>JAHREE010000533.1:1218060-1256323 GCA_033628505.1 Tringa tobata | reverse complement strand
TGATCTCTAGAGGTCCCTTCCAACTCTGACAATTCCATGATTCTGTGAAAACCCTGAGCTGGGACTGGGATCCATGAGCTGCTGTGGTGGGAGAGGCTGCTGAGGGAGCCCACCTGCCCTCTTAGTGTCTTCCTGCAAGTTTCTCCCCGAAGTTGATAAAAAAATACCTCTTTTCACGAGTCAGTCTCATCCTGAAGGCTCTAAACAGCTTCAGCTCCAGCCTTGCAAGTCGCTCCAGGGTTAGTTTCATAACAACTTAACTGCTTTATGTTCTGCTTCAAAGCTGAATTGTCAAACTACACCCCATTGTTCTCATCAGTACTTTCACTGGTAAGGCTTAGCGTGTCTCAAAACCTTGTATTTTTTGGTTTTGGATATGTTAAGTTGCACGTGTTTTTGTTATGTTATAGTCTGCTGGAGCATGACCATTTACACACAGAAGTGAGTGCACTGTCCTTGCCAGAGTGATTTTGAGAGGTGAAATTTGAAGGGAGAGTAATTTTTACAGGATGTTTTATTTGTCTGGATATCAGCGTCTTCCAGTAGTATTCATATAGTTGCCCTTAAGAAGTTTTGGGCACTTTTTCCTTTTGATTGTGGAAGTTAGTGTGGAGAAGCCTTTGGGGGGAGAACTCATGGAGGAGTAGACTACTAGGTGCTTTGAAACAAGAATTTCTCATAAAGAAATATACTTGTTGATTTGTTTACTTTTATTTGAGCTCAGTCTCCATGAGGAACTCTGTGCTTGTGAATGTTTTTGTAATGATGTGGGGTTTTTTTGTTGTCTTTGGGTAGAGGATGCCAACGGAAAACAGCCACCTGCCAGACAGTAGCCATGAACAAAACCCTCTTACTACTTCAAGCAGTAGTTCCCTGCATAATGCTGAGGAATCGGGAGCTGAACAAGAAAATGGCATTTGTGACAGTGACCTGGATAACAGTATTAGAGTTGGGAACTCCGCCAGCCAGCCATCGACTTCCATGGATGTTCCTTTGGAGGTGCCCAGAAGAGGACAACCCCTTCTCCAGATCAACAGGCAGCAGATTCAGTCCGTGTCAGACAGCGCACAGGCTGCTGAGCTCAAGGGTTTAGGAGTTGATGTCTATGACCAGGATGTATTGGAGCAAGGAGTTCTCCAGCAAGTAGACAATGCAATTAACGAAGCTAATAAAGCAGCAAAAATAGCTGATGCAGAGAAGGAGTATCAGTCGGTGCTGGATGACATCAGGTAAATTGTGTTCTTTCTTTACTGTCCCTTTCTGTTACTGACTATCTAATGAGGCTTGGTGTCTCGTGTTTTTAAATGCTGGAAGATGAAAAGATGTTTTGGAAGCACTAGAGCACGCAGACTCTTCTCAGTCACCCACCTTTTTTAAAAGGAGAAAATATTTTTCGCATCAGAATGATGCTTCCTTGCTCTTATTTGACTAATTCAGCCATGCATCGAGGCAGTAGAGGAGAGCACATCTCCTTTCTCTGCTTTGTCTCCTGCCTTACCAAGCTGTGTGTCTGCTTTCTGGGCAGTGGAGAACTGCGTCATGCTCTGTTCAAAGTTATAGTCAGAAAAAGTACCAGTTCTCCAATTCTGTGTGTTTCGTGGGGTTATCTGCTCCTGGTTACGTCCCTTCTGTAACTTGGGTGACTCTGTAACACGAGCAGACTACAACCAAAAACCTTATCACTAGTATGATGTACTTAATGACACCTTAAAGGAATCAAATGCTTAATTAACAGGATATATTGATAGTAGAACACTTTGAGGGATAGGAGCCACTGATCTCTTGAGTTTTGATCTTGGATCTCCCTTTCTGTTTGTGGTCTCATTGTAGAGTTACTGTGTGAGCTGCTGCAGGTGAAAATTACTACCTGTGTGTCTTTCACTGCATTAATGTTGTTTTTTTTAGTGCTCAAGTGTTCTGTAGGCCTTGGTCACCGATGTGAACTCTTGCATAGCTCCCTTATGCGTGTGCTTCATTTTATGCACTTCATTAATTTTCCAGTTTGGGTGTGGAGATGTGAATCCGAGTAAATTTGCAGAAGTGGAACCTGATTTCAGCTGTTATGTAGCAGGGGGACGTGATAAGTGACATGGTCCTTGAGAGGAAGAAGGGAGCAGTGTAACCATCGCAATTAGATTCTGTGGTTAATGAGAAAGTGGTGCACAGCACTGGCGATTAGTTGATACTTTCCTCTTATTCTTTAAGAAGCCTCCTATGATTTTTCTTCCTGCTCTATTTTCACCTTCCGTTTCAAGTTGTAAAATGAGATTTCTGTGAGGGGGGTACAACTGGTTTCTGCAAACCTGCAGAACCTCTTCTCTATAATGTGTGATGTGCACGTCTGAAAGTTGATTTGGAGGAGAATTAGCAGAGATACAGCTGGCTTGTTGAGCAGAGGGACTAACACACATAAAGATGTATGAGTAGAGCCTTGGTTAAAGTCCTGTAACACAGTGATTGCGTGACTAGAGGTAAAGTTGGGCAAGAAGTGGGTTGTAAATAGCTGGCACAGAGTTCCCTGGTGGAAGCTCCTGGGAGAACATGGTAAAATCCAGATTAGGGCAGGAAAGAAGCGTGCCCCAACAATTTCCTCCCTGACAGTTGCAGAGACTTTAGTAGTGCTTCTCTTTGCACGTGAGGTGGATAACACACTTTGTGGGTGTTGTAAAGAGTTTTCTTTGATGTTTTTTCATCATGTCAAAGTGCAGTGTGTGTATCCTTCTGACATTCTGCTGATTGAATCGACAACGCTGGATTTATTGCTTCTGCCACTGGGGCAGTGCCTCGTTTCTTGCAAACAAATTCAGCAGCAGAAACAGATGGTATTAGGTTATAGGATGTGGTTTAACCTGAATTTCATATTCTGTCTGGATACAGGAAAAATGCTATTGGAGGAGGAAGGAATGTTTAATGTTGATGTGCTGTTAATTCTTTGAGCTACTCTGTCTTCCTGAAACTGTATTTTTATTTTATAATCTGTTCTTTGTGTAAAAGAGACGTTGTAAAGGGAAAAGAAATAGGCTTCCTTATAAATAGGCTTCCTTACATAATGGCATCAAACCACTAAGAGTTTTGGAAAATGAAAATGTGGGATTTCCCATTTAGATTTTTGTTTTGCATTTTGTTTACCTTGAATAATAAAAGCAACCACTATCACTTGCTTATAATTATCATCCTCAGACTCGTAACTTTTGAGGACTAAATATTGCAGTGGTTTGTTCAGTTTCCTTGCCTCTGGAATTTTAGTATTAGCAAAATTTTGATAAAAAATATTTCATGAAGTAGAACTTTTAAAAGAGTTTAGTATTTCCAGTGTTGTTTAAGTATGACATTCTTACTTAGAAACTTACCTTTAGACCTTTTTCAATCTTACCTTAAATCTTCTGGGATTTCTAAATTGTCTGGGTCGAGATTTACTATTTTTCTTTCTGGAGTTAACCAGTACATTGCAATCTTCTTGTTATTTTTCAGATCATGTACAACATCTCTGAAACAAATAGATAAAATTATTGAGCAACTTTCACCTCAAGCTGCCGACAACAAAGATATAAACAGAAAACTCGATTCTGTAAAACGGCAAAAATATAACAAGGTGATGAGATTACATTCATTTCCTGCTGACAATACTTAGCTTGTACTTTGGCTTAAGGTTTGGATTATGTGATGTAATTCTTACTTAATTATATACTTCAGAGTCAGTTCATGGTTGATTTTCGTTCCCTTTTAAGTGGTTTAATTTTCTACCAAAAATGTAAATAATGAAGTTAAAGATGAGAAAGTGAGAGCTGAATTATATTTTTATTTGATTTTATTCAAAGTGCCAGGACCTGCTCAGAAGCCTGATTTGCGTTACTTTAATGAAATCCCTCCCAGAAGTATTTTGAGAATTAGCAAGGCATTGTTAGGGTATGATTCAATAGTGGACCTAAATCTCAGCTCTCGTGGTCTTCATTCCTTCCCTTAATCCTCTTCCATTGGCTGTATCTTTCTTGTACCAGTGCCCATCATTCCTTCCACCGTCCCATGGAAATTCACCTTAATATTTTCTCTAATGATAAACCTGACCAAAAAAACTTCCTGTCCTTTGCCCTCGGCTGCTTCTTCCCAGTCTCAGGCCCTTTGCCATGGACTCGTTCAGTTGTTTGGTTTTTAACCTTGATGATTTCAGCAATTTGCATAATGCTGTGTTCACTGTTTGGCCAGTGAAGAGGGTGAGGGGGGCAGCACTGACCAGTGGCACAGGAGCAGGGACAAGGAGCTGGAAGTATTGGGAAGAAATGCGTTCAATCAGACTTCCCACTGACGAGTCATCGTTGGACACTGTATTTTTCCTGTTTTCATATTACTTGAGGTTATTTATGCAGGTGGTACTTGCAGGGGAAGTTCAAACGTCGTTGCAAATTCATTGTTGGCCGCCTGTAACGGTCCTCAAAGGGCAACAATAAATCCCTGTAGGCAAATTGTAAAAGTGGTCCAGATAACCTCAGGAGCCTTCTGGAGGTTGTCTGGGGGCAGGCAGTGTATTTAAAGCTGGTCTTGAGCTACTTCTTGCTTGGAGAAGTGCCTTTTAGTACTCTTCCTTTTATAGTATTTAAAAAAAAACGGTTGAAGACGACTGAATTCTTCTGTCACTGAGACAAATGGGAAGTTAATGAGTGGTACAAGACAGCTAGTTCCTTAGAGCTGTCACACAGGGAGTGTTTTGTGATATAAAGTACTCCAGTAGTGAGGATAATAGTGCATACAGGAGAGATAATAGATTGTACCACACAATAATATACTTACCCTGTTCTTCACCAAAAAGAAAAATTAGTATGATGGACTGATCTACAATTTCAGTTCCTTTCTAACAAAACAGTCCAAAACTTCTGGGATGATAAATAAATCTTATTAAATTTTACAGCTGTTTTCAGTGGCTTATTAACCATTAACCCAACCTTGCAAATCATGGACAAATCTTCTGGTGGTTTCTGTGCGTGTCACTAATGTGCTTGCTGGGCTTCCTTCGCTAGAATCAGCGCCTTTTGAGGTCAATTGATGAATGTGCCCATAAAAATGCATGATTTGCTGTGAAATTCGTGTATATAAACAATCTGATCTTACTGCAGGCATATTGTAAGGTGATTGTACGCACAAAATTGTGTATCTCCTGTGGGCTGGAGCCCTACAGATGCTGTGGTGACCCTTTTTTGTACCTTTTTTCATTTCAAATGCGATACTGTGAACGTTTGAATGTGAGATTCTGGTGGAAAATGCTACAAGTGTAGTTATTCAAGTCTTGTTTGAAAGGAGAGCGAGTTTATGAACCAGTTTAAAAATTCAATTATGTATCTACTTGTCATTCAAGGAGCAACAACTAAAGAAGATCAAAGCAAAACAAAAGCGTCTGCAAGCAATTCTTGGCGGAACAGAGATTCTTGATAAAGTAAATGAGATTGAATTTGAGGACGATGAAGGTATGGGAGAAAGCTGAAAGTTCTGTTTTACTTTGATGTAATGCCTTTTTTTTTTTTTTTTTGTTGGAAGTTACTTTGCAGGATCTTTGCCAATAAGGGAATAAATTTCCGTGGTTTGCTTTCAAAGCGAGAGTTAAGAACGTTTATTTTCTGCACCTGCAGAATTGCCGATCTTGGCATATTCATGTGGGAAGTTTTAAAAAATGGCTGTTAATCCGCGTTCAGCTCAGTAGGGATGGCTGAGGCACATTAGAGTATTGGGCTTAATAAATTGGAAATCCTAACATTTTTTTCCCAGCTAATTTGATAAAGATGACTAACATCATGATTGAATTACATTTTCTATGCTGGATGCTATCAATCAGCATTAACAAAATTGGTTTTTCTTACTGTTGGGAAGTATCAGTAGAAATGGAAGGGGGAAGTGCTTCTCTTTTTCAGGCTGCACTATGATTTTAAAAAATAAAAATAACATTTCTTCCAAGGCAGGGTATTTGTTCTCTCGGTGTTTCACTGGGCATTCTTTCTCGCTGCTGTCTGCAAACCAAGCTTGGATTTTGTCACTGCAGCTTGGCAGGACAAGGAATTGCCTTTCAGCTTCCTGAACCAAAGAGCTTTTCCACCTCTTTGGTTTCAAACCCCAATTATAGTTCGTGTTAATGTGTGTAATAACTGGGTATGCAGTTGAACTGGATGTGCTCTTTTATGGCAACGTGCTGTGCAGCCAATCTGACTTTCAAAGTCCTGATCCTAATTAGTATTGTAGAGCATGAAGATGGGTAGTGTTTTCTTTTTTTATTTTTTTTTTTTTTTTAAGTATGTGGGAAGACAATCTTTTGTGTGTTTTGTAAGATTTGTGTCTGTCCTGGAAGGTAATTGAAATGTCAGGTTTCAAGCTTGTGAGTAGGACTGCAAAAATCAATACTAAAATAGAAATGGACTATGTTACTTTCCAAAGCAGTGATTTCTTGCACTGAACATGGTGGCCTGGGTTGAACTGAGTATATGGAGCTCATTACAGTCTCCCAGAGCACGTGAACTCTCATTTTTTGGTGGTTCTTGCTGCTGTGTGTTGTTTCAGAAGTATTTACGTTGTGATAGTATGTGCAATGTTTCCTATCTGAAGTTTGAGAAGTAAAAGTTTGAAGTAAAAGTTACCATCTGACTTTTTCAGCCTTCTGTGTGTTGGGTTTTGCCTTTTTTGAGCTTCAAATACGGGTGATGATAATTTGGACTTGCAAGTTGTATATAAAAACTGACCTGAATGCAGATAAAGCTGGGAGGGGGTGGGAGGGAGGAACCAAACCACCCTTGTTCCTGTGTTTGAGTTATTCAGAAGGTGTTTTAAACATGCTGGGTGTCCTGATTTCTGTTGTAGAACCTGGTCCATCGTGTCTTGGGAGCATGCTTATGCCCGTTCAGGAAACGGAGTGGGACGAGCTCATTCGTACCGGCCAGATGACCCCATTTGGAACTAAAATACCTCAGAAGCCAGAGAGGAAGCCGCGACGATTGATGCTAAATGAAGCGTCTGATTTTGAGAAGTACTTAGCAGACCAGGATAAGCTGTTATCTGAAAGAAAGAAGTTGGCCCTTCACAAAGGAGCAAAAAAGAAAGCACAAGCCAAAAATGCTCAGTGCAGAGCTCCCGCGTCCGCTACGAAGGAAAAAAGGGCCAAAACCCTGACAAAAACGGATAAGCGCTTACGAAAACACCTGAGGAAACTTCAGAAGCACGCCCTCCAGATTCAGCCAAAGGCAGAGATTCCAAAACAGAAGAAATACCCCGAGGCCAAGAAGCTCAAGCGTGAAGAGGAGGATGACAGCGGAGAGTCCGAGTACGTACCTGACGAGGAGCTCTTTGATCCAGAAGCAGCGGAAGAGGAGGAAGAGCGGGCATCTTCTCCCACCGAGAATGATTCCGATTATGAACTCAGGAACCTGTCAAGAAAAAGAAAATATTCAGCAAAAAGAAATTGTAAAGAAGCTGCAGATGATGCTGACTTCTTCCCCAGCTCGGAGGAAGAAGAGTACACACTGGGGAAGCGCAAAGTGAAGAGGTGGAGAGATGATGGAGACGAAGATTATTATAAACAGAGACTCAGGTTAGTCCTAGACATCTTTATTAGTAACATGAGCAAATTCTGTTGAACATGCAAAGGGCAACGTGTGTAATACACCCCTGGGAACTGAAGTGAGGAAAATGAGACAGAATGATCGTAACTTTCCAAAAGAAATCAGATGTACCTCGTAATTACAAGGACTTTACTGTTAGATTTTTCTGATTGTTATAGATCCTCGAATAATATCGGGGTGTTTGTTGTTTTCAGAACTGGGAGCATGTCCAGGATGGAGTATCTATAAAACAACATATTACTTGGCAGCTTTTATACTTAAGCACTGCCTTTGTCTCTAGATCATATATCTACCTTTCAAGAAAAAAAAAAAAGGATGGCGCTTTTCCCCCAAGAGAGAAATCTTTGGTTTGAGATGGGGTGAGGTGCTTAGTTTTTGGCTTTAAATAATTAACTGCCAGTCAAGACGAAATCACTTGAATAAATCACAGTTACATACTATTTTTGTAGAGTTTGTTAAATCCGAGGCAATTACATTTGGTTTCTATGGCTAACAGTTTTCTTTGAAAAGCATTATTAAAAGGATCTTTTGAATTTAAACTTGTAAAAGAATTTACTGGAAATAATATGTGTCTATATTATTTGATTATTAGCATACAATATCTCTTGCATAACTTATATTAGAGGACAGAAGTAATGAAGACTGGACATTTGTACTGCTGTTGGTCAAGTCTAAAAAGAGCTGCTCTGTTTGACAGTGATTTTTCTCTCTTTGGTCTTGATGAGAGCGAAGGTCGAAAGAGATAATGACAGTGGTGGTGGTTCCTGTTGCTGTGATGACCTAAGGTTGTAAACTGAGGAAGGTTTCTCAGGGAGGAAAACACAGCTGAGAACACAAGTTATTTTTGAAAAAGGCAACTGAAGCACCTTGTGCTGATCTGTGACTTAGGAAATTCATATCACCTTGGCAGTGCTGAGCTCTCCGTCGCTGCAGCGTGCTCCTGAGATGTTTTCTCTGCTGATGGCGTAGCTCTTGAGCACCTAAAAGTAAGACTGAGCGATATTTCCATTTTCACAACTGCCTGGAAAACACTTTGAAGGGGCAAGAAAGTGACATGTAATTTGTTAACCTCTTAAAATGGGAACTAGGCATGTCAGTGAATTTAAGAGTTGTTTTTACACATAGTGGGAGTCAAAAGGTCAAGATCATGGAAATGGCTGTTTTGTTTTAGTTGTTCTGTAACCACTGGCATGTTGCCCCTTCAAGGGTTGAGCTTCAGCTTGTTGATAGCTCTGCTTACTTCTAATTAATTCACCTTTTGTGAACGTCTTCCAGAAAGTCATGGATTCCAGCTTGAAAACAGCTGCTCCAGAGTGAGAGGAAGAGTGTATATTAGAGCTGTTGGTGAAGGGTGATTGATACAGTGATAAAGAGACACTGGGAACAGCAAAGGAACTTGGTTAATGCTTGGGAGGCTCGAATTTTACGCTTTTATGGAAATATAAAAATCTTCCAGACTTAAATGAAGCTGTGTCAGAGAAGGGGGTCAGGAAGTTGAGGTGTAAACACCATCTCTCCCTGCGGTGAGAGGCTGGGTTGCTGCGGAGGGAGAGGGATCTCCTGAAAGCAGAGGGAGTCCCAGTTGTAGAATTACTGGTACCAAAATGTCAGGTAGGAAGAGCCCAAATTCACTTTCACATCCCGGGTCACAAAGGCAGACCAGAAGCAATAGGTTTGCAATTCTGGGATGCTACTTCTCAAAGTTAAAGCGTGGTTTATTGCTCTTGAATAGAAAAATCTCATCAAGAGGCTTAATCCGAGCGATGTCCAAAGGGTCACCAAGAAATATGTTGGGTTTTTTTATTGGCTGCATTAACAAAAATTGTACTTAATTGGTAAAATATTTACTGTGTTACTGAATAAAACCGTACTCTTCGCATTTAAATTAGACCAATATTAAATCATTTTTAATTCAGTGTTTTCATCAAGAGTAATTTATTTTGATTGAAAGTTTTAATATGACTCACAGTTTAAATTTGTTCAAACTCGTTTTTTAATAACGTTAAGATTGTGACAATTTATCCTTAGCAAAGTCATATCGTAGACTACATTTCTTTTTGGTTACTAAAGTTACAATAAAAGCCTAAATGAATTTTAGAAATATCAATAACTGTAATTGCTACCAAAACACTACATCTCTTAAAAATTTCATAGCTGCAGTTATTGTGGCTGTTAAGCTGCAGCTGTCCACATTGACGGCTTTATGCTGACACCCCCAGGTAATCTTCATTATGGGAAACGCCATGAGAAAATAAAATGTAGCGAATTAAGAAACATATTAAGAATGCTATAGAAATGCTGTCATTTGCTTACATTTATGTCTTGTTTCGTGTCAGTTTTACTTTTGAATGCAAACGAATGGGTGAGATTATGGTGTATTTTACCCCTGAGAGAGGCAGGGGAAAATCCTGGTGGATTACTTTAGTCTTCTGAACATCTAGTCTTGTGCTTGGCGCCGAGCGCAGTCCTACGCTCTTAAAGAGGGAAAATGAGTTTCCTTTACATTAAAACTTTTCAGAGCTGGGACTTGAAGAGATTGGTCTGAGGCAAGGGGAAAAGACGATGATGTTGTTAAAGCATGGTAATTAGCAGGACTGCAACGCGTCTCGAGAAGAAGAGGCTGTTTTATGGGTGTTATCTGCGGTAAACGGGGCAGGTGGGAGAGCACCCGGCTCCTTCCTTTCCTCCCAAAGGCTCCTCACAGTGGTCAGACTGGTCACTTGAGCCAAGATGTCACCGGTGGGAGGTGAAAAGGGAATTCAGCTTCTGCTCTCAGTAATTTCAGTTCTTTTACCCTTGTGTGGGTCTTGCCCCTTTCTCTAGTTACCGGAGCCACCTAGGCAGGGGAAAAATCTGTTCTGAAAAGGTTTAAGGTCTACATTGAATAATAACTCGCAGGAATATTGTAGAAAGGAACATCAGGACTATGGAGAGGAAGGTAGATAAGGAGGATACCATCAAGCAGCTCAAATGTAAGGTTTAGGTTCAGTGAAAAGTCACATATCATTGTTCCCAACTGTCCTTAGCACTGATAATTACCAGCTGAACCCAGAGGGTTGGGTAATTAGTCTCTAGGATGGTGCTGAACACCTCAGAGGCTTGATCCCCGTCACCCGGTACTCAACAGTGACCATCATGGTCCAGAAGTGTTCAGAATTGGGGCTGGTGGAATCTTAACTACTTGCCTCCTGGAATGTCAGGTCATGGCAGAGACTATGGAATGAGTGAAAAAGCACCTGTTTTCAGCTTCTTTTACCTAGGAGCACAAAATAAAAGTAACCTTGTTTGCAGATTAAATGCATAGGAAAGAAACCTTTTCCGTGTTCTCAACGTGAAACCTGCTGAATGCTTTTCTTCTCTTATTCTCAAGACTTTGCAGATGTGGAAACTGCAATTTATCAGGATATATTTTTTTTTGCATATTAATCAAAGTTTTCCTTTGCATGTATTGAAATGCAAAGCATAAGTATAACCAGGTAATTTTTGCTGCTTATGGTATATGTAGTTAATGTTTTAGATTATTGACATTGCTAATACGGTATCTGCATAAATTAAGAGCTTGAAGTCAAAACCAAACCGAAAATTAGCCATCTTGTGGTCATTATTCCCATTGCAGTTGTCAGTATGTATTCCCCTGCTGCTTCAAGGAAGGCATTACACGTTGGTTTATGGGAGATAAGTGCCACATTGATGTTTTCTTTTATATTCTGTATAGTTTATGGAGTACAGTTTGAATTCTTCCAGTGCTCAGAGGCCAAGCTGGGAAAGCGCTTCTTTCCGTGTCTCCCGGATGGCACCCAAGCAGCTGAGGAGCTGGGAGTTGGGGCTATTGGTGCACAAAGCAATTGATAGAGAGAATCAACCCCCAAAAATAAAATCTGCTTAAAAATAAGTTGTTTTTCTCAAATCAGTTTTCATGTGCTTGCTCTCTTGAAAGCATCTGAGTCGCTGAATCCCTTGATGTTTCAGAGTTATAAATTAAAACAGGATTAAATATTACCTTTCCTGAAAGATACTTTCTTAGAGCATCCTAACAGCTCTTTAAAATGACAAAGCTGAGACACAAATGAAGATATATTTTGGCTCGCTTGCTGAGTACACCTTTCATTCTAAGCTCATGTGTGTAATTGTCTCCATCAGTCTTAATTTACTTACAGAGAGTTGTGGTACTAACTGCGTGTATTTCATCTGTTAGGACGTACCAATTAAACCCACCCATATAGACCATAAAAAGTTAGATCCAAAAAGTAATGCTGAATGCTTCAATTTAGCAAATTAGAATAATCTGTAAGGGATTCTGAGCTGTCTAAAATAGAAAACATATTGTGCTTCACAAATGCAAACTATATTAAACACTCAGCTTGGTTCCTGATTGTATTTTTTTAACAAAAAAAAAAAGTCAAATTGCGCTCATTACTGTTTGGGATGGAGAATTTCTTTCTAGGGGATTGCAGTAAGTGGGAAATGGGCTTAGTATCGGAATACGTTCTTATATTCAGAAAGATTTAATTGTGTGATATATGGCTTTCATACTGCACTTTCCAGGATAGAATGGTATTTTTGTCGGTGACCATGGGCAAGATAAAAGAGATTACTCAAAGGTCATGCTTTGATTTTCAAGAGACCTTGGTGATACAGTAAAACCTATATTTCCTGGTTGTTGAGGTGCACTAATGATGTTTAGTTGAGATGCAGAAGGAATATATTGACCAACCGGTTAGTGAAGTCAAACGTGAGCTGTTTCTCCCTCCAAAGTTTGATTTCTGGGGAAATCAGGAAAGACGAGACTGAAGAACTGGCTCCTCTGGAGGAGCAAATAGTGTTTGTCCTTCAGCCATTTAGGTATCTACAATTTTGTAATGAAAATAATGAAGTTTTCGTGTAGAATCTCTTCTGCAGTGTCTTACATGAACTTCATAGCCTTTCAAAACCTGGATAGCTTCTTCAAACTTTGAAAGTTTTTAGGGGTAACAACAAATCACTGCTTTTTCTTTTAAACTCATAATTGAGGGCAAAAAAACCCTCTAGTCCTTTGGAAGAGATGTAGTACCAGAACCATCAGGACTGCAGCTGCTGTAAAGATGCACTTCAGTACAGTAACAGAGTGTGTGTAAAATAAAGTTTTCTTTAGGAAAACTAGGTATGGGATTTATTAGTTCAAATTCTAGACATAGGTTTTTTCTAAGCATCTAAGAATTTCAAGAGAAATCCCAACATTTATCATGCTTCTGGCAGGAAAACATAGTAATTCTATTGAGTGGAAGTGCCTGAATTCCTGGAGAGCTACAAACAAATCGGAAACGTTTCTTCTTGGTTGTTTCTGGGTCACTCTTTCTACTGTACACTAGAGGGCAATCTGCTTCTTCCCAGGGGAGACTGAAGCTCTGGTGTTGGTCAGTGGTCATTCCTATTGGAATACAGAATTAGAAGCCAAGCCCTGTACAGGTTAGTGCCCTGCTCTGAGTTTGATAGGGATTAGTTACCTGCTCTTCCAGCCAAACCCAGACTGTCGGTGCAGTGCGATGGGTTGGTGCATCCCCAGACACTTTGTTGTTACAGGTGGATGGTTTTGGGTTCCAACTCCAAGTTGGGAGTTTCCTTGGGTGTTGAAAATCCTTACGTGCTTTTTCAAAAGAGGGGGGGAGCGATGGGAGGAGAAAGGCAGGTTAGAGAATTGCCTGGAGTCCGAACAAGATCACAAATAAGACCACAAATCACTCTGTAATTTTATAACCTCAAAAAACTCAATTGTCTTAATAATGACTGTTTAATAGATTTAGAGCACATCACCCCAAAGATGGTGATGTTTCCAGCGGAGTCCTCTGTGTAAGATCATACACCGTTGCACGTTCCTTTAGGTGAAGGAAGTTATTTAAGTATTTGGTTAAATTAATAAAGTAATAAAATTGCTTTGGAATACCTAAGCTCTGTAGATTTTTTTTTTTTTTTTTGGGGGGGGGGTTAATGGAGGTTTGAAATTGAAGGTAGCCAAGGTTTTTTTTTTTGGTGATGTTGACTGTTGATTCCATTGAATTAGTTTTTCTGTCTACAGAAAATTGTAGCTATCTATACTATTGCTAATCTAATTAGCTAAACTATTATTATGCTGTTAGCTATACTAATGCCAAAGGATTACTATTGAAATCATGATGTCGAAGAATGCGTTTTTTTTGATTTTTACCTGGAAAATTCAGTGTAGTTTTCATACAGTATCTTTTCTCTGCCATAATCAAATATTGACTCCTTGTGTCTCTCTAGGAGGTGGCAAAAAGAACGTTTGAAGGACAAAGAACATCAAACAGCTGAGGAACTTTCTGAAGAAAGTGACACTGAATTTGAAGAGGGTTTCAAAGTACCAGGATTTCTCTTTAAAAAGCTTTTTAAGTATGTATTGATACTTTATTTTTCTATTATGATGCTCTGTAATGTTAATAATGGGAGGAGGAGTAGTCATGTCGATTTCTGGATGCCCTTTGCTGGAACTTAATTCAGTGAATGATGCCTTAACTTCTACTTCAGTTGTTTCTGTAGGATTATTTCAGTAAAAATAGGCTCTGGGATCAAACCTCAAAGAAATTAATTTATTACAAGCATAAAATGTAGTTCCATGAAAATAATGATGAAAACTGGCTGACGTGAATATTGTGAATGCATGTTAGCTAAGCTACAGATGGAGAAGCTCTCCTTGTCTATTTATATACATGCTTTCTTTTATTGATAGATGCTTTCCTTTAATTCAAGTGTGGAGCAGTAGAATAACTTTGAAGACCAAGCTGTTAGCAAGTTGTGATAACTGAAAACAAGAAATGTAGGTGTTTCTGTGACTGGGTGGAGTGAGGGAAATTATCCGCCAACAAAAAATATAGACAACTTTTTCTTTAAATAACTACTCAAAGTAACTACTTACAAGTCATATTATAAAATAGTCTTGAACGTTTTGCCCAGTAAAATTTTAAAATATGAAGAGTGTGTTCCTAATTCCTTTAGTAGATGGAAAAGACTCTACAATTCATCCTTTAGTCCCTTAATGCTGGGTTACAGATTTAGATGTGACTGCTTTCT
Organism: Tringa tobata; assembly: GCA_033628505.1. NCBI lineage: Eukaryota > Metazoa > Chordata > Aves > Charadriiformes > Scolopacidae > Tringa > Tringa tobata. The sequence goes on along the minus strand of JAHREE010000533.1, from coordinate 1,241,669 downwards.
GTTTTGGTTTTTTGAGATGTTGGTGCCCAGCGATACTTCTAAATTCATCTCAAAAAGCTCTTTATAAAGGGCAGCCCAAACAAGCTGGCAGCTGCTGAGTTCACTTCATCCATAATATCCCCCTTAACTTTCATCCATAATAGGCTCTAATTCGATTTTGTTGGCAACATTTCGCACAGCAGGAAAAAACCATTTTCTCTTTCCAAAGCTAACTCTCTAAAATCCCGCAATTAGTGTAGTGGAAAGCTCTGGTTTATAACGGGGGTGTGTGGAATCACTTCCAACAGGACCGCTTAGTCTTAACCTCAGAGAAATTACTGCTGTTGTCCTGCAGTTGCTTGAGAAGGAAAGCACAAGCTCTGAAATGGGATTGAATTAACGACTCGGTTGCCAATATGTGGTCTCCAGTTGTTTATGCAAAGGTACTGCCGAAGTAATCATCCTGAGAAGGGATGTGTGGGCTGAGCAACCCCAAGGGAATTGAAGTAAAGCAAGACAACTGAAAATTAATCTTAGAGATATCAGCCTCGTTAATGAAGGGGGTATCCCTGTGAACATGAGTCAGTTGGCAAAACTTCCTAAGTGGTTAGAAAGATCAATGGAGTTGAATGATTTGTCTGACTTAAATGCTGAAACCTCCGATGTAGGAAGGCCCGGAGTCAATAGGCATTAAACTTGGAGTTCTCAGCAAGCTGAATACCAAAGGTGGAGGTCTATTGACCCAAGGAGGTATCCTCTAAGTGATCTTCCTCCGTAGGTGAATTGAATTCCGAAAGAGTTAGCTCATACTAGAAATAGCAGATCCTCCTTTGGTAAGCCTGGTAAAGTGGACTCTCTGATTCTTATAAAATCATGGGATGGTTCAGGGTGGAAGGGACCTTAAAGATCATCCAGTTCCACCCCCCTACCCTGGGCAGGGACACCTCCCACCAGACCAGGTTGCTCCAAGCCCCATCCAGCCTGGCCTTGAACCCCTCCAGGGATGGGGCAGCCACAGCTTCTCTGGGCAACCTGGGTCAGGCTCTCACCACCCTCACAGCAAAGAATTTCTTCCCCACATCTCGTCTCAATCTCCCCTCTCTGTTTAAAACCCTTTCCCCTCATCCTATGGCTCCCCTCCCTGATCCAGAGTCCCTCCCCATCTCTCCTTCTTCCATATATACTTGGTTTCTTCATCACTTGCTGTCAGTGTGTGATTTCCCTGATACCTCTGAAACGCAGTTTTTGTCTCGGCAACAATGCAGCNCCTCATCCTATGGCTCCCCTCCCTGATCCAGAGTCCCTCCCCATCTCTCCTTCTTCCATATATACTTGGTTTCTTCATCACTTGCTGTCAGTGTGTGATTTCCCTGATACCTCTGAAACGCAGTTTTTGTCTCGGCAACAATGCAGCCAAACTCTGCTAAAATTCCCTCCTGTGGTGAATGTCGAGGGATGCAGCGCAGCACGATTGCTCGTGTGAAATACAGCCCAAACACAACTATTTTGGAAAATCAAGCAACATTTTTATCCTTTACTATGACACTTCTACGGTCGTTTTGGAGTAAAATACCCAAAATATTAAAATTGATGCAATAAAAACATAATATTAAAGAAAATTTATTATCTTTCCATACAACCATAAAAATGATGGGAGGAAGAGTTGACTTTAACTCTTGCACAATTGCAATTACTGCATGTTTATATGATTATGCAAAGAAAGCACCTTCATCTTTTCCATTTTTGAGATAACCTTGGAGCAGAACTTTTTGCAGACTTAATCCTGGACTCTGAAACTTCCGCGGGAGAAGGGGGAGAGGGAGAAAGATGCTTCTAAGTACAGCTGGCTTTTAAGGGCTGGATGTAATCCTGAGAAATAATACAAAATAATATCAGGAAGCTCTTGGATGGTCGTCTGCTGAAGAGACGTGCTGGACATTAGTCTGGGGGAGCAGCTTCTGACTGGAATTAGAGTTCTCTCCAATTCTTTAATATTTCCCTCGGAAAATGTTTTGTCTTCATGAAATGTAGGAATGCTGGCGTCTTAACCCAATTATAGCTAATCCTGCCAGCCATTTCAGAGTTGTTTTGAGACTGCTGCGTTTTTAAGGTGAATTAATTTCTAATGAAAGGGTCGTCTTTTTTTTTTTTTAAGGGCTTGTTGGTGTAATGCATTTGAGACACCAGCAGGTCGTGTGATGTCTGACCCATTAGATGTGTTCTTTGATCATCTTTTTCTGACTACTCCAGCCATTTGTTCGTCTCCATTTCGTGTTCTTTAAATCCATACAGAACTCATCATAAATTGATTTTTAATAGTACTTAGTAGGCACTAGTGTCATTAGCTGTCAGCAGTCCTAAATATTATTTGTTCAGAGAGCGAAGCAGGATTCAGTAGCTTCATTCTTCCACTTAAGTTACAAGACACAGAAGTGCTGAGACGTGTATTTTAATTTATTTTTAATTGTAACTTAAATATGCTGTTTCTTCATTTCTTTCTGCCCTGTTTTCAATGTATAACCCATCCACATGGTGTGTTATTCCTACTTGTCTCATTATTTCATATCCTTATAAAAAAGCTTGTCCTAAAGTGATACTCAGCATCATAGTTCCACCTTTGTGGCTTCCCATTGTAAGTCTTGCTTTCCAGTCTGTTTCTTTTAACTGGAACGTGTTTTATATTGTTGCTTATACAAGTCCCAGTGAGTGACTGGGACTGAAACCGCCCTGATGCTCTCACCTGATGATGCTCCGCTGCATCCCCTTTGCTGGAATAGTTGCTGCTGTTTTGCCTTCCAGAATATTTTGCCTTTCTGGCTCTTTTTGATTCGTCGGAAGAGATTAAATGTTATTAAATGAATTTTGCCTAAAAAAAGCATGCTTTGGCAGATGTGATGGGTTTTCCCAGTGGAGTACAAAGTCTCTATCCCATACCAGTCAAGTTTTCCCTTCAGTTCAAACTATATGTTCCAAATAAATAGAATTTGCTGCATCCTTATATGTCATCTTTTCTGAAAAGATAATGCTTTGTTAGAGTAGTTGCTTTTAACATTTAAAATATACACAGAATAAAATACCCTCTAATTACCATGACTATCAGTTTAATTAGAAATGTTTTAGCCTTGCATAAAGAAGGAAAGTTGCACGTCGTGTCTGAGCACATCAAAAATGCATGACCTGGTAAATACAGCGCTGGTGTAAAACACACATCCAGCACGTTACTGTAACGAGTGTGAGAACCTAAAATGATTAATTGATGAGTACTTTCTGTTACGATTATCAAACGTTTGCCATCTTCTTTTTTTTCTTCCCCTCATAGGTACCAGCAGACAGGTGTTAGGTGGCTCTGGGAATTGCACTGCCAGCAGGCGGGAGGAATCCTGGGAGATGAGATGGGATTGGGCAAAACCATCCAGATAATTGCCTTTTTGGCAGGTCTGAGCTACAGCAAGATCAGGACTCGCGGTTCAAATTACAGGCAAGTGCTTTCTCCGCAGACTGTCAGTCTGTGGAGCTCAATTAATATTTCATCAGCTGTATTGCTGGTGGAGGAGGGTCCTGTGAATTATTAATGACATTTCAATTACAATATTCCTTTAATTCTTTTAGTGGGGGACATCAAAGGAAAAATTTTACGAGACAATGGAGCTGTAGGGCAGGAAAAATTAAACATGTAACACTTTTAATGAATTCCAGGCATTGATGCTTCGTTCTGCAGATGAGCCGCGCTAGATATTTTGGGTCAATATAGTGTCTAAGGTTACCTTCCACAAATGGATTGTTTACAAACTCAATTACATTAATATCAATAGTTTACACAATATGGAATTTTAAATTAGATGTAATACCTTTAGTTCCATTTATTAAATTTTACATTAAAATAGTTGTCCTGGCGAGCCACCAGGTAAATGCTTTACAGGAAGCAACGAGCTGATTTGCAACACAAGTCAGAGTTTCTGATCGGCAGGGAATTATCCGTGCCAAAAAACCAGTAGTAATAGTAAAAACACTAACTTCTGCAGAGGAATTGCCATCTACTTTTTTGTTGTTGCTTTTCAAAACCCTGTTAGCGTGAGAGGCCTTTTTTATGCTCTTACACTTTTTTGTTATGTGTGCTTTACAATTCCTTCTTCATGGGTGAAATTACCGGAAAACATACTTGGTGGTGTCCTTGGATTTACAAATGCAGGCGTGAATAATACTTGACTTTTCTAGTTCTGTTGGCTTGTTTACCTGATGTAAATTGCTATGTGCAATTAAGCAAATACCGTAGTACTATACTAAAGAAAAATAATTAACCTTATATAGAGGTATATGTAAATGACGTTCAGGATGTACATGAATTGTAAAGTAATGCTTTAAAGAGAAAAGATTCCTGTCTTCTCTCCATTGCTTCCTACTGTAGCCTTTATATAAAAAAAATCCACATACTCCATCACTCAGGCGAGTTGATTTCCTTTGGTATTACTTCTGGAAAAAGGAGATAATACTGGCAATTCCTGTGCAGAATTGCAAAGATGATCATGTTTGGAGGCCTTTGAGCATTAAGGCAACAGGGTCATTTTTGTCGAGAGAGAAACTTAGGAGGTGGTTTAAGCCCAGCTCAGAGCTCAGCTTCCACCCATGATATGTTCTGCTGCTTATCTGTGAACTGTGCTGATAATAGCGCAGTACATTGCTCATGTGAAGCACAACACCTGTGTGTAAGTCCATTTGTGACACTCCAGCTACACATTCTTTTTAATAGAAGCAATAAAATAGTAATTTGTTACTGATTTCTTTTCTCTTATAGAAACAGCAGTCACTCAGCCCTGATTTGTGTTACCACAGGAGGAAGTTCCCTCATGCCTTATTGTTTGGAGCTCTTCTATTTCTGTGTTTATCTTGATGGATGCATCCATTAACCGTTCAGTGCATAAGTTCTTGCAGCAGGACCCCTTCCACCTCCCTTTAAAAAACAGCAAAACAAAGTGCCAATTAATTTCCATAACTTGAACTATAAAGCGTGTCATTTTAATATGTGTGTATTTTAATGAGCCACTAAATACCTGGTATTTATTTCATGTTAAATGTGGGTTTTTTTCTTGAATGCTTTATTTTAGGTACCAGGGGTTGGGTCCGACAGTGATTGTCTGTCCAGCTACTGTGATGCATCAGTGGGTAAAGGAACTCCACACTTGGTGGCCTCCGTTTAGAGTCGCTATTCTCCATGAAACTGGTTCTTACACCGACAAAAAGGTAATTCCAGAAGCTTCTCTTGGATTTTCTTTCTTTTTTTTTTTTTCCCTTCACGCTAGCCAAAATAAAATAAACGTTCCTGAATGTTTCTGTGCAAGCTTGTGCAATTTCTCCAAATGTTTTAAAAGAAGAAAAAGTTTGCTGTGCTGTCTAGATTTGTTAGAAAACTGCACAAAAAGGAGGTGACACGAAGTACATTTACATTACGATATAGACTAACGTCACCTGAATAAATTAAATGTAGTAACAGGTTTCTCGCTTGAGAAGCCTTGCAGGAAGAAAACAAGGAAAACTTAGATTTTTGTTTTCCCTTGGCCTTGTCTTTCAGATGCTCAAATTGAGTTTTTTCAGGATTCAGCAAAGAATTTTTAAATTTCTCTTGAAATATTTATTGAATTTCTTGTAATAACATTAAAATGATATGGTGCTTAATTGCACTTGATTAAACGTATTCTGAGGTAATTGATGCAGTTACAGTACATGGCCAAAAAGGAATAGCACACTCTAATGTGCTAATAGCTTCCTGTTCTTCAATTAACTTGGGATGTTTTCAAGCCCTAAAAATCCGTTGACCTCAATAACGTGCTCCCATGTCTTCCTAAATTAAATCGCCTGCGCTTATTTGGGGGTATTTGTTAATTAGTGCATTTGACAGACTGGCTCAAATTTTTCCATCTGCAGGAATAGCCAGGTTTCCAGGGCTTCACCTTCCCGTTGTCCTCCCACAAATGCTTACTTGAGAACGGAAAATTAGGGAATTTGTATATGATATGATCACTTTAGATCGGCTTCGTTCTCTAATTCTGCCCTAACGCCCCATCGTCTGAGAGATGCAGCAGTGTGTGTTAAACTACTGTCACTTAATCAGAGAAGAGGAAGCTTATGACTAAAGTTAAGTTTAAATAAAAAAAAAAGAGAAGAAAAAAAAAAAAATAAACGAACAAACCAACCAAAACACCTCCATACCACATAAAATACAAGCCAGGTGATTTACTCCTGCGTTCTTCCTATGAATAAGTTAGTGCTGATCTGACCTCATGACAGTTCCATCTTCTGATAGATAACCTGTGGCATTACAGGAGGCTGCTTTTGCATGTATTAACTTTATAATACTCATCCAGGGTCCATTCTTCCCTGATGCTCTGGCATAAGGCATGAACTTAAATAAATTTAAGAAATAAATAAGAGAATTGTGGCTACACTGCGTAAGAGGAGAAATTTGTTCTTGGATAGAGATTAATTTTACATGGCCAAAAGCTGAGTTCTTATCTGCTTTGGAGTGAGAAAAGTCACTCTGGGCTGACAGAGGTTAGAATGGTCTGGGCTGGTAGAAGCACATAATTGTCCCTCAAATTAACTGGACGTCGAACAGCAAAGATTTAATGGGTTTTGAGGAATGCATCATCCTGGAGTAGTTGACCTGGAGGTTGTTCATGGTGAAACACAATATTGCAGGGTGTTCTGTGAAGGCCTGTGAAAGAGCCCTCAATTCCACTGTCTGTGTCACCAACAAAGATGTTGAATAGCAGCGGTGCCAGTACCAACCCCTGAGGAACACCACTCATCACTGGTTTCCACGTGGTCATCGAGCTGTTGACCACAACCCTTTGGGTGCCACCATCCAGCCAGTTACTGATCCCCCAGCTGGTCCATCCATCAAATCCCTGTCTCTCCCATTTAGAGACTGGGCTGTTGTGTAGGACAGCGTCAAACGCTTCGCACAGTCCAGGTAGATGATGTCAGCTGCAATATTTAATTGAAGTATTTTTCCTGAAGTGGGGGGGAGGAAGCAATTAAACATGCCTGAATTTAATTGTGAATTGAAGAATACACAATCAAATAGCATAAATTCTGCAATGCCACCGCTTCAAAACTGTTGTGTATCCAATATTAAATCTGTTACCATATTTTTAAATATTTACAATTATTCCAAAAGCTGCAACTAAAGCAAAGACAACCTCTGAGAAAGCACCCAGTGCACTAAAATGAGTTAATAAGAACGTTGTAACAGGAGTTGATAAAACTGTGGTGGTGTGTTTCTTCGTTGTCAGCACAAATCCTTGTTTATTAAAAATTTAGCTTGAAGGAAACTTTAATTAATTACAAGTTCAGTAAATCCTGACTAGGATTGTGCCGTGGTGTGTTTACAGGGAATGGCCTTCATGTGCCTGTGTTTCACTTCTGTTCTCTCCGCTACCTGACAACGTGATTTATGGCTCTTGTTTTCCACTAGTCCACTGGTTGCCCTCTAGGAGGGATTGGTCTCTTGAGCCTCCATAATAACAGCAGCACTTTCACAAAACATCTTTTAATGACAACAGTGCAGCATTCTGTAAGTCGGGCTAATTGCAGACATACCCTATTAATTGCAAAAACTAGGAGAGGTTACATATTTTACAAGCTTTTAATTTGAAGTCGCCCGAGATGATTTGTCTTAAGTGTTTGGGTGGAGATGGCTAGGGCATTCCAGGAGAGGCCGTTGCTGAGGCTCTGGGACGCGGCTGCAGACCGAAGGCGATGCACCAGCTGGAATTAAGCTTTGGATGTCCTAAAAATCCTCCTCTGTCCCTAACCCAAATTGTTCTAGAGCTGGCGGATTCTCTTGAGAATCGTGATGTCAACATTCAGTAACGCGTCGTGGTTTCATCAGGGGGTGATAATGGGAAAGTAGAAATTCTTGAGCAGTTAAATGCAGAATGGCTTTTTGAATCTTGGACTAAGTCTGAGCGAGAAAGTCAACAATAAGAGATTATTGATTTTTAACCATCTCGTCTTTGAGATGGATTTTTTCCTTTTGGTTTTATTGGTTTTGTTTTAATTTTTATTTTTTTTTCTTAAAGGCACTTCTAGCAATAAGGGCTTTGTCTTTAGCAAGTTCTGTGGTGGTTCTGCTCTTCTTTTTCTGGGTGTGATGGTTTCATCCAGAATTGCCTCTTGGCCCATCGGCTTCTGTTTCCATCATCTAGATTTATACGTGGAGGATAAATGCAAGAAAGAAGGGTCTTGGATACTGGGAATGCTGTGGAAGGTGACATAGACTGTCCCGAGCTTACGTAATTTACAGCTATAAAGGCCAGTAAAAACTTAGGGAAAGGATATGACTTAGAAGAGAGGCACAAAAATTGAAGATTAATAACAAATATATTAATCCTATTAATGAGAAAGGTTGGAGAAGGATTTAGGATTAACCAGGGAGATTGTTGTGGTGGTTTTTCAGTTTTTCACTTGTTGAATTTTCCTCTGATGTTCTAGATCCCTCATGCAGTAGACAAAGCTGGGTTTGGGAGGTGAAGAGAGAAGAACCTGAAGAAGCCAGTTATTTAAATCAAACGTAGCGTTTGTGTTTCAGACATTGCCTAAAAATTTAAAAAAAAAAAAATCAAATCAAGATCAAATTCTGATGTGTTGTACCACAGTGCTTCATTTTCTCACAGATAAGCTAAGAATCATATAATCAAAGTCTCGCCTGTACTTATTTTATTTTCTTTGCAAAATAAATTATTTATTTGCTTTTTCAAGACTTCGTGTCTGTGCCTCACGCAGCGAACCTGTCCTTCAGTGGCTCCGGGTTTTCTGTCTCGCTTTTACTGACAAAATGCCCCTTTTTGCTTCCAGGCAAAACTAATTCGTGACATCGCTTCGTGCCATGGAATTTTAATTACCTCCTACTCCTACATCCGCCTGATGCAGGACGTCATCCAGAGCCACGACTGGCACTATGTCATCCTGGACGAGGGGCACAAAATCCGAAATCCAAACGCCGCCATCACCCTGGCCTGCAAGCAGGTACCTCAGCAAAAATAAAGATTTTTAAGCATTGTTTGGAAGTTCCAAATCTTACAGTCTGTATTTATTCATGATAAAAATACACATTTGACCGTTAATAAAGAATAAAAGTGTCAGTCACAACGGTCTATACTGGGCTATTTAATTTACTTAACATTTTTAATGAATTCACATCAATAAATTTACAGAAATATGGTAGAGAAAAAAATCTGCAATGTTAAATTGTGTAGTAATTTACTGCTAGGGATAAAAATGAGATTCCTGGTGTTCATTTTCTGCTAACAGCTTATGGACAATTTATGCAAAAAGCTGTTTATTTCTGGAATATGAGGGCAAATATTTTAAAACGAGAACTCATTGATGGTGAAATTGAATATCCCCTTGAGGCAGGAGGCAGGTTACAGTGTGAACCACGAGAATAACTTTTGGTGTTGTGGTTTCTTACGCGTAGTTCCGCACGCCCCATCGCATCATCCTGTCGGGGTCCCCCATGCAGAACAATCTGAAGGAGCTCTGGTCCCTCTTCGACTTCGTGTTCCCAGGGAAACTGGGGACGCTGCCCGTGTTCATGGAGCAATTTTCTGTTCCTATAACCATGGGAGGATATTCCAATGCCTCTCCTGTGCAGGTAAAGGCATCAAAAATATCGCTTTGCTCAGAGGAAACTCTTCTGTTGTTTCAAAACTGACTTTTAGATTTACTTTACGCTGTATGTTCTAGTCACTAACCCAAAAGAGAGTGGCACGTGTGTTTTACTGCTGAGTGTGGGGAAAGAACTGTGAGACCATTTCATCTGCTATAGTTTATACTCAAGTTTTTCTTGTCAAAAGCCCAAAAGTTAAATCATTAGAAGCATTATTTGATATAAACTACAGATAAGCAAGTTGGGGCGGGAGGCGACTGGTCTAATATTTTGATGTATTTAAATAGAACTTTCCTGTTTTATATCAAGCTTTGGCAAATGACACAATAGAGGAATTCTTAAATCCAAACTGAAATTTATTTTCATTTTAAAAAGCTAAAATAGGTATTGGAAGTCTGAAAGTAGATAAGCTACTTAATTTTTAAAGCAAAAACTATTCGGAATATTATTTTGAATAAATAAGTCTAATAATCTTTGTAGCTGTCTTTCTCAGTATTTATGGCTTCTTTCATTTTTCAAATTAGCTGATAAATTGCAAAATAATCTGCAGACTAAGTTTCATATAAGTGCTAATAAACTTGTTTCCTTTTAAATATTGTCTGTAATGTTTTGCAAATACACATCTGTGACATATTATTTTCTTTTTGAGTTTAAGTGCTTCCCTCATCTAAAGCTTAGCAATTTACTCAATTGGGTGGCCAATTTGGGGTTTTTTTTACATATCAATAATTTATTATATTCTTTGTTTTGCTTTAAGAGAAATGAAGGTATTTTTAGCCATTACGTACAGTTAATACCCATCTCACACATCCATTACCCATTATAGAACCATATGCTCCATTTAAGGCCAGAGTGACCTTTCGTTTCTGTGATCGTGGGGATTTTCTTGTACTGATTTTTTTCTTCTTTTTTTTTTTTAAAGTCTCAAGCGGGCACTAATCTTCACTTATTGTCTCCAATCCACCATTGCTGCAGGGCTCTTTTTTGATCTTTGGTGTATGTATTAGCAGTTTTTCATGAGGATTTTGGTTTTGTGCGAGCTTATATTTACTACATAGGTTGTTTTCTAAAAGAAATCTCTCATTTCTGTTCTTGCTTAAATTCTGCTGAATTAGGAAAGGTAAAGTAGTGATATCTGAGAAGACTTATTTATTCAATATTATTGTTACTAACATGAATTTTATTGCAACTCATGTTGTGGTGAATAAGTAACTGTAGATTCACATAAATCATAAACCATCTAACTTGACAAGGACTTTCCTATTACTAATTACAAAAATTTGCTTATTGATAAAATTAATACCAAGAACCAAAATAGAATTTTTGCTTTTACCTCCTTTTTCAGGTAAAAACTGCTTACAAATGTGCCTGTGTGTTACGGGACACCATAAACCCCTACTTGCTGCGAAGAATGAAGGCTGATGTGAAAATGAGCCTTTCTCTCCCGGATAAAAACGAACAGGTTTGTTTATCTTCACTATTAGATCCGAGCCCTCTTCCTCCCCAAAATATAGTCTTTCCTGGACATTTGGAAATAATTTCTGCTAAGAGTAGATGAAGATAAGAGAGAGAACTTTCAAGTTGCGTATTCTTTTCACCTGTTTTGTGAGTATTAAGTGGTTGGAGTCTTGCAGGGTCTGCACAATTACACTCTCATCTGAAAAATAAGATTCTTCTGCCACTCAGGTTTCAGTGCTTCAGGCCTTTTTGTCCTCTGCTCGCTCTTTTCCTTCACGTCTCCTCCCTCTAAAAGAGAAGCAGAGATGGTGGTCTTTGTAAGAGAGGTACTTAATAAATGAGAAGGCCATACTCAATTTCTGCTCTGCAGCCTGATGATCTTTTTTTAATCACATTTGGAATTTCTATATGCTTTAAAGAGTCTGGGCTATTTACTCTAAAAAATGCAATCATAAACCCATCGAACAAATCAGATTTTTGTTCTTATCAGTCACAGGGCTCTACGTGGGTTTGACTTCAGGCATCGTGTTGGGTGCCTTGCGGGATGCAAGGAAGCGGTTTTGTTCTGTTTTAGCCCATGAGACCATGTGAAAAATCATTATACACTCACACTCAAAGGCTAATGAGAGATTACTTGTGCTAACCTAGTTTTCCCACGAGATACTAAGAATTTGCAAGCTGGAAGGGACTTAACACACACAGTGGAAAGGATTCCTATAAACGTAGTTTTGAGAGAATGCAAACGTTGCACAGTTGCCTCATTAAAACTGGAAAATGGCAGCACTTCGAAAACTAAAGCAATTTGAGGGGAAAATGTAACAACTGGGAAAGAGGACAGAAAAACCCATGAAACCCATCTTAATGATTATGTTCGTTCTCTAAAAAAATCTAATTATTTTTATTTCTAATGATTTCTATACATTGTCCAGTATCTGTGAAGCTTCATTGCAGCACATCGTAAACCTTGAAAATTTACTGCATTTGAAGTTTACAGGTTGGGCTTGAGGGGTTTGATTGTTTGTTTTGGTAGGTCCTCTTTTGCCGTTTGACAGATGAGCAGCGTCAAGTCTATCAAGATTTCATCAACTCTAAAGAAGTTTACCAGATACTCAACGGAGACATGCAGGTTGGCATTAATTAAGGTTAATGACAGGTATGGTTTTGATATGTGAAGCCGTGGACTGACCTGAGCAGAAAGGGAAGCAAACACAATGCTTTCAGTTCTGTTTTTCACAGAATCACAGAATGATATGGGGTTGGAAGGGACCTCTGGAGATCATCTAGTCCAACCCCCTGCCAGAGCAGGGTCACCCAGAGCAGGTCCCACAGGAATGTGTCCAGGAGTGTTTGGAATGTCTTTGGAGACAGAGACTCCACCACCTCCCTGGGCAGCCTCTTCCAGGGCTCTGCCACCCTCCCAGGAAAGAAGTTCCTCCTCATATTTAGATGGAACTTCTTATGTTTGAGTTTGTGCCTGTTCCCCCTTGTCCTGTCCGTGGGCACCGCTGAAAAAAGACTGGCCCCATCCTCCTGACACCCACCCTTTAAGTATTTATAGGTGTTGATCAGATTCCCCCTCAGTCTTCTCTTCTCCGGACTAAAAAGACCCAAGTCCCTCAGCCTTTCCTCATCAGAGAGGTGTTCTAGTCACCTAATCATCTTTGTAGCCCTCTGCTGTACCCTCTCCAGCAGTTCCCTGTCCTTCTTGAATCCTTTTGTGGATGTCTGGTATTTTTTTTCTCGGAAATATTTTACGGAATATATAGAGTTAGTGGTCCCTGTGTAATGGCACATCCAGGTATAAGTAGGAAAGAAATGGCCTTCACCATGTGTAACATGGGAACAAATTGTGGCTTGTTGGCTGAGCTGCTGTAGGTAACTGTGTGTGGCCTTTTAACCAATTGCAGAAGGGAAGGAAAAACTTGATCTCCAAGAGGTGGCTTGTACAAGGCCATCTGCAGAAATTTCTCTAAGATGTCACGGAATGAGCTGTCGTGTTTGCTGGAGCTCTGAAAATTTTGAACAGTAAATGTCAATGCTTTTATTAGATGTTTTGGGCTGACAGCAGTGAATCCCAGCAGAAAAAAAAAAAAAAAACAAACCCCCGTGTACAAACAAACCATAAATTATGAGCAGGCTCATCCAACTTGCAGTGATAGGAGATTGAGGGATTTGCTGTTTCAAGCTAGTTCATTTTTACGAGCCCCCATTATATCAGAAGAATAAATAACTCTTGTAATATTGAATGAATAACTGAACAGAACCCTTCTAACATGGCATCAAAAGTAGTAATTTTCAGCTTCATATGTTTGTTCCAATATGTTTATTTCTTTGTCACCATGCATTCTGTTGGGTATCCTTGCTATCCTCAAACTCTGTTTTAAAGCCACCTGCCAACGTGGTGGGGGTTGGAAGGAAGGACACAACCATTTCAAGTAAGAAACTTGGGGGAATTTTCCCTTTTGAGTAGGAAAAATTTGCCTGTGAGTTACAGCTCAGGGTTGCTTTTGCTAATGTGGAAATGGTTCCAGAATTCTCTTTATATTGTCACCAGAATAGGCTCCCAAGAACCTAAAGTTTCAGTGACTTTTCAGTGATTTTTCCTAAAACTTTCCATAAATCCACATCCAAAGAGCAAACCCTTATTAAAAACAAACTTCTTGTTGATGACTGGATTAATCCATTGCTGTTTATTTTTCTCAACCACAACTCATAGAGTTAACAAATATTTGTCAAGAAAATATTTTTCTCCTGTATTCTTTAGATTTTCTCAGGACTCGTAGCTTTGAGAAAGATTTGCAACCACCCCGACCTCTTCTCTGGTGGTCCCAGGATTCTGAAGGGGGTCCCAGATGCTGAAGTGGAGGAAGCGGATCAGTTTGGATACTGGAAACGTTCTGGAAAAATGATAGTGGTGGAATCCTTGCTGAAAATATGGCACAAGCAAGGTCACAGAGTGTTGTTTTTTACTCAGTCAAGACAGGTAAGAGGAGCTGATTGGTTTTATTACTAAAACGAGAAAAATGCACCTCTGTGTCCCAACAAGATTTGTAACTAGAACCACCTTTTGTAGTGTCTTTCTCAGAAAATTAACACTTTATTGAGAAAAAAAAAAAAAACGACCAAAATTACTTTAGAATAACTGGAGACCAGTTCCCAAGCTCCGTCAGCTTTACTGGGGTGACACAGTACTGTGGCAGCATTGCCCAAATTCAACTTACTGGCTCAAAGCTTGTATTGGTTATACCCATATAATACCAGGCTGAAGCAGTGGTGTTGTATTTATTGTTCCTAATCCTCGGGATTTTGTGCTTTGGGCCAGCAACACGGTGACCTTTATTTACTTTCCCTGTCTATTCATAATTTTGTCTTGTTTCTGAGGGTTCCCTTAGCGTACTGTACCATTTACCTGCTTAATTGTCTTGAGACCGTGGCTCTGGACTTCCCAAACCAGGCATGAACATTCCCCTCGTGCATTCAGCCATCAAATGTCTACTTCCCCCCCAATAATTAAATTTTCTGCTCGTTTAAGATTCACAAGTTCTTGGTTGTCCTCTTGCCTGTTCAATTGGTACTGCAGTGTTAGGATCAGAAATTCTGATGGCTTTGAGGCAGCTGCTCAGCCTTCACGGCTGGATTTCATTAAATTATTATTTTTTTTCCCATCACAACAGATGCTGCAGATACTTGAAGTCTTTGTGAGAGACAGAAACTATTCCTACCTCCGGATGGATGGCACCACGACAATAGCTTCCAGACAGCCCCTTATAACAAGATATAATGAGGTGAGACGTTGCATCCCACCCCCTGAGGCCTATTAGTGAGTGTGCTTGAGTTCTTGCATTCCTTTTTGGTCTGGTTTTTAAATGTACTTCAGGTTTGAAGCACAAAACTGGGGAGTTGGTCAAACAAAATCACTTTCTTGGTGAGAGGGAGGAAAAAGTCATCACGTTTTTCATGGTTAAGTTGGGTTTTCTGCTAAGAAAAAAACCCACAGTTGAAAAGGGGGAAAAGAAATTCTCTTGGACAATTAAATTGTAAACTTACATTTAGTAAATTAAAATTAGAAATTAAACTTAGATCCAACCGCTTTTATTTGTCAAAAGAGATATTAGGCAACCAAAGAAATGTATTCCTTCTCTTGGCTCCCTTTGCAAATACTGCTGATAATAAAAGAATCCAGGAAATAAAAAAAATTAAAAATTATCTTGTACTTTGGTAATTCTTGCTTTAGCCAATTCTCTCGTGTGTTGTAGGACAAATCCATATTTATTTTTCTTCTCACAACTCGTGTCGGTGGCATTGGAGTGAACTTGACTGGTGCTGACCGGGTTATTATTTATGATCCCGACTGGAATCCCAGTACAGACACACAGGTGGGTTCAGTTCATTGCAATCCATTTACAGGCTAAGCTGAAATAAAACTGAAGATGGCAATAACATTTATCTCCTCCAATGACCTCGAATCAGTGTGTTGCTCTTCCCAGAAAAAGAGGAAAAGTTGGAAGGAAATGTATATATTAAAGCTGTGTTGGGAAATAGATCCCTTTTGGAATAAGTCTATAAAATTCGTGTCTAGGATATGCAATTTATAATTTTAACATAATTGATTTTTTTGAGATTTTCTTGCGTGGATTTCGTGGTACAATTGGAGACCTATCTTTTTACATCTTCTAAATTGTTTTCCTCCTGCTGACTTCGTTGTTCTAGTGCTGTAGAAACACAACAGGCAACGTAACTTCTTGAAATATTTGTTAAATATCCAAACCAGCTTTGAAACAAGCAGAATCAGGAGCTGTTTGTCAAAAATATGATGTCTGGTAACCAAACCTTTTGTGTTCCAGGCTCGGGAACGTGCCTGGAGGATTGGCCAAAAGAAGCAGGTGACGGTGTACAGGCTCCTCACTGCGGGTACCATCGAAGAGAAGATCTACCACAGGTCAGTCGGTGATGCCATTGAATTCTGTTGAATGATTTGGGAATAACATCAAATCGGGTTTGCAGAAAAAAAATCAGCCCCAAGAACCACCAGTCATTTTCACGTTACTTATTCCAAAAACGTAGCTAAAAGCCTTAAAGTGCTCGTATTTCCAAATTAATGGAATCTGTTTGTTTCGTTTTCGCATTCAGCTTTCTTGGGAGTCAGCTTCACTCACGTGAATTCCAAAGGAATGTATGTGGGAATCCTCTGTCCAGGTGTTACTCTTTAAAACTGGAATATCCTCTTTGGAAATACCGATGAATGAAAAGCTCTAAATAATGAAATACCAACACTTACTGGGTGTCTTTTTTAATGTTTCACCATGTGGACACAAAGCGTCCGCCGGTGGTTGGTTTACGTCCCTCTGGCATCATTCTCTTTGACCACATCAAGGAAGTGGGCTCTGAGGGTCAGGACAACCACCAGAAATCTGTTTCATGTCCAGAACAGTGCGACAGACTTTGAACTTTAAGCAAATTATCTTTTCTCTTTGCCTGTGTTTTCATTCCTGCCAATGTGTGATCATCCTTGCAGAATCACAGAATATGGGGTTGGAAGGGACCTCTGGAGATCATCTAGTCCAACCCCCTGCCAGAGCAGGTCCACCCAGAGCAGGTTGCACAGGAACGTGTCCAGGCGGGTTTAGAATGTCTTCGGAGATGGAGACTCCACCACCTCTCTGGGCAGCCTCTTCCAGGGCTCTGCCACCCTCACAGGAAAGAAGTTCCTCCTCGTGTTTAGATGGAACTTCCTGTGTTCAAGTGTATGCCTATGTATCTTCGTAGCCCTTTTCTGTAACCTCTCCAGCAGTTTCCTGTCCTTTTTGAACTGGGGAGCCCAGAACTGGTCCCAGTGCTCAAGATGGGGCCTCCCCAGGGCAGAGCAGAGGGGCAGGATGACCTCCCTTGACCTGCTGGTCACACTCTTCTTGATGCACCCGTGGATGCCATTGGCCTTCTTGGCCAATGGGCACATTGCTGGCTTGTGAGCATCCTGTTGTCCACCAGGACTTGGGGGAAGTTTTAAAGCTCAGTTAATTCTTAAAAACTTTAAAGATGGTTAAACTTAGAGTTTTGCCAGTTGGATTTCAAAAGAGTTTCCCTGCTTAATGCCACTAGAGCCAGAACTGGGATAAAAAAACCTTCTTGATTTCCAGCTCTATTTCGAGATGTGCTTTTTGTACAGGAAAATAGTGCCTAGAACTTGCAATCAGAAGCTACGTAGGACAAGTATGATGTAGATTTACCAAGAGTGGAGTTTTTGCAGCTGAATTCTCCCCCGGATTTGTTGCTTTCAGTCCTCTGTAGGAGGGTTCTTTATTATGATTTTTTCCCTTCCTCTCCACCACAAACCCATTTCCCTCCTCGGTGGTTGTACCCAGGCATCGCCGTCGGACTGAACAAATCTGCTGCCTTTGGTTCCTCCAACTGATCGAAACGGTGAAACGGTGTCATTTTAACCAGCTCCTGTTTTTCTTTCAAGGAGCTTTCTGATAGTTTTATTATAATATACATGAGCTGCTCGGGTTTAACAGAGACAAAAAGTTCTAGCGGTGAAGTTATTTATTGCGAGGCTAAGGGATGCCTCACAGGATGTCTTGGGACGGCAGTTACCTGTTGTGTTATGGGGTTGTCCCAAAACAATAAATCCCCGTGTTTAAGGGTTTAGTTGGTTGTTGGAAAGTTACTAACACGAGATTGTCTTTTGGAAACTGAACCTCATCTTCCCACTGCTTAATTGTTCCGCGGGGTAACGTTTGCGCTTACACAGTTTGCTGTTTAAGTACCGAATTCAGTACTTGAACGTAGCTAGACGTTGTTTCATGCATAAAGTATTTATTTTTTCTTTTTTAGACAAATCTTCAAACAGTTTTTGACGAACAGAGTGCTGAAGGACCCCAAGCAGAGGCGCTTTTTCAAATCCAATGACCTTTATGAACTTTTTACGCTGAGCAGCCCAGACGTGTCTCAGGGCACAGAAACAAGTGCCATTTTTGCAGGTACGCTTATTTTTCCCTATTTGTTTAAAAGAAAAAAAAATGTTCAAAGTGTTTGATAAATGGGTACTAATTTCAATCATCCCTCAGGTACCGGTTCAGACGTTCAAGTCCCCAAACCCCAACTTAAACGGAAACTTGAAAAGCCACCTGATGGTGACACTTGTAAAGGCAATCCCCACCTTGGGGAAGGCAGGTCACCGAAGTACAGCAGATCATCCGGTTCCTGCTCAGCCACCCACGACACACATTCTTCTAAAGCAATGGAGACAAGGGAGGAAAGCAAAGGAAATCTGGAAAATTTTGACCAAAATAGGTCTGCAAAAGATTATGCAGGAGCTGCTGCTGATTCAGAGAACACCATGATGGCTGATGAGGTCCGTGGGGCGGCAAACTCAAATATGAAGGGAGATTTTAGCCTCCCGGGTGGTGCAGCTGCCTCTTGGGAAACGCAGGTTGCTAAAACAGAAGATGGGCAATTAGATAATAATCATTCTAAATGCACCTCAAAAACAAAGCACAGGGTGGATGTGCCCTCACACCAGAGCCACAAGGAGAAGCTGAAGAAGAAACAGCACAAAGACGCCAAATTTGAAGGAGAGCGCATTCCTCATCTCGTGAAACAGAAGCGCTACAGAAAGAACAGTGAAGAGAAGGAGGAAGATGCAAAGAAGAATGATGATTACGTCTTGGAGAAACTTTTCAAAAAATCAGGTAACTTTGTTATTTGGCTGCTGAAAAGCATCAGGCTATTTAAACAGAGATGTATAAAACTTACGCAGGTGACGGAAGGAGCAGTTCTGTTACTCTGAGGGTTAGAACTACAACAAAAACCTGATTTATTTATTCTGTTATTGTAGTAAAATATTGAAACAGTCATCGTTGAAATGCTCTGGTTATGAATGTGCTTATTAGCTTGGCACAAACACTTCAGAGAGATCTGCAGCCTTCCAGAAATGCTTCTGGATATAGAAGTAATGCATTGTTTCTTCTAGAAATAAGGATGTAACACACCTTTGTTTACCCAAGGGTTTCACTTCTGTCTGTCCTGTCCAGAACAATAGAAATGATGGATTTACCCACATAATTGCCGAGTCTGTTGTGAATAATGACCTCATCAGCACACCAGAAGTGGTTTGCTGTCAAACTGATTGTTTAACTGGTAGAAGGGGGTTCTCTTCTTTGAAATGACTGTACTGAAGCGCTGAATATAATCAACCTGAAAAAGGAAAAAATGTGATTGTGGCATTCACTGAAACGTTGAATATTTAATTTTACAGAGAACCACGTAAATGAACAGATATTCTCCTTCCCCTTTTCTCCTGTCTCTGGTTTGTAGGGGTACACAGTGTTATGAAGCACGACGTCATCATGGAAGCCTCCAATGCGGATCACGTGCTGGTGGAAGCAGAAGCGAGCAGGGTGGCCCAGGACGCCTTAAGAGCCTTAAAAGTCTCTCGACAGCGATGTTTAGGAGCTGCTTCTGGTGTGCCAACCTGGACAGGCACGAGTGGCCTTTCGGGGGCACCATCGGGAATCAAGTAAGTCCAGCTCTCACACTGCTTTCCCAAAAGTGGAAGAATTCCTTAGGATGCTATGGATTTAGCTTGCTTTTTTTTTTTTTTTTGCACTTGGTATTTGCAGTAACACATATCGAAGTGGAGTTTCATGTTTTATATTTCATAAAAACATGAGGGCATATAACAAGCCTGGGAAGTCCCTTCTGAAGTACAAAGAAAGCCTTATTGTTGCCCAGTAGAGGAGAGAGTTGAGCAGAGGGCTCTTGAGAAACCCTAAAACGCAAACCCAGTCAGTGTCTTTGGCAAAAATTGTCCTAATCATTTTGAGCAGGATGTTTTACGGAGTTAATTCTTCTGTGGGTTTTTAGGAGTCGGTTTGGTCAAAAAAGAAACTCCATGCTGCTCTCTTCACATTCCGCTTGTGCATCACCTGCAAAGAAGTGCAAGGTAAGAGACACAAGCTAACGTTTCTCTAGCTGATAGATATGAAATGCTCTCATTTATGAAAAAAAAAAATATCTGATTTATACTGTAGATATGTCTCATACCCATTTGCTGTATGATTAGGTAGAAGTCTAGAATTTTTAGGCACCCATGAATTCAATTTTCCATGTTTTGGTACAGCATCTTGATCATAGAATCACAGAATAGTTTCGGTTGGAAAGGACCCTAAAGACCACTGAGTTCCAACCCCCTGCCCTGGGCAGGGACACCTCCCACCAGACCAGGTTGCTCCAAGCCCCATCCAGCCTGGCCTTGAACCCCTCCAGGGATGGGGCAGCCACAGCTTCTCTGGGCAACCTGGGCCAGGCTCTCACCACCCTCACAGCAAAGAATTTCTTTCTGGTATCTAATCTGAATCTCTCCTTTTTCAGTTTAGAACTGTTACCCCTTGTCCCATCACTTCACTCCCTGATCCAGAGTCCCTCCCCATCTCTCCTGGAGCCCCTTGAGGGACTGGAAGGGGCTCTAAGGTCTCCCTGGAGCCTTCTCTTCCCCAGGCTGAACCCCCCAACTCTCTCAGCCTGTCCTCACAGCAGAGGGGCTCCAGCCCTCTGAGCATTTTCATGGATGGACCCATTCCAACAGGTCCATGTCCTTCCTGTGCTGAGGACTCCAAAGCTGCACGCAGTGCTCCAGGTGGGGTCTCACCAGAGCAGAGTGGAGGAGTATGATGAAATCTAATTAGATAGAGGAGTCACAAATTGCGACGTGGTCTGGCTGGCTGTCTCAAGACCATCAATACTTTTCTTTCGCTTTCTAATTTCTAAAGTTGAGACCCAAACTCTGTGTTGTGTATTTCAGATGAGTAGCTTCTGGGCGTTCACGTTTGTGGTTTAAGTCCAAACAGCAGACAGATTTTGTTTAACAGATTCTGTGGATCTTAAAATCCAACTTTCTCCATGGTCTCTGTGTTTATTTGCAGGATGCAGATATAATAAAGAAAGAAAATGTAAAGAAGTGTCGTTCCAACGGGCACTTTGATGGAAAATCTGGAGAATCGTCATCCAGCGCACTGGACTCTTCGTCTTTATTAGCCAAGATGAGGGCAAGGAACCACCTTATTTTACCCCAACGGATGGAGGATGAGGGAGATGAGAATCATCACCAAGCACCTGCCCCGGCCCCACCTTCCACAGAGTACGACGAGCTGCTGGTGGACGTGAGGAACTTCATCGCCTTCCAGGCGCGGGTGGACGGCGAGGCCAGCACTCAGGAGCTGCTGCACCACTTTGAGTCCAAACTGCCCGTGGAACAGTCCTGTGTCTTCAGGGAGCTCCTCCGTAATCTCTGCACCTTCCACAGGAGCCCGAGCGGGGAAGGGGTCTGGAGGCTAAAGCCAGAATTCCAGTGACTTTCCGGTCTTTGTCCTTTCAAAGACTGACTGTTTGCCTTTTAAAATGAGGAATTATTTCATATTGGCCATTTAATAATTGACTCGAGCAGCCAGTGGCTGCAGCGCTTGTTGCAGGCTCGGAGCTAACTTAATTTCTGATTGACACTATTTATATGAAAGTGCCATCTACCTCATAGATGAAACAATACGAAATATCAGCACCTTTTCTTTAAAAGAAACCTTAGTGTAAATGGGGCGAGGAATACATAAACTGATGGTTTATTGCAATAAGAACCATGGATGTTGCCGTGGGTTGTAAGACTTTTATTTGATTTCTATGAAATTCCAAGAACAACTTCCTTGATTTCCTGTACGTTACTTGAATGGTCGTGGGGCACAGAGTGTACCATCGAAAAAAAGAAAATGATAGCGGTCAGCCTGAGAGATTCACCGGTACCAAAAAGTGCATAAAAATCACTGTACGGCCCTTCCATCAGTAGGGAGAGTTTTGGTTTGATGTTGGTGCTTTCAGTGGTGGCAGCGTCAGGCAGCACAGGAAATAATCCCATTATTGGGAAATAATCCTACTGCCACGGGTTTAATCACAAAAATGGGAAGGCTGGCAGGGTGTTGAGGTGACTGACAGTTAATAATTACGGAAAACTTGATATATTATGGAAAACCCGTAGTCATGGATGCGTTCCAGTCCCATACACCGCTGGCAGCTGCCTGGTACAGTATTTCTTTGCACCGAGGTGACAGTAACTGTTGTGTTTGTCACAGGTCGGGGGCTGAGAATTGAAATCCCATGAAACGTTCATGGGTCTCACTGTGATTTATGTCAAAACTTTCCAGTTCCCTGTTAGCACTTAAAAGCTTACACCTTGACAAAGGCTGAGGTGTTAGTTGGTGAGAGGGGGGATGGTTTCACTGTATTTCACTAAATATAATCACTTTTGGCCAGAAATGTAACGAGAATATACAGAAGTTATGGGTCATACCCCGTCTGCAGGTCAGGAAAATCTCAGTCTTCCTGACAGTCGGACAAATCCCAGTACCCGTTTCCTTCCAAGGAAAGGAAGAATTGGATTATTCGTAGCAAACCCGAGTACTACACTGGCTGTGTCGTGTGGAAATCTTAAGGAGGGGTTTGAAAAATGGATAGATTTGGAGAAGAAAACCACATTCTTGCAGCATCATTAAATTACTGTATGGCTTTAAACTAGGAACAGTCAAATACACCCAGTATCCTTCCTGTCCCCAAGCGACTGAGCAGAGGGAAAGCTGAGCTACTTTTAGTTTTTCCTTCAGTGTGAAAGTATCTTGTTTACTTCAAGTGAAAGTACAACTATGGAAGGTGAAACTAAGGGTGAAGCAAGAGTATAAACCATTACTTTGTTCTCGTAAAGAAAGTCTTTACGATACTTCCAACGGCTTTTCCTCTTGTTTTGCTCCATGTTGAGGGATCTGGAGAGATTTGTGGTGGTGCCTCACTGTTTTCCATCACTGCTTCGTTGGCTTTTCAACTGGAGATGGAGAGGGCAGAAGGTCCAAGAACCTGTTTCTTTCCCTCCTGGCATTTGGAGGTGGGGCTCTTGCACCTTTTCCTGAAAAAAAAAAATCTGTTTTTTTCTGATTTTCATTTCTATTCACTTACTTACATTCCTTCTTTCAGGAGAAAAATGAAACCAAGAATCCAGGCTGCAATTACAAAACACTTCAAAAATTGCAGATCTGTTGATATGACTTAAAATGGATCGGTAAAAGACTTAAAACAGACCAATTCTGCTGTTTTCTTCCAAGCTATACAGAGTTTTAATTGGGTTTGGGTGTCGTGTCCCAGGAACAAACCAGGAATTCAGCTCTGGGCAAAGCTGCTGCTGTCCCTGTAGCTGTCACTCGTGGTGCCCTCTTTTATTTACTACTCCCAGTCCTAAGGATAGAGTTCCTGTACTCAGGAAGGTTTGCAGCTTCGCACTGATCTGTTGATGTAAGTGGACTTGCATGTGCTTTTTATAAACACTTGGCTTTTATGGACTTATTAAAAAAGCAAAAACAAATGTCTGTTCTGGAAATCTTTGGGGATGGTGGGGGGAAGAATGGGGTGGGGGAACAATCTCTTTCCTAAATGATTCATATAATTTTGGGCCCCTTACCACAAAAAAAAAAAA
>JAHREE010000533.1:1167492-1193123 GCA_033628505.1 Tringa tobata | reverse complement strand
TACATCGTCCCCTGCCCCCTCCCTGCCCGCCCCGGCCTTTCCCCATCCCTCGCTCAAACCTCCCCGGGTTGGGAGGTGGGAGTGGGGGGGAGCTGGATGGACCTTAGACGGCAGCCCCCCCGGCCCGAGCCGCCTTCCAGCTGTGCCCAGCCCCTGCCAGATGTTCGCTCTCCTTCCCTTCCACCAGCTCGAGGCCCTGGAAGCCGTTTTTGCCCAAACCCACTACCCCGATGTGTTCACCAGGGAGGAGCTGGCCATGAAGATCAACCTCACGGAAGCCAGGGTGCAGGTAAACATTCTGGGCAATTATTTCACTCTCGGGGATTCAAACTGGCAAACTTTTTTTTTTTTTTCTCTTTTCTTTTTTCTTTTCTTTTTTTTTTTTTTTTTTGACATCATGACTGCAGAGTGCACATTTGGCCAAAGAACGCAAATGAAGACGATCTGTCATTTTCATGATGCACTTTAATAACATCAACATAATGTGGAATATTAGATTAGGTTGATTAATCGGTCATTCATAATTAACTAGTGATAATGTTCTACACTAATTTGTCCGCGTCTCCAAGGTACTAAATTACATCAATGCACATCCATTTCCTTGCTTTTGGAGGGGGTGGGGGGTGGAGGAAAGAGCTGAGCCGTGATTCCCCAAAGCCAGGCTGACCACTGCCAGGCCGTGGGGTTTCTCAGCTGCAGGGACCCCGGCAGGAAACCTCCTGCACCTCTCCAACTTTTCTCCATAAACACTTAATTTAGAGATTTAGAGACCCAAAGAGCCTGCAGAGCACTCCCCCCACATCTTCCAAAAAACTATGTTCCAAAAAACACCATTGGCGACAATTATTCTCTCTTCTCTCCCCCCTCTTCCTTTTCGATCCCTGCTTTTCCCCCCCTCTTTTTTTTTTTTTTGATCCAGGTGTTTATTTTTCCATACCCAGGGGTTAACTTTGTGTGTGTACGTGCTCTGCTGAGAACAGGAGTCCTGCAGTTGTCAGAGATGGATCCCTCTAACTCTGCAGGCATCCACCCCAGAGTTACAAGTCATTTTTTTGAATACGATTATGTATTAATTTTATTTATGGGGCTTTTCTGCACGCTGTTTTTGTATTTTTTTTTTCTATTTTATTTAGGTGCTCGGGGTTAAGACTATGCAAAGATCTAATTGTAGGAAATATAATAGCTTGCCTTTTGTTCCCTAGGGTCATGTTAGTATCTCCTAAAACCCAATGGCTGAAGAGAGATAATGGAATTCACCGCAGTAAATTGGGGATTGTAAACAAATTATTTCTCCTATAATCAGATTATGCGATCCTGATTATTAAATCTGAACATGAATCATTGGTCATATGCGGGCAAATTAAACTGATTATTATTTGGAAATGAAAATCTCCTTTTGCCACTGCATTGTAGGTACTGGTGGTTTTTTTTTTTAAAAAAAAAAAAACAATAAAAAATGCCATTTTGGCTATTGGCGCCTAAAGACTGAACTGCAAATTGAGATAAATGGGACAATTATTGAGCATTCAGAAGTGGGAGATCATAACTTCTTCCTGAAAGGTGCAAGGGTGAGATAGGGGTGGTGACAATGAGATTGCTGAGGACGGGGCTTTAGCCTTCTTGTTGGCCATTATGCAACCAGACAATGGCTGCGTTTGTGTAGCCTGCCTTCCTGCAGGGACACGGGGAAACACACAGGATGGGAGATATGTTTACATTTATACCCCTCGCTCATTCAAATATGATTAATGTGCTATAAAGCGGAGTCTTAATCGAAGATGATGTTGTCAAACAATAACTAAATAGGGAAATAAACGACTTCATCATGCTCTTTCCTCAGAAGCAGGCGAACTGTCAGTGCAAAGTCATTAAAATATGATAATGAAAAATAGCTCAATTAAATGTTGTTATAGCTGTGACCTTCATTCAATTAAGACGCAAGAAAGTGTCTGCATTTTGCTTTGCATTTAACTGCTCTAAATTTAGAATATAGATAAAATCATTATTCAACGTTTGCTGATACATGCAATTAAAAGGCAGCTAACTAAAATGGAGTTGTAGGAGGAGAATAATAATAATAACAATCTCGCCTGTACTTGAAGTCGTGTATTAAAATGTGGATTTCCTGACCTCAGGAGAGGCTTGGCATTTTCCACCTCAAAAAATGCCTTTTCAGAGCATGAGCTCCAAGGTAAATGAAAAAAAAAAAGTGCTTGGACGAAAAGTCAGGGGATAAAATCGAGAACGTGAATATTTGTATTGCATTACAGGGAAAAAATAAGTTTTGGAAGCTGGTGTGTATTAAACTGCATCTACCACCCTTTTGAGGCCTCTAAATGCAGACTGGGCAAAGCCATCACAGAAATAACTGCAAGTCCCAGTCCCCTCTGGGAAACGGGCTGGGTAAGGTGCCCTGGTACATACCTTCTCGTTTCTGGCTGGTTCGATTCCAGCAGCAGCTCATTTAAAGACTTATATATGGTTCCATCAGAATGCTCTGGTGTCTTGGATACTTACAGATACTTACATTTAAGTGCACCCCTATACAAACATGTTAAAACACAGAAATCAGTGAGAATTAAACGTGTGCCTAAAGTCAAGGCACACGTTTAAATATTTTGCTGACTGGCACGGTAACATTAAACCTCTTTTTTTGGTTGGGTGTTTTATTTTTAATATGTCTTTTGAATATCTTTAGGCATTCCTGGCCTGTTTTCTAGACATGGAAATATTCTGTATACAAATGTAATGCTAAGGCTCAACCAGAATGACAAAGGGACACAAAGTAAGAGGAAGTTTTAGCCACGCTTCTCAATGTCTGCTTTCATGAAAGTAACAATTCCTTTGCGTCGCGTTGGGCAAACCGTGGTATTGAGCCCAGGTTGTTCTCCTGCTCCAGGTGTGGTTCCAAAATCGAAGAGCTAAATGGAGGAAAACAGAGAGGGGTGCTTCTGACCAAGAGGGCTCCAAGGAAACCATGGCTGAGGTGGCACCTCCCGTGAGGAATTTAAATTCCCCTTCTCCAGCAGATCAAACCAGGAATAAAAAAGAGGGCCTGGAGATCCAGCAGAGGTAAGAGCAGTGTGTGTTGTCAACTGCTTCTCCTTGGGGCAAGCAGGCATTATACTAGTAAATACGTTCAGATTTGCCTGCTGCCAAGCCTTGACAGGCACAGTGTCATCTTCAAAAGTCCACATAATTTGAAGAGGAGTTGTGTCTTGTGCAACCCACTGCTCCCAGTGGAGATGCTGGTGGCTGTGGGATGCTAATGTTCATAGAATCATAGAATGGTTAGAGTTGGAAGGGACATTAAAGATCATCCAGTTCCAACCCCCTGCCCTGGGCAAGGACACCTCCCACCAGACCAGGTTGCTCCAAGCCCCCTCCAACCTGGCCTTGAACCCCTCCAGGGATGGGGCAGCCACAGCTTCTCTGGGCAACCTGTTCCAGTGTCTCACCACCCTCAATGTGATCCAGGCTTGGTCCCATCTAGTTGGAGGCTGAGATGCCAACGTGTCTGTGTGCTGTTTTTGGAATCAGCTAGTTCTGGTTTTATAAGGAAGCTGTTTTCTCTTCTCTGTCAGCCTGAGTCGAGCAGTGGGTCCCACAGGCCCTTTCTTCCCGTCCTGCCTGCCGGGGACTCTTCTCAACACGGCCACCTACGCACAGGCTTTATCCCATGTCGCCTCTCTAAAAGGTAAGTGACTTTGTTTAACTTCGGGGATAAACTCAAAGAGCAGCTCTTTCAAGCACGGTCCCACGCAGGGCAGTGGGAAATGATGGGAAATGGTGGGAAATGATGGGAAATGGTGGGAAACGATGGATCCTTCTTTCTGTTGCTGGCAGCAGTTGCCCCGTGCCGTGGGTACAGGAGCGAGTCTCCTCTTGTAAATTGTAGCATCGTTTGCGGCAACGGTCCTCCTTCCTCTTACCCAGACAGTTAGTTTTGGTGAGGTCAGGGTTTGTCAGGCAGGTAGAGCTTCCTCCTTTAGAGTTTTCTTGGCATATGCGCTTTTTTTTTTTTTTTTTTAAGAGTCAAATTTATACTAATAAATTAGTTATACACATCCTTTTGCATTATACATAACCTGGCACCGGTACCGATGCCTCATCCGCTCTTTGCCGGCGTTTCCCTTGCAGTACATCTCCACACCATGCCAGACCTTTCTCCTCGTGGGCAGCAGGTCCCCTCTGAGAACTTGGACACAGCCTGTGCGTGGGGACAGGAGGGAATCACAAAGTGATTCCCGGGACCCAGGCTCCAGGAAGGGGTACACCCAGCACCCCCATCCCTTTTTCTCTTCCCCAAAAGCAGCGGTTTGCGTCTTTTAAAAATAAATCACCAGCCGATCCATTAGCCGCTCCCAGCCTAACAATTTATAAGAGTGAGGGTGTAAGCAGGATGAATTCAATCTATAGATTTATAGGATGTAGAGCCCGATAGCGCTGCCAAGCACAAAGTGGTGTGTACATTTACTCTGTGCCCCGGTGGGTGCATCTGCGAGGAGCCTTTCCCAGCCTGAGACCCTCCCTACCACCACAACCGTCCTCTTAATCCCTCTGGCCGTGTTCTCCGGCATGCCTCCTGCTCTTCCTGAGGGGGTCCAGTTAAACCGGCATCGCCAAGGTGTATTCCTGAAGGAAACGCTCAAAACAGCTGAGTTTCGCATTAAGTCCTGCCCCTCCTTCCCTCTTCCCTCTTGTCTTTCCAAA
Organism: Tringa tobata; assembly: GCA_033628505.1. NCBI lineage: Eukaryota > Metazoa > Chordata > Aves > Charadriiformes > Scolopacidae > Tringa > Tringa tobata. The sequence continues at coordinate 1,188,410 of JAHREE010000533.1, read as the reverse complement.
AAAAAGCTGAAGCCGGACACACCGCACAGCTCCGGCTGTTTTGATGGCTGTGGCACTTGGGATTTTGAAATAAGAAAAGCCATACTGGTGTGACCTGAACCCCAAAACCGGTGGAAACGGGTTGTGTTCAATGAATAATTTTGGACAGCAGGGATTCTTTTCCCCCTTTGAAATTTACATCTAAGCATTTTCAAAATAAAATACATCAGTACCTTGTTCTCACCCTTTTCATTCTGAAATGTAGCTAAAATTTAGGAAAAATAACCCCATTAAGCAAATGCCAAGCAAAACAAAGTAAAAATGAGCGAAAAAATATTGTCATGAGGTTTTTTTTTTTTAAGTTTTATTTATTTGGAAGACTTCCAGATATTCTTTGCTGTGATTTTACAGCTCAGCCACTAAATTGAGAAATTAATATTTTGCTCCTTTTTGCTTGATTGCAGTTTTACAACTTAAGGGCAGGAAAAATCCTATTCCTGAGTCTCTTGTAGAGATACTTATGAGACAGTCGGTTTCCCAGACTGAAAGGCAGTGTCCCTGAAAAATCGATCCAAAAATGTAAATATCGGGGTTTTATATAATTTGTACAGGGATGGTGAGTTATCAGATCCATGCATGAGTGGATCTCAATGAATGTTGTTCAGCTGCACAGTTCAGTGCAGAGATACCAGGTTAGTATCTCCCAGCTGGCACTAGAAGTCTCCAGGCATGTCCAAGGGGAGTGGGACAGAGTAGTATATTTTGATTTCAAGAAATCCTGTCCCAGGTTTGAGTATCTGTGTATCCCCCCTGCCAGGAGCCCTGTGCAGCTGCCCGTGCCTCTCAGCACGTTATTATACTTGTAAGGAACTGGGAGACTGAGCTGCTGCTTTGAGGGAAGATCTTTTTCTTCTGCAGCAAGGTCTCAGCAATGTCAAATTTTGGCTTTGAGGCTAAGGGGGAAGAATGTTCTGTTCTGTAAGGTGGCAAATTTCATTTATACAAGCAGAGAACCATTGTAGCATCTTTCTTGTGGCGTTTATCCATGGAGTCTTGTCTCCTTTTTCCTTGGCTCATCTCCACAAGTTCCTCTTTCCCTGTTTCTTCAAGAGCAATTGGGCTTGAGGCTGGAGTAGGGGCTGTGCCCAGCAGAACTTGAGCTTCAGTCTCGTTAATTGGCAATGACCAACAGGATGATCTCTAGAGGTTCAGAGTGGACCAGAAGCATCACAGGCCTGATCCACATTCTGTTTTTCTATGCTATGGGAACACCAGGTTCATCTACACCAATGTATTTGAGAGCACAACCAAGCTCACGTCAGTCCGGAGGAGGAGATAATGCTTGTGGGAAGGAGGGACAGGACAGGGAGAGCCACACTGTTCCCAAAACCATTATATGACCTTCTCCATCTTGCTCACTTCAGGTTGTTTGACTCTCCCTTCTCATCTCCCTCTTTGAGCCAGGAGCCAATTTGTACGTTTTATGCCCATCAAAGGAGAACTAACCCTACATTTTGGTGGGCATTAGTCTGTGTCCTTATGCCGACAGGAGTCTGACACGGTGATTCTGGGAGAACAGAACTTTATGCCACATGAAATCCCATCAAACTCAGCACAGAGTATCCAATTCTGAGCTGTTTGGGTTTTGGATTGCTTGGATAAGGAGAAATTCAGCAAGTAATAAGGTTTTACAAGTTTTATTGAAGAGTGACACGGTCAAGAGGTCTTCCTGGAATGTCTCTTGTGCTGACCATGCTTTGAAACTGCCAGGAACTCTTTGTGCTTTTGAAGGCAAAACAGTTGCTCCAGAATCGCAGCACCATTTCACTGCCAGTGGACGTGTGACCCTGCTTTTCCCCCCATTGGGAGGATAATTCTGGCCAGTAAAGGGAGTCACGTTCTTCAGTAAGGCTGTGAAAGCTGCCTGCAGACAGATGGGCACTCGCAGCACATCAGGTACTATTGGGAAGCCTCAGTTGTTTTCTTGTTCTCTTGAGGAGACGAGACGTGCTCTGTTGGGCTTGTGAGCCAACACTTTGTTGGTGTCAGTGAGTAATATTTGACTGATGCTTTGGAAGGAGACAATTAAAATCAATAATCAATGCAGTGAATAACAAGTAATGATGGTGATGTAACTAATTAATAATTCTTTTATGCTCTCAGGGACCATCTTCATTCTGCCACTTGAGAGTTCTCTGTCTTCTGTAAAGAAACTAATACCTCCCTTTCTCCTTCTCTGATGTTGATTGCTTGGCTCCAGACCCAGATTTCCAAGGCGGCATAAAGAGTCTGGGGTATATGGCTCCTGGGTCTAATTTGTAGAGTAAGGATATAATAGTTGATGATGAGGTTGGTCTAGTAGAGACAAGAGACCTCAGGACAGTCTAGAACGGGGCAGGGATGCCTGCAGCTTTGGTTTTGGGAGGACTGTGGAGTGCCCTGTGGTCTTTGCCTTGTTCTTTGTGTGCCTCAACAGGCAGAGCCCTCAGCTGAACCCCACTTGTAGGTAAACAGGGGATGCTGTTGGAGCACGAGACCTGGTCTGCTCTGGTGACTGAGAAGAAAGCTGTTCTCCCTAAGCATGATGCCCCGTGCACCCTGCTGTCTCTGAAACTGAGATACTTTATTTTTCCTCAGAGGGGAAAAAAAGGGTTATTTACCACCTCAGGATGTTGTGAAGGAAGCAGGCTGGCTACACAATAGCAATCAGAACTGTAATTCAGGGCGTAGACTGTTCCAGAGAGGAGTATATTACCACTGGGCGGTTTTTCTCTCTTTCTACCAAGTATTATCTATTCAGTAGTAAAACAGACCTTTTCCTTTCCTTAGGTGAGTCCTCTCCCTCTCTGAAGTTTAGCTCTTCAGAGGCTGTACTTGGTAGCAAGCATCTGGTAACTACCGTGTCACCTCACTACATACTATTCTTTCAGGAAAGAAAATTTCTCATTTGAAAAATGAGGATCAGATCATAATTTCGGTGGTACACAGGGTTTCCTACTGCAGGGTTTTAGCTCTTCGCTGCTGGCCATAGTCAGGGAGCAGGCTGGCTCGCACAGGTGAAATTTCTGGTGTTTGTTACTCTCTGAAATCGTCCTAATTTGACAACTATGCTACTTCATTGTGGTGACTTCGACATTTCCATGATCTTCCAAGATGAATCACTTACAGTAAACCATGCATCTGCAGTCCATTTAGTAGATTTAATTGCAGACCTCAAATATGAAGGGAAAATACTTGTTTTATTTATGGGCTGTATAACAATAGAGTCATCGGGAGAAGCTAGCCTTCTGCGCAGAGAGAGACCTCAAAGTACCTTCTTAATGGATGACAGCATGAATGCAATTCATTAATGGAGAAGATGTTATTAATGGGTGTAAACAAGAATCTCCGGTTTTTAGCGGAAGCCGTGTACCGTTCTGGTGGCTGAGGCCAGGAGTGGGTCTGTTACATTCCACTGAAATTTCCCCAGACCCCGTGATGAGCGCAGCGTTCGAGGAGAGAAATAATTACACTTGCTGGGGAATTACTTTCATAATTCACCCCCAGCTCTGCTCTGGGCGAGTTACAGCCCGGTTGGTTTCTCACGGCACCTCCGCACCACCGCTAGAGAGGCAGGATTGCATTATGCACATCAAAGTGGATATTCCAGGCCCTCATTGATTAGGCTCTTTTTATGGTTTGTTGCTGCTCTTCATATTAGGGAGGCTTAATTGCAGTATCCAGGAAAAAAACACACAGCGACTAGAGCTGCCCATCCATTACCTTTCAATTTCTGTTATGGAAAGATGAGGAGAATTTTGCCTGATTCTTTCAGGCCATTCCCGTTGCCAAGGCTGAGAAGGAAGTGCTCAAGGACCTAACTTACCCTTGAGCTGGTGTTCACTCAGCTGAAGCACCGCTGCTCACCATGAGACCGGAGAACAGGAATCAAAACTCTTGGGGTCCTTTATTTTTTTCCAGCAATCTTGATTATGGACTTACTGATTTTTCTCACGCTTTTCTCACATGCTTTTCTCAGAGAAAATAGATCAAGCAGGCTCTGTTCGGCACCTTTCCTAGTTTACCTGTGACTTCAGAGAATTTAAAACATTTCTTTAGTTTGCTACAGACACACAGACCTTGAGCAAATTACTTTGATTCCTGTAGCACAAGTCCCTGACTCTTGCACTGCTCTGCATTGCAGGTAGATTTTTTTGGGGGGTCTTTATCAAAAATATTATGGAATATGCAGCTATTAGGAGCCCTAAGAGCCACGGGAAGGAAATTGGTGCTGGATTGTTCCTCCAGGTCAAATCTTGATTAGGTTAGTGGATCTTGGCTGGGCAGGGGTTCCTATTGAGGCCTCTTGGGGTGACACGTGGCAGCAGGATTTAGGGTGAGATCATGTGTTTGATGAGAAAGGGAAGAGCAGTAAACGCTGAGCTGACAGTATTCGAAGGACCGGTTGTGTTCTCCCAGCTTTTGGGGGCTTTGCTGCCAGCTTTCATGTCCAAACAGGCAAGGTCCTGGCTTCTGAGTTATCATTTTGGAACTGTACTAATGGCACAAATAAAGGAGGATGAAATCCTCCTGTCCAATGTTGAGTTATTTACACAAAAAGGCTCCTGCTACAGCAACCGAGCCAGATCATCAGCTCTTTGTTGTTTGTGTTGGGCACGGAGCCAAGGAGGTGTGAAATTATAACATTTAGACTCTTATCTCAGCACTGAAGTGCTCTCCCAGCCTCTGGGCAGCACAGGGTGCCCTCCACATTTAACCAGCTTAGGCACTAGAGGAGGAACCATTTAGCACACCCTCAGCAGCCCTAAATTATACTGGGAGCACATGGTGCCTCCTTGTTTCAGGCTTTAAGTTCATGCCTCTCTTATTCTTTGGACCTCCTGATTAAGAGTTCGAAAAGTTTGGATAAAGCCACTTTTGTTTCTCTTGCTTGTGCCTCAGACTTTAATAGAGTCAGTGTTGGCATCATATATGAAGAGCAAGAGGGAGCTCCCTTTGAATCAGCCCTCGCTGGGAAATGACACCACAAACTTGAGGTTGGTGTTGATTCTCCAACCCCTGGGAAAGTGACTTCAGGGTTGATGAGGATTTACACCTCAGTCAAACCAATGTCACTACTATAAAAAAAAAAACAACCCGATACTTAATTCAAGCATGATATTTTTGCTGCAAACAAAACAGGTGAGGACTTTACATGGGAATTTTGCCTCTCTTCCCTCCGTGTCAGGTTGCTGTTCAGCTGTTCACATCAAATGCTGAAACACACAGACACTGCAAGAGGAAGGCAACTGGGCTTTTGCCTTCTAGAAGGCATATCTATTCAATTCTTTAAACTGTTGAGTTAAAATACAAAATGTGTATTTTAAATACTTATTTACCTATAGGGGCCCCACTCCCACCCCCCTCTTCTCAGCTGAAACTGAACCTTGGAACTGCACAAAAGGGTCCGTAACCAAAATTGTAGATCAAATATCATTACAATTGAAATGTGATGTTGGCAGAGACAAGACAGAACTAATTTAATTTTTCCTGTCAGTCTCTGTAGTAGATCAATTAAACTGCCAAGTAGATCAAATATTTCAGACTGTATTTATTACATTAAGTATTTATGTTCAGGCTGAGCATTTAAAGTATGATCTCATATAGGAATACAAGGAGGTTCAGATCAATTCAGCAGAATTTGCTGTAAGTTAATGGAAATCTAATTGTGTATTTTAATTTTGTGTACAGGAGGCAGTAAGTTCCTGAAAGAAAGAAAATAGTACCCTGTCCATATTGTATCAACCTGATCCAAATCCCATTAAAAAGTAATATCATTAAAGTCATAGATGTTAGTGGAACCTGGATCAAGCTTTAGGGTTACCAGCTTAACTCTCCCTGATTTTGGTGGGAGCTGGATGCCTAAACTCCTCCGAGGACCCCAAATAAGTAGGAACGATCCCTTCCTTCCCCACTATGGACTCAGGGTTACTACTATAAGATGTTAAAAAAGCCCTTGGTGTCTGCTATATGTGGATGCCTCTTTCTTGGCGAAGGTCACCTCCCTGTCCATCGTGGGCTGACTGACAGGCAGGTGGAGACCTTGGGCTCCTGAGACTCCCATCGTTTGTCTTGGCTTTTGTGCCAGCAAAGGTATTACCCACAGACACAGGCAATTGCAGGTAGATTTAACCTTCCTTACAACCTACAAACAGAGCTAAATCCTGCTCTTCTGTCTTCTATCTAGGCCCTGGAGCAAATGACACTCATTACTTTAAAATTTTTCATGTGTGAGCTGTTGTTTGCAGGTGTTTTAAGCTCAGTGAAAATGAAAGGCATGGTTTATGGGTGCGTTATTGCTAGAGACAGCCTAATTTCCACCACAGGTACCTGCACCCTCAGGTTGCAGAGCCACGAGGTAATATCAGGTCTAATTATTAAGCCAAGGGCTTAGATAGGTACCGAAGGCTGATAAATATTTTATCCCTCTCTAACAATGGAATGAAAATTATTCTTAGGGGCTGGAGAGGATTCTTTTCTGCTTCTCCCCACCTCCCACTGAGCATACACTGTCTGTGCTCAGTCCTGCATTGGGTACCACAGATGGCCCTCACTCTGGGACCCTAACACCTGCATGGGAAAGTCTCACTCAATTTGTGTTAGAAAACAGCAGTGCAGAAAGAGAGCTGATGCACAGGCAGCCTCCGTGCTCCCCCGTTTCAAAGCTGAACCTTAAAAGAGTGGGGCTTAATAGTAGTGAAAAATCAGAGCTTGGTGTGGCTTCTGCAGGTAAAGACCTGCTGCAGACTGCAAGGATGCTGAAGTGCCCATCATCCTCTCCTCCTTCTTGTTAAGACAAGTAGCCACCCAGCACCCTCAAGGTGGCTGTGATTCAGCAGGGCAAAAAAAATGGCTTTATGAGCAGGGCTGGTGGTGGTGAAAAATGGTAAGTTGTGTTACTGAGGGGATTTTGTGATAAACCTTCCTTCTGACCTGCTAAAAGCAGCTGCAGAATGCAGGACTGATAGCTAAAAGCAAAAAATGGAGCATGTCAGTCAAGTGCTGAGACTTCCTTGGGCAATCCAATTGAATGCCTGGACCCATGGAAATGTTGGTCTGCTGTCATCTGCTCTGTCAGAGGAGTGTGACAAGAGAAAACAAGACTTTCCGGTTACATTAATAACTTGTCCCTTGTAGATTCTGTTTTTTATAACGCAGCAGTTACCTGCAAACTGCTAATCTCTGATAATTGCTGTGGAGAAGTCTTGCCAACACCCTAAAAGCAAACAACTGTCTGCCTTCATCCCTAGCAGCTGGGTGCTGACCCGTTGCTACCGAGAGCAGAAGTGTAAAAGAAAGACTACCTGCTCCCTGCAGGTTATTAGTTCCATCACTTAGTCATGAGCCATTTAACTCAAATATTAACTGCAGAAATTAAAGCAAGTCCTTGGCCTGGAAAGATCAGAGGAAGACATTGCATCATGTCAGGATGTGCGTGGCCGGGCTGTTTCTTGTTGGGAGGCAGTGTGTCAGCGAAGGACAGGCTTTTGCCAGGGGCGTAGAAGAGGACGTGGAGTTTGTGTGGCCTCTGAGACCCCCTGGAAAAATGGTGTCACCCAAGGTTTCTCATCAGAGAGTAAATTGAAGTGGTAGCTCAGCCATCCCACCCTGCCTCCCCTCTCTTCATTTGGGACACATTCTCCTTCATTTAATAGATTCATCTAAGATAGGTACCACGGTGCTTTTTGGATGGACCACGTGTCCTGCCTGGTGGTCAACCTACACTTCTGTGTGTGTTTGTTTGAGAACTGGCCCAAGTCCCAGCATTGTCAAAGATGAGCTGCAGTGGTCCAGGTCAGGAAGGCAGCCAGTGGAGTGAGGACTGCCTCTTGGCAGTGGGTTGAAGGGAGCCTTTTGGCTCAAAGGGAGAGGAATATCCATTTCACCCTCTCTCCAGTGTTTTATTGCCTGCTTGGAACAGCCAGTGTTTCTCAGATGACAGAGTAGAGATGGCCTGGCCCACCTCTTCTGGTGGGACTCTTAAGCCGTGTCACTAGCAGCAGCTTTAGGTGGCCTTGGCTCACTTCTGGAGGCTGTTCTCTTCGAGGTGTTGTCCTTAAGCAGCAGAGACATTGGGTGGGTGAAGGTGTAGCAGATTCCTGCAGGTAGACGTGACACCAATAATTGACAGTGCCAAGGAAAAGCCTATCTCATCTTACAGTGGGATAGGAGAAAGTAATTAGTTTCTGCCTAAATAACCAGGATATTTTCACTGTTTTCTCTGTGGTGATCTTTGAGGTGTAGATAAGTGATGGGAACCCCACAATCACCCAACAAATCGATCAGGCTTCAGTGTGCAGATGGAGGGCAGGGGACACTTCCTGCGTGGGGCTGATGGTGGCCACGGAGCAGCAGCTTGGGAGGGGAGAAGCTCAGCTTAACTTACGTGGAAATCTCATGTGAGACCTGAACTTCACTGCTTGCTCCCACTCACTCTGTTTGTCACCCCGGATGACTCGCAGTGGAACGTCCTTCACAGTGGGCCTCAGCAGAATGGGACCTAGCTTTTCTAGCCCTGATCCAGAGAACATCTAAGTACCCACTAAAGGTCAATAGGGGAGGGTTTTTTTGGCATTTGAGACTCCAGCCCAACCTCCACCCTCTCCAGACCGACCACGGAGGGAACAGCCAGAGAGTACCCATGACCTTCCCTTCCCCATCAGTGATGGTGCCTTGTCTCCTTCCTCCCCAGGGAGCCCGCTGTGCTCGTGCTGCGTCCCAGACCCCATGGGCCTCTCCTTCCTGCCCACCTACGGCTGCCAAAGCAACCGCACGGCCAGCGTGGCCGCCCTGCGCATGAAGGCCCGGGAGCACTCGGAGGCCGTGCTCCAGTCCGCCAACCTCCTGCCCACCACCAGCACCAGCCCCACTCCTCCTGCCAAACCTGGCCCCGAGGGCAGCCAGGACAAACAGCCCTCTCCGGCCAAGGAGCACATGGAAGGAGAGAAGAACGTATGAGGCCGGACTGGCTGCCATCTTCCCCCGGCTCAGGGCAGGAACTGCAGTGTGGCCGTGCCCCGGGACAGGACGTCACGGGGCTACCAGGGACCCGGCACATCCGAGTGGCCTCTTTGTATGCCCCATTTCACCCGTCCTTGCTTTTCTTGCGCCGCTGTAGGTTCATCCCCCTGATTTGTCGGCACTATCTGTGTTTGGAAACATTTGTGAAACTGTTTTTAGCCCCCGTTCTCCGCATCCCAGGGACATCGGAACGATCCTGGCTTGCTCCTGCACACCTCAGGTCCCCATCCTGTGTGGGATGGAGGGCTGGCAGCCCTGCAATGCTTCCAGACATGAGATCCAGGGGCAGGAGAAGCATCCAGGCATCATTTACCCCACCGCACACAGCAGAGGTGAAGGAGAAGGAAAACACAGGTATAAACCTCCTTCTTTCTAACGGCATTTGACCTCAACCAAGTCTATCCCAGGAAAGAAGCAGAAAATAGAATGAAACTCTTAATGATTTTTTTCCTTCTCCCTTCTTTTCTCCAAAAGCAAATCTTGCCGTGGAGTAAGTGACTGGGAAGTTGCTGAGATCAGTTTGCCTGAGAATAAAAGCCTTGCACTATTCTCTGCGTGACCACGGGTCTGTAGCTCTGGCCATTCCCTGGGTTAGACGTGACAGACACGTGGCTCCAGAGCAGCGCTCAGAGCTTCAGATGGTTGTGATGGTGTTTAATGGAGAGTGCAGTTGTGTCTAGGTCTGCACAAAGGGGAAGTATTTAGCATCATTCTCTTGGAAAGAAAGACTAGAAAACGCAATAACCCTGCATTGCAACACTGCAAATATGTCCTTGCATGTTGTGTTTTAATAAACAGGAAATAAAGCTTGGAAGGGTATTCATTTATGCCACCCAATATCAGGCTGTTCCACTCACTGAAGGTTTGTTGTAATGAACCTGGATGTGAAAATGTCTTAATTATTACAGAGTGGCCACAGCGCAAAGGAGAAATCGATGCCTCAGGCAATATAGTCTTATCTCTGACCCTAAACTCCCCAAAGCAAAGCAGACTGAGTTCTGATGCTCTAGAGCAGGTATTTTAATCTGGGGGTGCCCCACATTTTTTTCCCATGGGAAATGCAGATGCAGATTTAAACTAAGTGACATGGACTTGCTTTTCTCAGGGACCTTTTGCAGACTCCTTTGGCTTGTCTACAGACATCCCTGGAGAACAGGGTGCAACCACCGCTCTGAGACTTGACCAAGTAAGCATAGAAAGATTCCTGTCAGCTCTAAATGTCTTCAGAGCAGGTTCTTTGAGAGAATGATGTCCTTCCTACTGCCAAAAAGAGGTTCTCCATTGCAACCCTAGAAGTGGTTTGACCCATGGGCTGATTTTGGCACATAATCTTGACTCATCTCTAGGTTTCCATTTACCAGTGCAAGGTGTTTTTCTACCCCTCCTCTGGCAGGGCTGATCCTGCATGTTGTGCTGAGGACCTCCTGCGACGTGCTGAGAACACGCTTTTTACATTGGCTTCTCACAGGATCCGAGCCTGAGGAAGTGCTTGGAAAGGCAGTCCCAAGTAAGATTGGCAGCAAAAATTTCTCCACCTTACCCCAGCTGATCTCAGCCTCCGAATTTCACAGAACCTGGGACTTCTCTGGGGTTCATAGGACCTTCCTGTAACCCCAGTGTGCACCTTGGACACAGCTTGGTATTGGTGCCCATTCAAAGGCTGGAAGCCCTGGTCTTCAAGGAGTGGCTTGGTACCACCAAGCACCTTCATTGCTCCAGGAGTGAAGTGTACAGGTCATCCCCCCAGGGTGGGATTTGTTCCTTCTGGAGACAAGGACTGGGGAGGGCAGAGCTGGGTCTGTCCTTGGATCCGAGTATAAAGAAAAGCCCGGCAGGGCTTATATTCATCAAATGGAGACATTTTGCTTTACTTTTGCCACACCATGCGTTCTTTTCGGCAATGCTGAATGTGCAGTAGTCTGTGACCTGCCTTTGTGTTCCAGCTTCAGGAGCTCCTCTGCTGAACCGTAGGTGGAGGTGACTTCCCCAGCTGAAAATTATGGCTTAGTTTAAACAACAGCAGCAACCTTTTTCTTCCCCCAAAATAAAACAGATTGCTGTGTACTTTGTTGTGGGGAGCAGTCGGAGAAGAGAGAATCACTGTTTTCTTTGTGATCTTCCCAATCATAATTTCTTTTTTTTTGTGGCCACCCCAAAAAAACAAGACTAAAATAAAATTTCCACTCCAAAGAGGCAGGCCCAACTTCATTTCAACATAATTACCTTGCATTCAGTTGAACTTCAGCCCTTCTGTACACTAACTCTTCAATCTAATTGTTTGATTAAACTCGTATTTCCTCCAGAAAGGTACATAAATAAGTGAATTGTTGAGCAAATTAAGAATACTTAACAGCATTGCATCTGAAAAGTAGTTACGCTGATTAAATTTTCTGTCCTTGAGGATTTTCAGGAAATTACTTTTGATCGTCAATAACACAATTAAGTAAACTACACGCACATTAGCATGAATAATTGATAAGAAATTATGTATTACCACGAAGCACTGATTTAATAATTCATGATGCGACACTCTAGTGACTGTGCAAAACTGGATAACATCGACAAGTCTGCCTGATGTTGCTGGAAATGCTGCAATTACAAACAAGTCCATAGTTTTGTTGTACAGTAAAGAAAAAGTATCCGCTGCATGCTGTAGTTTCTGTTTGTTTAATACTTGAATAAATTTAGAAAGAAGACCCTGAAAAGTTCCTGTGCTGTCTTCATTCAGATCAATTTCTCCATCCAAGCATCTGCTCTCACGCTGGTGACTCTCCAGTCCTGCTTAGACCACAGGGATGGAATCATAGAATGGTTTGGGTTGGAAGGGACATGAAAGATCATCCAGTTCCAACTCCCCTGCCCTGGGCAGGGACACCTCCCACCAGACCAGGTTGCTCCAAGCCCCCTCCAGCCTGGCCTTGAACCCCTCCAGGGATGGGGCAGCCACAGCTTCTCTGGGCAACCTGTTCCAGTGTCTCACCACCCTCACAGCAAAGAATTTCTTACAAATATTTAATCTAAATCTCCCCCTTTCAGTTTAAATTCTGATGGATTGTTGTGGAATCTCGAAGAGGTTCTCAGATTCACAGCTGGAACTCTTCTGGGTGTCTCACAACTTACAAAATTTGGGGGCTCAAAAGTTTTGCAGAGCCTCCTGTTAGGAGCAAAAGTGGCATTAGCCTCCCCCTTAAGCCTAAGCCCAAAGTCTTTTAGACTCTTCAGTGTCTCGTGCATCTGTGATTACAGTTATTCAGTATAATTTTATAGGTGGTTGCTCTAAGTCAGCCATTAACGAGGCTTTTGGATTTGTGTGTTTTGAGTCTGCACAACTCCATGTTAAGCCCCAGACCAATAGATATTTGCATTCTCCTTAGCGTGTCGGGGAAACCAGGCCACGGGGAGCCACGTTTTCCTCTCAGGTTTTGGCCTGAGACTTGTCTGCTCCGGGTGGTGCAGCCCCAGGGAACGTGCTCGAGGTCACCGAGCAGAAGGACAAGGGCAAGAGCAAAACCCAGGAGATCTGTGTCTCGGTCGTGCCCGCTTTGAGCCACCAGACCCCAAACAGACTGCCCGCTGTGGAGCAGCCACCTACCTCCTTCCCGTGCCCCCATATATCAGGGCTCTGCCACTTAAACCACTCCTGTAATGGCCATCTCAGTAACTCTGATTAAGCCTGGCATTTAAAAGTTTATAACTCGGCTGTAAAAAGTCACTCAGGCTGAACCCCAGCGGGAGAGGCCCAAGCCCAGAGGGATGATTTACAGATGAGCTGCTCCAAAATCAGCCCGTGTGATATTTTTTCAGTTCTGTGAAGGAAAAAAAAAACGGAAGGCCAAGGTTTGAGGGACGGATGTAAGACAAAGATGTTTTGTTTTAACGGCTTTCTGCCTTGTCACTAGATCCCGTGCAGTAATTCCCTGTGAATTTCCACACTAGCATGAGCCAGGCGCAGCACGAAGGGCCTCTGTGTAGATCCCACCTGCGTGACTCTGGCAAAGCATCTCCAGGTGTGGGCTCTTTTCTCAAGAAATCACAGACATTCACAACAGCCAGGTTTCTCCTCAGCCCCCACCTTCCCTGCAGGGGCCATCACTCGCCATTCCCAGCTGGGTAAATGGGTGCTCGTGTTGGTCTGGTGTTTGTTAATGGGGGGTTGATGAAAGATGCCAAGCCGTGGGACCTTCTTCATGAGGTCCCCTCAGCTCTCCATGCTTTTTCTCTCTTCCATATCTACGTGGGCCTCCTTATGCCTACATACATTATAGCAGGACATGCGAGTGCACCTTCGCTCGGTTCCGCCGTAGGCTAGTGTTTCCCACACTGCCTGCTGGATAGTAATGAGATTGTTAGGCTAATTGGCTCTTTATTAAGGGTATTATTTACAATGACGCTGAAGGCCACGTGCATGCAGAAAAAGATCTTGGTATACCATTAAGACAGGCTGAGAGAGCTGGGGTTTTTCACCCTGGAGAAGAAAAGGCTCCGGGGAGACCTTAGAGCCCCTTCCAGTCCCTAAAGGGGCTGCAGGAGAGATGGGGAGGGACTCTGGATCAGGGAGGGGAGTGATTGGATGAGGGGTAACAGCTTTAAACTGGAAGAGGGAGATTTAGATGAGATATCAGGAAGAAATTCTTTCTTGTGAGGGTGGTGAGAGCCTGGCCCTGGTTGCCCAGAGAAGCTGTGGCTGCCCCATCCCTGGAGGGGTTCAAGGCCAGGCTGGACCTGGTCTGGTGGGAGGTGTCCCTGCCCAGGGCAGGGGGTTGGAACTGGATGATCTTTCATGTCCCTTCCAGCCCAAACCATTCTATGACTAACCTCTTCCCTCTTGCAGTCGGTGTCCTCCCTGCTGTGTTCCCCACAGGTTGCTGCCCTTGGCAAGTCTGGGTTGATCTTCTCCGCACCTCCCAGAGGACTCCCCTCCACCCTGTGCCAGGGCCAGGGAGAAAACCCTGCTGGTTGGGCTGTGGCTCTGAGAAGTTTGCACTTCTGCTGTGCTCTTCAGCTTTCTGCTTCCCTGCAGCAGAGAGAAACCAGCTCAGCACAGGAGGAAGTCGTTTGCCGCCGGGGCGGACCACGAGGGAGCAGGGATGGAGATGAAATGCTTGTGGTGTGTTGCTGTGGCACGTTCTCCCTCTAAAAGAGCTGTTACTCGATAAAGATCCTGTTGTGCCCGGCTGTTTGTGCGGTGGGAGCAGTGTGTGAAGCAGGGGAGGAAGTGAGAAGCCCTGAATTGAGCTCCAAGTACATAATTCAGACCGCTCCACTGAAGAGTTTGACACCCCTGCCATAAATAACAGAGCGGTAGACTACAATAAACAACGCTTTAGCCTTTCCAGTTAAAAACTTCCTTTGCACTGTAGCAAAATATTGACTTCAGGTGACCATATTACCACAAAATATGATCTTTTTCTGATGCTAACCAAAGAAGCCTTTGCATAGATCTGGCCAGCGAGAATGAGAATTTCCTTGGCATACAGGAAATCCAGCCATATTTGAGAGTGACGTGTCAACAATCTTTTAATAATTCAACCACAACGTCCTTGTCGCCTGCCCTTAGCTCTCTGCCACGAGACAAGTAGGTGCTGGTCTGATGTCTCAGGAGAGCGAGCATCATTTGTTGGAGCTGTGACAAGTCTCCTCTGGTAAACTCGTGACAGTTAAAACTCACCAGGATTTAAAGCATTGGCCTGCGTAGCTTTTCCAGTATTTAACCCTGATGGCTTCTTCTGCAGCCAATGCTTTTGTGATTCTGCTCTAGCATCCACGACATGAAACAGAAAAGGAAAAAAACCATGACCACCTTGTGTCATTTTAGCCAGGAAGAGCAACAAAAAGCATCTCTTTTCTGCAGTAGATCCCTTCCAGATCTCACCCCCAAGTCTGTTCTGGCGGGCCTGGAAGTTACTTTGCATCTATATTTTCTCATAAAAGGTGACAGCAGCACTGAAACTGGTGCTGTTTTTAGGACAGTTAACAGTTTAGCTGAATCTCCCTGTGGTCTGCTGGAGCACCTGAGACTGTGACAGCTCTGTCTGTACAGAGGAAATACCCATGGTCTCATGGAAGGGTGGTTTTTATTGCCCTGCTTTGTAAGGCCCAGCACACCCAGAGTACTGTGACATTAATGCTGTATACAGGGGGACACCCAGAGGTATGTCATACTTCACAGCTTATAGAATCGTATAGAATCATAGAATTGCCCAGGTTGGAAGGGACCTTTCACATCATCTAGTCCAATCATCAACCCAACACTGACAAAACCCATCACTAAACCATATCTCTAAGCACCACGTCTACCCATCTTTTAAATACCACCGGGGATGGTGACTCCACCACTTCCCTGAGCAGCCTGTTCCATCTTTGGCCCTACAGGTGGCCTGGACAAATACAGTTCATTAGCTGCCAAGGTCTATTCTGGTATGCAAATTCCTGTGCGCTCTGAGCAGTGCCCTTCAGCCCAGGCTGGGACACCTCTGATAGCATGGTCAGAAAGCCCAGACACAACCAGTCTGAGACACTGGTTTTTGGGACTGGTCAAGGCCAGGGGAAAATTCTTAATTTCTAGTTAAATTGTGTTTACTGTGCTAATTGAACTGGTTTACCTTTCGGTCCTCCTGCTTGAGAATTTTTGTTTATTAAACTCCAGCATTCAGTATTGGCCCTCGAGACTAACACTTGCTGTAGTGGCAAATTTATTAGGACTCCCCCAGGTATTGAATAGGCTGAGGTTTTTTTATTGTAGGCACACGGCTTCTTTACACCCCCACCGTACACGAGCCAATGTGTTAAATAAGATGCAAGGCCCATTAAATGAAGAAGCCCATCTCTGTGAAGAAGACTCCCCGGGAACCTAAACCCTGCCTGGTACCTCCCAGCTGGCTCACCCTTGCTCTGTCGTGCTGGATGAAGCCACCAGGTTTTGGCAGATGCTTGAGAGCCAAGATGCTGATGTCCTTGGCACAGCAGAGGGATGGGAGCATCCTTGAGAGTTGTTCGTTTTTATTATTATTTCTGTAGCAACACCCAAGGAATTGGCTGCTGGCAGGGAAGGAAGGTGTACAGGAGAAAAGAGCTGATCCTGTGTCTCCTCTGAACCATTGCCTGTGTTTAGAGCTAAAACTGAGCAGGATGGAGTGAGAGGCTCTCCAGGGGGAGGCTTCACAAGCACAGTCCAACGGGGGTCAGAAAGGAACATTTCAAAAGCCCACTCAGAAAGCCACATACCTGAATTTGGTATTTGTGTGTGTGTGTGTGTGTTAGCAAACCCCAGCTTCAGCTCTTTTTGATGGGGCTTCCCTCCGTAGGTCTCGGGACCTGCATTTAAGTGAGTCAGCTTCATGCCCCCCACACTTTTCTCTGCCAGAAAGGCCAGGATTCGCCACACAAATCCTGTTTTTATCGCCACCTCCACCACGAGGCTGTGGGACAGAGCTCACAACCTGGGTCCAAGCTAGAAGGAAAGGAAGGAGGACAGTTTCTTACTTAGTGCTTTCTGACAGGTGAGCCCTTTGCACCATCCCGAGCCCTACATGGCTCTTTTTTTCAGTGCAGACACACCAAAGGGAGGTATTTCCTGCTAAGTTGTCCCCTTCTTTAGTCACCGAACCAGCCCCTGTATCTTGAGGTGCCTGCTGGGAACATCACGAGCCACCTGGGACTCCTCAGTGCCTCTGACCCCCCCACAGAAAGGTCACTAGATCTGGGCCGAAATCTTCTTTTGAGGTAGCATTGGCTGGATTCGATTCATTTTGTTAAAATGCGATGGGTCTGATGCTCTGTGCAAATGTCAAGCGCCTAGATAGCTGCTGAGGCTGGGAAGCCTCTTGCTTATGGGAAACTCTGGAAACCTTCCAATTTCTACCCAGTTCAGATCAAATCAAACTTTTTAAACGACAATCCAGCAAGTTAAGAGCTTTGCCTTTGCACCAGCTCGATGAATCAGATACATATTACAATTACTTTAGCGAATCTGGTGCTTCTCTGCTCTGCAACACTGTGTTTGCCAGACACTGTGAAAGGCGTGAATAAATGAGAGTCGTTGTTATTAATTAGATTTTAGAATTACATTTATGAGTCGAGAAAGGAGGAGCCAAGGGGCTGGAGGAACCTTGTTTCTGCATTTAGGATTCGCCAGAATAAAAAGCACAAAGTGGGATCTGTGTGGTTTTATCTCTGCCCCCCGAGCATCACAGGCTCTCTCCTGCTCAGCCCCATCAGGTGTACGTGACCGTGGCTGACGATGCTGTTGCAGCAAAAGCCCATAGTACAGATGCACTCACATGCGAAAAACCTTTGTTTTACCATTTGGGTCAGATTTATTTACAGTGTGGGTCCTACCGCCCTGGCACCAAGCTCAGTTTTACTGCCAAAGCTGTGTCCCCCGAAGGAGAGCTTCCAGGGCAGCGTGGACACACCATTGCTCTCACATCCGTGCCACTCGCACAGCAGGAATGTGGCCAGAAGCTTTTCAAGGACCAGGCTGTTGTTTGGGGTTTTTCAACTGAGAAACGTAAAAATCGACAAGTGTAAACCACATGGGTAGTGTCCTACTGAGCACGATCAGAAAACTGCTCCTAGAATCAAAGAATCATAGAATTGTAGAACTGTCTAAGTCGGAAGGGACCTTTCAGATCATCAAGTCCAACCATCAACCTACCTCTGATAAAAACCACCACTAACCCATGTCTCTAAGCACTATGCCAACCCGTCTTTTAAATCCCTCCAGGGATGGTGCCTCCATCCCTTCCCTGGGCAGCCCATTCCAAGGCTTAATAACCCTTTCCGTGTAAACATTTTTCCTAATATCCAATCTCAGCCTCCCCTGGGGCAACTTGAGGCTGTTTATTCTTGTCCCATCGCCCGTGACTTGGGAGAAGAGATGGACCCCTGACTCTCTGCACCCTCCTTTCAGGGAGTTGCAGAGAGTGATAATACTCCAGGGATGGGATACTGCACACCATTAAACACTTCTTGGATCCCCAGAAGGATAGAAACCTACAACCAGGTTCCTCTGCCACTTGAAAACAGTTATTTGCACACACACACACACACACCCCCCCAGCATTCATAACAAGACCATCAGCACGGAGCAGGTCTCAGGGCACATGTACCCACAGACAGGGACAGTCCAGCACAAGAGGAAGCCCCACCGTGGCTCACTGGTGGCAGCCAGTGCTGGGAGCGCTTCTCTGTGACTGGACCAGCAACTGGTTTCCCCTCACATTAGCCATTTTGGTGATGGTGACATCTCCTCCTCATTCCAAACTAGCCAAAAAAAACCCAAACACCTAAAAAACAAACACTGAAAATGAAAAAGCCAAAACAATGTTGAGTTTAACAAACTGCAAAGTGATAAACTAACTTGGACTACGGGAAACATTTGGAGATGTTTGAAAGCTTTTGCTTTAGTTTCAGCTTCTTAATACACGTTTTTTAATGAACGATTTCTTTAAAGATTTGTTTCGTTCCAAAAGAAAAGGTCTAGGGCTGTTTACTTACACATACATGTAAGCAAATGAGGACTTCACAATAATTTTTCAGCAATTTTCTCAACTCAGAAGACAGCGGTTGAAAAAAAACAACCCTCCCCTTATCCCACCTGAAATGCTTCGTTTTGGTGGTGACTTTGACAAGCCATGACTTTTCAAAGCACATCCCCAGCTTTGAATAATTTTTCACCTTTTGATGGAGTTCAAATTCTTTCCATTGCTAGAAGGAGCTCAAAGGTTGTCCCTGCTTCTCACAGAGTTTTCTCCCTTCTCCTTTCAAAGTACCCCAGGTCTCCATTTATTCGATATGGGCTTTGACATGGGAAAGTGCTTGTCTTTTAGCACTGCAAGCTGCTTCCCCAAAGCCTTGAGTTATATCTGCTTTAATAAAAGCACAGAGCTTTAGGCAACTGGGACATGAATGATTTCTCTTCTGTGCTATTGAAATGCTGCTTTCTAAGTACGTTCAACAGCGTATTAGAAACAAGTCTCTAATTGGCCATAGAGTGCCGAAGACCCGACTGCCTAATGTAAAAAATCAACATCACAAAAACTTTGATAATATCAAAAAGAAGCAAGGGAAGACCACAGGTCATTTCCAGCCATTCCCTACCCATTTAAACCCCATAATTACAATATTATCTTTAATAT
Organism: Tringa tobata; assembly: GCA_033628505.1. NCBI lineage: Eukaryota > Metazoa > Chordata > Aves > Charadriiformes > Scolopacidae > Tringa > Tringa tobata. The sequence goes on along the minus strand of JAHREE010000533.1, from coordinate 1,169,232 downwards.
CGGGGGACAGTGGAGAATGTAAGATCATTGTAAGACCAGAATAATCATCCTGAAGACAGAATAAATTAATCATTGACCTCTGTTGTTATAATGAGCATTTCACAAAAAAGAAAACCAACCTCACATTGAAGTTCAATTTACTCCAGTGTTCCATGTTCTTTCTATCTCCTATAAGGCTCTGAAGCAGAGCTTCTTTAATAAAAATGACTGATGAACACCAGTTGCTTCAAATTACCCATTTGTATGTATCACTAGAGCCCCTGTAACCCACCATGTACAGTATCACCTGCTTGGAGTGAGATAGAGGATGAAAATAGGGATTCTTTACTCAGAAAGGAAACAGGGTATATCCCCCAAATAGAGATATGCAAATCTGTCAATGTATTTCTGGCAAAAACATAACTAGCCAACAACTTTTCTGTCTATGCTCTATTATATTCAAAGCAGAGTAACATTTCGCCATCAGCAAGGACTGCTTGGCTACTCAGGGATCAAAGCAGAGCAACTGCCAGTCTGGACAAGGACTGAGCCAAAACCACTTTTGAGAAGAGTCTCCGCTGTGTCTCATAAGATGATAGACAGCAAGAGAAACTGAGGAGAAACGTACAGCCACCACTGACAAGACTTTAGAGACTACACACAGTCTGCAGGACTGGTTAGTAATGGAAAAGACAAGTTATGTACCTGGTGACGTCCCTCAGGTGGATGGAGCACAGGGAATGTGAAAGCCCTGATGTCCTCTGGGTGGTGGCAAGAAGGTGATCCTCTTCCAGCGCTGCTGGACTGGGTGCTGGCACCACATCTCCAGGGTCCTCTGGCCAAATCGCTGTCCTCACGCTGCATGGAGGGGTGGGACCGGTCGCAGGAGTCCTGGACCAAAGGTGTTTCTGCCCAACCTTCTGCTCCCTCTCTTCAGGAGGAGGAGGAAGGGGGATGAAGCTCTGCATCCACTTATCTCCTACATCTTTTAATTGTGTATCACCTACACGCACACACAAACACACACTTCCACGTTGTCAACTTTTTCTGCTGGCACAACTGGAGATAAAATTACAGTGAGACATAATCACAATGAAAGAGCTGGCTAGAAGTCATTCCAGTATTGTAAAACAAGTCCCATTTATTTTGTTTATTAATTAATAAATAATTACTTATTTCCAAATAAAGTCGCATCGATGGAACATGCCGCTGACACATTTTCTTGGACAGATGGCTTAGGAAGGCACCGAACACCCAATGAGGAGTTGATAAAAATCCACACATTTCAATTAAACTGAACTCTCTAAAAGAAATCCAGCATTTTTCACAAGGAAGTGTGAGGTCCTGGGACAGAGCCACCATTGCAGGATGGCTGTGTCTGCTGTGTGACAACCAGACTGGAAGGTGTGGTTGCCCCAAAAGGAGAAGGAGGTTCAAAGGGAGGCCATTCTGGCCTCAGAGTCAAAGACTAAGGAAAGCAGGTTTGGCCTCAGTCATGTCTGCCATGGAAGAATGAGCCTCAGGGCACCCAGAAATACAACATGCCAAAAAAACGGCCACACACAGGAGAAGGGAGCAGTGAAGGCAATGTCCCTCTGTCCCCTTCAGCCTGCCGTGCTTCTGAGCATACAAAGAGCCCGCTGCGTCCTTTAGTCCCAACCACCAGCTGCTGGCAAGGCAGAATTCACCTAAGTTTGCCTCAACACCTCTTTAAGCTATGATTTAATGTCACTGTCATTTGCATCATGAAACAGTCCTTTC
>JAHREE010000533.1:1145212-1157603 GCA_033628505.1 Tringa tobata | reverse complement strand
GCGATCCGGAGTCAGCGGCGCTGCATTCCCCCTGGATGATGGGGAGAGAAGGGAGAGGGACGGGAGGTTTATTTTTTTTTCTTTTTTTAAATCTTTGTAAGCTGGTTTCTTCATGTGGTGTTCTTTCCATGGCATCCATCTAAAACTCAGAGCCCTACAATGACCTCTGGGTGAGGCTGATTCAGAGGCGTCCTCTACTTGCAACACCCGCTGCTAGTTTGGGATTCCAGGGGGTTCATGATGACAATGATCAGTGCTTCTTCCCACGGGAAATAGAAGAATCCGTAGTAAATTAATGAAATTTTTGCATGCTTGCATGCTTTTGCATGCTTTGCATGCTTGTCATGCAAGGTCAGGCTGGAGACAGGGCTTTGAGCAACCTGGTCTAGTGGGAGGTGTCCCTGCCCAGGGCAGGGGGGTTGGAACTGGATGATCTTGAAGGTCCATTCCAACCCAAACCATTCTATGAGAGGACTGGATGGAATCAAGCCTGTTCAGCTGTGTGTCATCAGGCCAAGACAGTGTCCCTAGCTGATAGCAGCTCCTCACATGGCTTGGTGAGCTCTCTTGGCTATTTCCAGAAAATCCTGTGTGGCAGCAGGGATCAGTATGTGGACAGCTATAGAGTGTACTGCTGATGGTCAATGATCACAGTACTGCTGTCTTCATGTCGCATTTAGGAAAATGGACTAGAAGGTGCCAGGGAGTTAAAGGTCCCTGCCAGAGACAAGAAGCCAGAAGGACGTCCACAAGAAATGAAAAACTCCTGTAATCTGATGTAGAACACCTGAACTTCCCTTGGGCTGGGCTGCTTGGACTGCTAAACGTGTGTGAGCTGGTCACACCGGGCTGCACGGGGGCCAAATGCTCTCTTTGACCTGCCCTCCAGGCACACTGCCTCTCTGAGCAGCCCTAGGGGCACATGGACCCCCACCAAGGAGGGCTAAGAGAGACAATGCTGCTCCAACCACATTTCCCTGGAGTGTCAAAAAAGGCAGCTTCTGGATGAAGACAGTCATGAGCTTCCATTTCCCTCATCCAACAAGAACGCTTTCGTGGTCATAAAGGGCAGCCAAAGTGAATCCTCCTGCCTGGGGAAAGGGGAACCACTTTGCTCAAACACAAATACCTGCTCCAGCTGATGGAGGGTAGAGAATTGGATCTCAGGATGAAGACCTAAACCCTGGCAGAAATGACTAGCACAGAACAAAGTGACCTCAGCTATTCCAGCACCAGATCTTTGAGCATTGCACTGGAAAGCAAGGTGAAGGAACCGCGTGTCTGAACCAAACCGGTGCAGACTGGGTCCGTTCCCTGTGAGGATTTGGCCCAGCAATTGTGTCTCGAACAGCTTGTCCTGGGCCAGAGAAGAGGAGAGACTGTTCTTGACTTTGGGCCAACTTCTGTTCTCAGTTACACTGGTATAAATCTAGAGTCATTTTACTGACGTCAGTAGAATAACTGAGAACAGAATTGGTGCCTCTACATCCATCCACTTCCTAAGCCGACGCTGGTGCACCATCCAGAAGGCGACAGAAGTAACTGTAACCACAGTAAAGTGAATTCCAGCATCTCTGAAGAGCCAAACCTCACCCCCATGAGGCATTCAGACCAACGTGCAGAGGAAAGGGATTTGGAACCGATACCGCATTGCGATGGCACCAAATCACATCCTCTGGACAATTCCGATTGTCGAACCTGTATGACTTGCCACCGACAAGACAGCTGAAGTCTTTTTCTCCCAGCGAGCTCTCCTGAGCCCAGTGTGCATCTGCGTCCACGGGAGCTGCAACTGGGGACTCATCACACTCACAGCTCAAGGAAGGTCAGTGCAACCTGCTGGAATCACGAATGCAAGGAGGGAGCTAATGACCCTGTGCTGTGTATCCTGCTCTGTCTCCTTTCCCCAAAGGATACGAACCTTTTCCAGGCACTGGCTGGAATGCTTACCTCTTCAGCTCAAACTGGGAGATGCTTCAAATATGGGGAGATGAAGACCTCACCTGAAGAAAACTGGGACAGCTATGGAGAATCACGGCAACTCTCTCTACCTTTCCCTTTCTCATCCAATGGCAAAGACCCAACAGTTATTTCCAGCTGGTCTCCGGACTGCCTTTCCCACAGTCCTCCAAATCCTGCCAAGAAGCCCGTCAAGTCTGGAAGAATGAGATGTCTCTCGGAATGGCTTGTATCTGAGGCTTCCTTGCAACTCCTGTTTGCTCCTTCCATTACCTGAGCCCTACCCACGGCCTTGGAAGAGTCAGTGACACAGGGACACGACGGAAGAAGCCAAAGGGACAGAGCGTGTGACCAACACAGGCAAAGGGCAGGTGCAGCACTTGACAAACAGCACAAGTCCATGAGAATCACAAGGCAAAGGGATGGTGCTTCTCCCGTGACCCCAAGTCAGCACAGACAAGTGACATTTAAGCGACTGAACCCAAACAGTGCACTTCTTGGCATTAAATGCCTGACTGGAAAAGGCCGCTGTCTGTAACTAGGTCAGTCACTATACACTGAGATATTTATACAGCTCCCCAGCAATACGGTTCATGAGCACCTCGTGGCTATTTATCCTTCCAACCTCTCCCACCGCAAGCAGGATCTCGGTCCCATTTGCAGACCAGCAGCCCAGGCCCAGCTTCAACTGGCTGATTTGCCCAAGATCACCCAGGGTTCGTGTGGCAGGGCAGGGAACAACATCTGTGTGTTCCGAACCACACAAGAAGAGCAAAACCTTAGTCAGTTAGGGCAAAAACGTGCCTTCGAAATAAAATAAACCCTTCAGCTGAGCGTGGTGCTGTAGCTTGGCACTATATTGTATTGTGAAATCCACCCAGATTTGCACGTGACTGACATACTACAAAGATCTCTGCTCCACCTCGGGCTCTCGATACCCCTATCTCCCTCTGAGATCATGAAGACTCAAGACTTTCTCACAGTTCAAGGTGACAACTGACACGGCATCGGTACAGCCCCCTCCCTGAGCTCTGACAGGATTTTGGCTGATGAGACCAGTATTACCTCCTTTTGTTTAGTCTCAAGGAAGGCTCAGAGGATGAAAGATTCTGAGTTTTTACTCTTTAAGTGTGAGAAAGGAGATTTTTCCCGCAGTAGAGGGCAAGCTGTAGAGCACCACCACATCACAACAGCTAGAGACAGGAGATGACAAACGGGGAAGGGAAGGAAAAAATACATGGGCAAGAAAACAAACCTAATGGGTTGGACCCCTTGTAAAGGAACACGCCAGGCAGTGCCAGCCCCTTGTCACGGGGAAATTGCAATGATACCAGCAAACAGGCCAGACACAAGAAGGAAACCTGCAGTTAGCAACCAGCCATGCCTCACTTCTCCTCCCAGGCTGGGCAATCTGAAACAAGCCCCCACTTCCACTGCCCTCCTCATCAGCCCCAGCTCACCCATCCCATCAGCACTGTCAAGTTTACACTTGAAGCATTTAAGCTTCTTGACAAGGAGAGTCGGACCCTCCTCACTCCCCCTGGGGTCCCTCCAAGGATACAGTCTCAGGAAACAACAGGCTTGCAGGAAACAAGTGTTATTCTTTTCCTGGTAGTCTCACCTTCTCCTTTATATCTTCTGGATATTTCCAGGGTTTGGACAAGGATTTTGCTGAATCTGTTTTCTATAAAGAAAAGAATTCAAGCTGTTTGTACGTGCTAGGTTAAAAATTCTTTTAAGTTCTAAGTGGTTTTTCTCACCCACTGAATTCCACGGGATTTAGAGACATGCAATATCCTGAAATACCTGTCTTATATTACTAAAGACAAATAGTTTTATGTAGCAGAGGGGAAAAGAGAAGGCAGAGGCTTTGGTTTTCGAGGTTTTCTGGCTCAGGCTGCAGGAATAGAGCTATTTCTTACTGACACCTTGCTGCAGCTTTCAAGTGCAGTCAAAAGAGCTCGGTTCTTGGGCAAGCAGTGGGGCAGGGAGGGAAACACACACTTATATACATGCCAGAGCATATGACTCAAGCACATAACCATTCATTCACATAACATCTTTCCTCTGCTGACAAACTGCTCCTCAACCATCTGTGATTATAACGGAGCCACTCCAGTTGAAGGACAAAAGCTGTGGCTTGCCTTACTCCTGCCCGCTGTCTGGGAGGTGGCCATGGGACAACTATCTGGCCATGGGACAACCAGCCATCTATGGGAGGACTTTGAGAGGGCAGGGGAGAGCCCACTCACCCTTGCCTCCAGGTATTATCTCTGAAGGCCACACTATTTTCCTCCCTTCGAGAAGCAAAAGCCAGCCACTGGTCTTGTCCTGAGCAAGATGGAAGCTTCTTCCAGTTCCCTCTTCACTGTGCAACAGGAGGTGGTGGTTTGGTTTTTTTGGTTTGTTTTTTTTTTTCCCCTGGGAAATGCGAACTCCCTTTTCCTATTCAGAGATTGATTCATTGTTATGATTTAATGGCGTGTCCCCAAGGCAATTCCTCATTCTTTTACAGTTAATGTACACACTAAGGCATTTCGTGTGATTTTTCTGCAAAGGATATATCCAAAAGACAGAAAGGAAAATCACAGGAGTTGTAAGTGGCATCTACACTTGTTCCCTAAGAGACAGGTCAATGACTCTGGCTGATTCAGTCCTTCAGCAACCCTACTATAATCAGTGCTTTTCCAGACCACCCAGAGCCTCTCAGGAACCCCAAAGACAAGCAATAGCATCACCCGCAGCCCTGTGCCACTCTCCTCAATTCTCCCCCAAACCCCAAGTGGTAATTCTATAATTCTACCCTACTTGCCTACAGCTTCATTCAATTCACAAGCCTAGTCAAAGAACAATTATTTCTCAGTTTTGGGGAAACAGACTGAGTCCCGATGCAATGACTTCAAAGCAGATCAGACCAAAAAAAGAATCTTTGGTGAACAACAATGTCATGACCAGGAAGGCTGCCCCAGTGCCCCAGGACAAACCCTGGATGCAGCTTTCAGGGAGCAGTTCCCTTTGAACCTGCTTTTGCTTCTGCACCAACATCCCAGACAGTCCTGGGCACCTCCCCCAACTTCTACACAAGGGAGCCCCGTGCTTTGAAACGTGCAAAAGATGGGGATGGGGACACCCCTGAAATACATCCCAACAGAAGAAAAGCTGATAGAAGTGTGCAGAATTGTCCAAGGGTTGATAACGAAGCTGTAAAGTGCCAGATGCTGCTGTTTGCTGACTCTGCTTGTTAAGGTGTAGCCAAATGTTAACCACATGCACCTCTTTTAGAGACTTTTTAAAAAAAAAAATTGCAGGTATTTTCATCTCTCTCTTTTCTAAGTGGAAAGTCTGAGTTTGGTGGCCTTCCTATACCTGACTGTCATAGCTCTATCACAGTTCCCAAAACAGCCTCAGACACAGCGTGTAAGTAACAGGGAAGGAATCCCTGAAACTGCTGGGATGGAGCTATGTGAGAGACTGAAAATAAAGATGCATCACTAGTTGACCTGCTTGGCTCATAAGAAGATTGGTCTGACTGTTACCAGACAATTTAGATTAATCATTACTAGCTAATGTCTTCTTGGATAGCATTATTTGCAAGCACAGGAGATGGATGATAAAGAAACATAGGACTATAATTAAATATCTGCTTTCTATTCCTGTCCAAAGATGAACATTTGGCAGGGCAACCCAGAAGAGAGGGAAACCTTACTTCTGAGGAAGGGTTGTCCTCTTGAGGCTTCAACGCTGCCTCAGTTTCTCTGGGGCTGCCAGGGGACAGGGGTCTCGATGGCAGTCTGTCTGAGGCCATGAAAAGGCCATGAAAACCTGGTTTTGTGACCACAGTCACAAACCACCACACAAATATATATATACACACACACTCCTGTGTATATAAGCAATCAGTGACCCACCCAAACACATAAGCAGGCTTGATTGAAGAGGGACAACCCTTTCTCAAGGGAAAAGCCCCCCCTGTCAGCAGCCCCCACTATGGTCTCACTCCCCACATACCCCTCAGCTGGTTCCCACACCGCTGATCCCAAAAATGCAACATGACCCTCAAGGCTTAGTTGGCTTTTTTTTCCTGCTCTAGGAGGGATTTACATTTTCATTGGCCTTTTGCACAGCTCGTGCAACACAAGCCCAGACAAGACAAGCATTTTAGAGAAACAGGTAGGAATAAGTGAAATATCCAGGTGCTTTTGGTTTGCAGGGCAGGGATGCAGTTATGCCCATGTATCTCCAACCAGCTGGCCTTCAAGCCACTGGGGAGTGCCCATTACAACTGATTTGGTAACTAAGTTGTGAATATGGATGTAAATACCTTCCTGCTGACAAGCATGGAAGGATGGACAAGTTTAGTTATTTTGGGGCTCAAATATATTTGGAATCTTTTATTTGTTAGTATTTTCCACAGCCTTATCTTTCAAGCGTTTAACTGAGGGCATTTTTTTTTTTTTTCCTGCGGTCAATTCCTTGAAGAAGTGAAGGAAAAGAGCCACTGGACATCGATTCCATCCAGAAAGCTTATTTCCCCTTCTCACCTCTTCTCACCTTTCCTTCTCCCCTGCCTCCCTCCCAGCAGTTGCAGAGGAGCAGTCAGGACCCCTCTGGCTGATACTGCACAAAGTCAGTGTGAACCCCTCGTTTTGGCCTGTTGCTGGAAAACTTTTCCCTCTGCAGATTTCATCTCATCGCCTGCTCACAGGCTGTTTAAAAACCACAAGCAGTTGGGCTTCTCAAGCTCAGTTTTAATTATTTCTGTTCTTATTCTGCTGCCGAGTTCCGCAGCAGGGCTAACAAAACGCAGTGCCTTGGGATGGCAGATGAAGAAGTTCTGCAACAACTGGGCTCAGAAAAGCTTACGCCATTTAAGAAATTTTCCAGTGATTAAAAATGGATACAAGTCATAGTCACAGTCATTTATAGTGGCCTCTTAGCACTGCCTAGGTATTTGAACTATTTTACTTTTTCAGGCTCTGTAGCATACTAATTGCCCTCTATAAAATATTTAAATTATTCTCTTCCTATTTGTTCCAAAAAAAGAAATAAAAATGCCTTCAAACCCTTATACAAATCACTGAAGTTTTTAAGAGTATCCTATCTGTAGGCAGTAATGATCTGGAAAATAAAATCAATGTATATTTGCTTGAAGTTGCTTACAGCACAATGTGCAGGACAATTAAATGTAGCTTCATGGCAATTTAGAGATCTTTTTAAAAGATCATACCCCTTTACCAAATAATAATGTGTTGTAATCACTGCATACAAATCTGTCTGTATGTCTCTTTCCACATACAGACTTTCCGAGACAATCCTGCTTTTTTTTTCAGAGCAGAAAAAAAAGCTGGACAAAATGACTTTCCACCCCTAATCACGGAAAAAAAATGGTATAAATGCTGTTTGATTTCTCTTATCTAAGCAATTACACACCCGAGCCTTGAGTGCACATGCTTCCACACGCTCGGACACCACCATTCTTCACCCTTTCCCTGCTTTAAAAACACCCACAGGCTCCCCCCTTACCTTCTGTGCTCCAGCTCCTTGGTCAGGGACAAGGCAGGGCTGAGCTTTCTTCCCTTAAGTCAAAGCCCCAGCACGTTTTACAGCAGCCTGCTTGCTATTAGCACTTCCCATTATTTATGTGCTTCAGACTCTCCTTCTGAGCATGGTTATCTTAAGAGAAACAACCCCTGGGAAAGAAATAAATAAAGCAATAAAAGCGGAGGAGCTAAACCCCCTGAGCCCTCGCAGACCTGCCCAGCCAGGTGAAGTGGAGCGAGCAAGGAATCCAAAGTTAGTAAAATGTATTTAAATAGTTATCGGGCAAGGGGAAACCAAACAGAGATCATGGTGGGGAAGAGGCAAACATACGTATTGGAATAACCATGCGGTGTCAAGTAACAGACAGATGAAACAAACAGTCATCAGCTATTTTTACATTCAGATTGGCCATTGGTAATGCTTGCGAGATAGCTGATCCAGAAAGTAATGCCGTGCGATTGGCTCCCCAACCCAGCCATTCCAACCTTAAAGGACCACATTTTTGTACCTACAGGTGGGAGCCAACCTGCTTATTCGGGTATTAAAAATACCTGGCAAGGAGCACGCAGATGAGTAACACATTACTGTCCTCCCGGTGCTTTTTCATAAATAGCTCATTTCATCATCCAGGCTGGACAAATGAATCCAGCGTTCTTGGAGTAAGGACCCCATTCCACTGTCCTTCCAAAGCAAACAAGACCAGCCGCCCTCCTGGAAGGCACATGCCGGCGTTGGATTTCATCTGGCCAACTGCAATAGGATGTTGAATAATAGGGGAAATATGCCATAAAGCCAACCAGTGAAGGTTCTGTCCTGCCGGTACCAGCAGTGGGTTGTGCCCCGTCCCATGCTGAGGGCACGGAGCTCCTTTGTGGAGCCACGGGGCTCCCTCGGGGCTCAGCCTCACGCTGGACTTTTAGCCACAGTCTGCCCCAAAATGAAGAGCAGAACCTCCTGTGGTCACAGCCCGACTCCCACTGCAGAGCAGAGCTCCACTCGAACCCAGCGCTCATTTGCATTTTAAAAAGAGCTGCTAATTACATTGCTACAGCATGAGCGGGGCAACAACCATGCGGTATCTGCTGCCTGAGAAACTCCAAGTATCAGGAGGCTTGGGATGAACTAATCCTCCCTGCGATCCAAGAGCAGTTGAAGCTTCCCGGTCCTTGGTGGGACAATGACCTGCCTTCTCCAAAGCAACCTTCAGCTTTGAATTCCCCACCTGGGAGAGGCACATCCATCACCTTAGATCCCAGCAGGAAGGTTTTGCAAAGCCCACACTCTGCTAAACTCCTGGTCTGAGCTTTTGGCACTCAAGCGCTTCTCCTTACTCATCCCAAACCCAATGCTGGTCCTACCAAACGTCTGGGAGCTTCTGTGAAGTTCTGGCCCCAAACTCCACGCTTCCAACAGCTACTCGTGCCCTGCACCCATGGGAGCACTTACGCACAAAGAGTCATGGCACCTGTGAACTGAGACATCGGAGAGAACTGGAGCACACTGGGGAAAAAAAATTAAAGTTTGGGATGAAAACAGACAGTGGAAACTTAGTTTTTCAGGCAGCCACTGCCACTAATGTCTGTATGCGTGTGCCTGTCTCTCCCACACATTTCTGAAGAGGGGTGGAATGTATTTCTGGAATAGCTGTGCTAAAAATAAACCCATCCCCGCTGTCTATGAAGGGAGGCAGGTAGAGCCCAAGCCCGTGAACTTGTGAACTGCTCAGAGGCTGAACTGCAACGAGAAAGACCCCTCTGGAAATCACAGCCGCTGGTGCAGGGAGGGTGGTTGATGCCTTGGAAAATTCAAACCAGGCACATGGAAGCAGCTGGGGTTAACACTATTCATCATGATGAATGTGCTTCACGGGCTCCAGCTTTGAAAAGGGCTCAAATCTTGGGGTAGGCACGGTGCTGATTCAAATATGATGATAATAAATACATATATTTGCAGATTCAGGGCTCAGATGAGACTCTGGGATCAGATGGCCCGTCATTACGATAAAACCACTTCTGGGGGAAATTACTGAATTGCACACAGCAAACACAACCCAGCGGCGCTCAGATGTTGTTAGCCCGCTCCCAGGAAATTTAAAAAGCAAAAAATCCTGCTGCTTCCTTTCAGTGAGTGCAGAGCAATAACGGATCTCACTGAACTTCTGCAGGCAGCAATTTGGACCGAAATTCTAAATTAATAGGAAAAGAGCAGGCAATTTGCACAAATATGTCAATGAAAAAACGAATGTATGTATGTATAATGAAATCCACCTTTCACACACACACCTGAAACTTGTACCCTTGCTGAGGCTGAGACTACAGACGTGAGAGCCTTATGCAAGAGCAGTAGTTTTCAGCCTTTTCTGACTTGCATCCCATCCCTTAACACTTCCTCTAGGGAAATAAACGGAGTTCTGCCCTACTGAGAAAGATGGGTTTTTTCCCCTTTGTTACCTTAGCTGCAAATCCCAGAGAAGCCCTGTGCAGGCCCCGAGGGGTCAATGGACCGATCACAGGCAAAGAGTCCCTGGTACACGGAGACTAGAAAGTGGAACTGATTATAAACAGAAATGACAACACGCCACCCTAGACTGGGAAAACGCAAGCATCGAACTGCTTTGGTTGTAGAAAGTAAATGGTTTATAATTCTCATGGCATTAACGAGCAAGGGGCCTATTTAATAACCCATGAGTGCAATATGACTATATTGAGTTTTGAGTCGCTTGTTTACAGCACTTTTTGTCTAGAAGAGCATCGGAGGCTCAATTCTTACCTGGCAGCCACAAACTGAATGATTTATTGAGTGTTATCACAGTTGATCTCCGGGCACCAGACAGATGAGGGCAGAGCATGGGCTGGACATCAGCTGAACAAAAGCAGTGAACCAAGGGTGAGGACGTGTCCCACAGCAGGGATGACACCTTCATCTGCTCTGCACGTTGATCCCCACGCTCGCAAGTAGACCTTGCTGTGTCCCACCTAAAAAGCCTTGCAAGGCCCGCATTTCTCTGGGGGTGTTTCTAGCCCCTGTGTGTCTCCTCCTGGATGTGCCCAGGAGTGCACAGAAATTAAAATTAAAAAAAAAAAAAAAAGTCATGGTGCAAACCAGAAGCTGCTCCACCAGCCTCCTTGGGACAGCCCAAGCCCTTTCAGCTGGTTCTCCAGCAAAGGGAGCTCCACCTCCATGTCTGGGACCTGTCTGGACGGGGAGGTGGCTAACAGTTCTTCCCATTCCTGCAGCCTACCAATAACCTGGACCCAAATTCCTTCCTTCCATGCTCAAGCTGATCTGAATACACACCTCTTATGATAATGGAAATATGTTTCTGGGGAGGAGGGTGCACCACTTGTTCCTCCTCTTGCAACCTTTCCATTTCACCCCTTGCTGAAGGGGAGAGAATGGCTGAAAATGACTTGAGGTGTCCAGTTTTGCATTCTCCTCCAGGAGGCACTGGGCTTGCTGAGCATCTGCACATTTCCTGCTAAATGTGAAAGCATCACTTTTCAGGTGCCTTCCAGTCCCTACAGAGACTCCAGGGGAGATGGGGAGGGACTCTTTACCAGGACAAGCAGTAACAGTTTTAAACAGAAAGAGGGGAGATTTAGATGAGATATTAGGAGGAAATTCTTTGCTGTGAGGGTGGTGAGACACAAACAGGTTGCCCAGAGAAGCTTGATTTCACCTTTCAGAATTTTATAATATGGTGTTTAATATAATGCAATATCAAAATTATTTTCATCCAGCCCTCAGAAAGTAGTACAACATATTATTTGCTAACAAACAAAATGCTACGATTCTTCTCTGAAATGAGACTTCTCACGAAACCAACAAACTTTGCTACATTTCAGCTTTGACTGCATTTGCGATCGCTGGCAGACATTGGTACCACCATCCTTCTGTCCATCTGTGGAAACAGGACCTTAAATTCAGTTTTAAAGGAATTTCTACAGCCTAATCTGCTGCCCCATCAATACCACCTGGACTCAGCTGACTGGAGACGACTCGTCTGGATTCCAGCCCCCAACACTCATCCTGAAACTGGGAGGTGCCCGGGCTGTGGCACCAGACTCGGGCTCAGCAGCTCTTTTATGGCTTTCAGGGACAGAAGGTAGGCTGGAAGGGCTCTGATGACACCAGCCCCGGTGACAGTTTTTGGCAAGGATGTCTATCGCAACCACATCCTATTTCCCCCAAATCAAACTGACTCTCCAGTCATGAGGAAAGTCTTGCTTTTGCTGGTAAGAGAGACGCCTCGCACACATCGATCATATCTTCAGAAACCCAAAAAGATGTTTTTGTATAGCTGTTTCACTATTAAGCACCCTGCCAGGAGCGGAAGACAGATGTGACAGAAAAGAAACCTACTTCAGGAAACGGTAACACCAGAAGACACCAGAATTATTCTGCAAGCAAGGGTTTAATCCTGCACACCACTGTTCTGTGTCTAAAATAGCCGAAAATCATATTAGGTACCTATCTGCCCTCTGGGCACTGGTTTACCTTGGAAATCTTTCCCTTCCCATCAGGAATTGTCGGTGAAATCAGCAGGAACTGACAGCACTTTGCATTTCTCAGGAGAGGTTCAGCCCGTCCCAGGACTTGCAGTGAATCAGCCTTCCAACCGAAGGTTAAGAAAGGGGCACCCTTGTGACAGGTCAGATGAGGGGAAAAAAAATGCCTGTAAATAGTCTGGGCGATCTAAAAAATAGTTCTCTTTAAAAACATCACACACAGGGGCCAGTGACATTGAGAGGTATCAGGACAAACGCATCAGGTATTTCATAAACATAGCCATAATCCGTCTAATTTAAGAAGAGAGGTTTGAGGAATGTGGCGTTACTGGCCGAGTGTAAATATTTCCTATTTACAAATCACAAAGCAAAAACCGGAGACC
>JAHREE010000533.1:1097335-1145041 GCA_033628505.1 Tringa tobata | reverse complement strand
ACCGCTGCAGAAAAGGCAGAGAACAGAGACGTGGCAATCGAAAACCCAGCTCAGAGACCCAGCTGAGAAATGGGTCCCAGCTCCTCCACCTGCAGACACAGCCCAGGACCTGGCTGGGAGAGCCTCGGGGCAATCTGCCTTGGGAACTGGGTGGACTGGAAAAATAGGGATGGACCTTCCTTCTTTTCCCTGTGGCTGAACTTGGAGAACAGGGTCAGAGGGAGAGACATGGAGTAGATGGGAAGACAACATCAGAGAAACCCCTAAGAATCCTCCAGGACTAAAAACTATGTCACAACCCCTTAATGAGGATTAACCAGAGGAGTCCCAGGTAACCAGAGACTGCTCTTTGCAGCAAAGTGATTGCTAAGACTGAAATTCACTGTACCAAATGTACTAAAGTGGCTGGTATTAATAAACTGACAAATGCAAACAAAAGAAATCTTCTTTAATCTCATTCCATTAAGGAAAGGGCACATGGTTTGAATTATGATCGTACAAACAACTGACTTCAGGCACTTTTTAAAGGTTTGTAGTCTGCAAAGCTCATTAGAAGATCCACGCTCTCAGATATTTGAAGAAAAATGTAACAGGAATGAAAAGATAAATACTGTCTTTTAAAAATTGTCACAACTGGTTTCCTCTAAACTTTACAAAGGCATTTTAGGCAAAAAGATAGACATAAAACAAATAATAAGATTATTACTGTTGAAAATTCTAATCCTACCATCGTGTGTGATGAATTATTTTCCTGCAGGGATCAGGGGTCCTTCTCTGAGGAACAAAACTAAACATGTTTGGCAGAACCAGGGCTCCACACAAACCCATAACGCCCCCCGTACAGATACTCTCGGTGACTTCAGCAGAAGTGTTTGCACACCACGTAGAGCACAGACCAAGGCATTTAAGCACTACAAGCTCAAAGTGCATTTTTATTGCCATCTTTTCTGTTACTGGCAGAAAGTATTGCTGTTTCAAAATACAGCCCTAATCCCCAGATCCAAGGTGGATCTGAAATCCATTAAGAAAATGACCGTGTGTGCAGGGAGACCTGAACAAGGAGGCAAGGTCTGATGTCTCCACTGATGAGACCTCTAACAGTGTCTGTGTCATTTAGGATCACAAGTCCCACTGATTTCAATATCCCAACCCTGCTGAAGGACAACAGCCCCCTCAGACCTTCCAACGTGACGCAGGATATTTTGGAAATTGCTGTTGAGTGCAGAAGCACTGGCAGATATGGCTGAGCCAGCTCCAATCAACAGAAACCCTTCCAGAAACATGAGTGGGAGCTGGAACCTGCTCCGTTTGCTTATTGCTTTAAAGGTTGAGTTTGTGCCATCCTCCTCGCAGAAGGGATGTAATGAAACCTTGGACTAGGCTTTTTCCAGCCTAGTTGAGCACGACAAGCATGAAACATCTGAGTAGAAAAAAATATCACTACAAATACTGGAAGTCTACAGATTTTTAGGAAAACAATTGAAGAAACACATGCCAGGCTTCCACGTTAGCAATGCAAGACCAGAAAATATAAAGAAAGCAAGGAAGTGGTGGTGTAAATAGAAATTAGCAAAAATTAAATGCCATTTAAACAACAGTACTTTTACATTTAACATTAGCTGCACTGATGTATGGTTAATGCTGGTGTCCTGATTCCCATTTTCATTTCTACCTCTCACAGCTTTACCATTTATTCTGGCATCAATGTAAAAAACGATAGTCAGCAAATTCTCATAGCTTCTCATAATTCAAAAATAATTTGCAGACTCACTGTTTCCACAGGATACTCCAGATCTAATCACACAGTCCTTATGTTTACTATTTGAGCTACATTAGTTTGCAAAGCCCATGAGATGTAGGGGAAAACTTTGTAGAGCAGGGTTGATGGTTGGACTTGATGATCCCAAGGGTCTTTTCCAACCTGAATAATTCTATGATTGTATGATTTTAATAATAGTCATCAAGTCTATTAGAGGTTTTCACTGTGGCCACTACCAGAGTGAGCAAGCACCTAACCTTGCCCTCAGAGAAGATGATTGATAAATCCAGGTCCCATGTCCACCCAGTCCTGTTGTTTTAAGAGAAAAAACCCCAACAACTGTCAATTTGAATAAAATAATGCTGCAAAATACATAGGGATTCATATAAAATTCTTCTATGGGAATGCTTTCCACATCTCACCTTCAGTTAAACACCTACAACATGCTGTGTGGACACGTTGTTAGATTTGGAGCAACTAAACTATACGCTCAAGGTTACACTGGGAACCTATAGAAAAGCCAGGAAGAGAATCCAGCTCTCCTTCTCCAGCATTATGGATGATTCACCAGCTTATGCTGAGTCCTAGAGGGGGTAACCTCCAGGGGAGGAGCTTTATTAGCACATTCTGCCTCCTGCAAATTACTGTGGTATGATCATAATGCCTTTGTGCTTTTGTCTACCTACTGGTAGTATTTAGAAAGTGCCTATTCCTCTGGAGTCTAGAGCTGCATAAACAACAACAATAATAATTAATAACTTTTGCAATTATCTTCCGCCAAATGAAATCTCATCCTCAGCTTCAACTGGATACATTCATCTGTCTTAAGTTGTTGTCTAGGGTTGCTATGCACTATCTAACTGTTGGTATGTTCCATCCCAAAGGTGGCTCTTTGGGAAACTTTGAAGCTCTATAAATAGAAGATATTATTACTATTATTATTATTATTATTGGGAGGGAGCAGGAATGCAACAATTCACCCTCAGGGGACAGAGACACTCAAGAACACTTGTTTCAGCATTCAAATGTGACATTTCCACTTCAAAACCAGCCAGGAAACAGCGTTTCACCCAGAAAGATGAACTAAAGAGATACGTACGCCATTGTCCTCACAGTGCCCATGCCAGCGACCTCCTTCCCCAACAGTGGCCAGGAGGAAGACCGTGTGGCATGGCCACGGTGGCCTGTCCTCTGCCAGCCCGGGGTGCTGAGCAGTGGAGTGACAAGCAGACAGTGCCTTTCCCTAAAGAGACAGGTGGTGTTTTCCAGTTAAACGAGCTTTTAAGCTCTGTTTCCTTTCACTGGGCGTTTGACAGCCCTGGTAAAAGATGTGTGGAGTGTTGTGGAGTGTGAGCACGAGGGCTGGAGGACATCGGAGAGGGCGGCAGCGGCTTGGCCCGGCTTCAGCAGCACTCTGCCTGGAAGCAGCAAGGGAGATGAGCAGTTCCAGTTCATCTCTTCATTCATCAACTGAACAATTTGCCTTCACCGTACCTCATCCCCCTCCAGAAGAAGTCCAACAAAGGGGCTGGGGTGATGGAACCTGCCTCTGCCCAGCCATGGGCAAAGACAACCCCAACCGACCTCTGTCAGGGAGCTGAGGGATCGATGCTGGAGGCGAAGGTCTGAGCAGCAAGGCCTGAAAAGAGGTGGAAGATCAGTAGCCATGCAAAGTAGCCATTGGCAATTAGGCTTCTGAGATACGCTGCTAGTTAGAAGATCTTTGATTAATACCACTAAAGGCAAGAATCCCTGCCCGCCTAGAGCTAGATCTGTGGCTTACTAAAAATGCCAGGATGGGAACTATTCATGCAGCCTCTATCAAAGGGACAGACTTTTTTGCAGGTCTCTGAAGGGTCTGCACTGTCCACAAAATGGGACAGGCCACCAAATCCAGGTGGATGCAGGTGCCATGGTTCAGCCCAACCTTCCTCATAGCAGTCTGGTGACTTCTTGGCAGGGCAGCCAAAGAAAAAAAGATGCAGGGAGGTCCTTTGTGCCCCCATTCAACTTGTCTTCATGCCAGGTGATCAGAGTAAACCCCAACCCTATCCACTGTGCACTGAACTTGTGCCCATCAATCTTTTTTCAGTGGTGCCCAGGGACAGGACAAGAGGGAATGGGCACAAACTCGAACACAGGAAGTTCCATCTGAACATGAGGAGGAACTTCTTTGCTTTGAGGGTGGCAGAGCCCTGGAAGAGGCTGCCCAGAGAGGTGGTGGAGTCTCCATCTCTGGAGACATTCCAAACCTGCCTGAACACGTTCCTGTGGGACCTGCTGTGGGTGACCCTGCCCTGGCAGGGGGTTGGACTGGACAATCTCCAGAGGTCCCTTCCAACCCCATATCACTCTGTCATCTGCACAGAATGGTTGTGTCTCAGAAGCCTCAGCATCTCGGGTGGTGGTGGCCATAGGTCTCTGCACCACAGAGACATCCCACTGACAGCTGGACTCCCGTGGGCTTGTGAGACCTAAGTTCACACACCACGGGAAGACACCTGAGAAAAGACTTCCCCTAGAAATTCTTGTGTGTCTGTCACATCACTAATCATTTTATCCCAAGCATTATCTGTTTGCCTTGCAGTCAGAAATGCTTTCCATTTGTGGAGTTAATTCACAGTCTTAACACCACCAGAAGGCAGGTTTTTGTGGTCAAATATATTGCCACATTAATAACTTCAGAATATTACATGAGGCACAAAAAGAAAAGAAAAGAATAAATTAACAGAAGAAGCCTGCATGGCACACTAGAGAATTAAAGTGCCATTTTATTACACACACCTTAGAGTTAAAGTTTTAATTTTCTTTTAAAAGATAGCAATATATCACTTTCATCCTCTGTGTTCAAAAACACTTAGAGAGGGTGATTTGTTCTTTGTTGCAATCTACAGGACAGCCAAAGCTGTAGTCAAGTGGTGTTGACCAAATCCCTGCAATTCCACGGCCATAACAGAATTGTTATTATTGTTTGTATTCATTATTGCTCTAAATAAGGGACTTTTCACCAAGGATCCTGATGTACTTTAAATACAAATGAATGAGTCCTCCCTAATCCCTTGTGAGCTATTCTATCCTATCCTATTCTATCCTATCCTATTCTATCCTATCCTATTCTATCCTATCCTGTTCTATCCTATCCTATTCTTCTATGACTCTATTACGTAGTTTTATTTTACAGAGGGGTTAGAAAGGAGGACACTGAGGCAGAGAGGGGCTACTGGCCTTATTTTCACAGCGACTGATGTCGAAACAGTTCCTAGTCAGTGTTTTGGCTCAGGCCAAAGCTCTAGCTCTAACTCAGAGGCAGCTCCAGGAATTATTCCCAGCCGGACATGCCCCCCCTGCCCAGATGTATGGCCACATACGTCCCTACAGTGCACGTACAGTAAAGCGCTGGCAGGTTTCACTCGCTCTGCTGAGCCGGCACGGAGGAGCTTTTAAAAGTGGAAAGGCATCCAGGGGCATCTTTTTCTTTTACAAGCTGCAGACATTTGCCTCTTAGCGCAGAAGGTCACCAAGCAGGCAGGGGGATCTGGGTGGATGTCGCTGCGGCGCGGTTTCCAAAGGGCTCCTCTCTCCAGCAGCTCTCCCCACGGCCTTATACTGCAGAGCAGCAGAGCTATATTTGGAGGCAGATACGGGGGGTTATGTTCCCCAGGGCCCCCGACGGAGTGAGTTCAGAGCGTGTTGGCATGATGGACGTGCACACGTGTGCCCTAGCAGAGTGGAGGTCAGCCATCATTCATGAAGATGCGGAGACCACTTTACGGCCCCGTTACAGCACTTGCGGGCAGCACGTGTCCCCCTCCCACCCTGCTTTCTCCCCAGTAAAGCTGCTACGTTTTTAATGCCTCCATTAGCTCTGGGAACAATCCACAGCTTCCAAGTCATTCCCCTGCAACGAGCTCCAACGTGGAAACGCCGCGCGGCTCTCAATCACAAGCCACATGGATGAAGATTTTTGAGAAGAGATTTAAATTCCAGAAGGGGAAGCCTGCCCAGTCAATGCTACATCTTTAACATAATTATTAATTATCCATAAACAACTATAAACGCACCTAGCTCCCGTGGTACTGCTTCTCTCTGGAAATTCCCTTGCTGAAATCGCCCGCAGGTGTCTGGATTTTCCTCTCCCACTGCATCCACACCTGAGGCAAAGTGGCTGGACCTAACGCCTCTATTAAGAGCCAGAAGACTCCGTGTTTTATGCAGAGACACCAGCTCGTCCCCTAAAACTTATCAAATTTTACGTTTCTTTTAGCACAAGAAATGATTCTTCCATTTAAAGAGAGGGCGGTGCAGTGACACAGTTTCTACAGGAGGCAGTCAGACCTCAGTCCTCCCCAAAACCCACATTCACAGCTGCAGAAGAATTGTAAAGGTTCAAAGTGCCAAGCAACTAGAAATAATACGGAGCTTCTGCTCTCCTGGAATCTTGTGCTTTTAAGAGAAGCTGCCAGCCCCACCAGCAACGAAAGATGTTTCTCCAAGTGCCACGTGATTTAGTCTGGGAGCAGGAACTCAGCCAGGGCTCTGAACTGAGACATCTCTGACAATTACAATTTTGTTATCCAAAGTGGGCTCGGTTTTAGTGGAAAAGCCCAGCCATGGAGAGACACGAGCCTGTCCCCTCTCAGGTGGCTCAGCTCTGCAGAGCTATCAGGAATAGAAAGAGGTAAAATCATACTTCTGTCACAGAAGGAAGCCGTGCGCACAGTTTGAACACCAATTTAAATCAATTTAGACAATTATTTTGTTAAAAGAGATCCATCCCTTGGTATAGTTCCTTTGATTTGAGCTTGACAGCACTGTTTTCGTGAAGGGTCTGACTGAAGAAAGAGCAAACCAGGTCACCAAGGCTGCAATTACACGTGCTGTGCCCACCGCTGTCGAGCCAGTCGGGAGGTTAGTGCCCAACAGTTTCCTGCCCCATCTTCCCACTCGGGATCCTACTGTCCCCTCCGGATTCCCCAGGCCCGACTCTGCAGAAACAGCACAGACCAAAAGTCCTTAAACTAAACTTCATTTTTCTCACGGATCTGGGTTGGTGGGGAACCACACACAATTACGCTGGGCAAGCAGAGGGGACAATAAGCCCCTGGGTAGGTAAGCAGCGACGTGTGGTAGCCCATCTGCTGTAGGAACTCAGACCTCAGCCCGAGCTGTTGTGCTGCTCGCAAGCAGTTTAAGCAGTTTTAAGCAGTTATGCTGCTTAAAATTTTGGATATTGTTTGACCTGGTTCAGTGGTTCATGACCAGCCTTTGTGTAACACACTAAACCTGTAGACAGATGTGCTCCTGTGACAAACTGGGTTACTAATTTGTCACCTGAACCTTCCTAATAACTAGCCACGGGCTCGTTGCTGCGGTTTACAGCAAATATGATGTAAAATGTGTTGGCTTAAATTCCAGTGAAATGAGGGATGTTAAACTCATTTAAATTAATTTAAATTAAGCCACACTGACCTGTACGGATATATTCTTCTTGTTTGAAACCTTGCTGGCAACGCTTAACCATAAATACCAGTAGAAGCTGGAATGTGCTGGATTCAGTTTTAGCTCACAAACACACCCACCACACAGGCTGGTTTTAGTGAACTATTTCATTTGAGCTTTTGGGAGGCACCAGTCTGTTCCCAGAGGTGGAGAGAGATATTTACTGATAGGGAAAGGAAACCAAGTAAGAGAGATATCGGTGTGGTGAGCTGTGGCTAGCTGAAAGTGATAATAGAGCTTACTAATTTTAATTCTGAATGGCTGTAGCATTTGGAGTGAGAAATGAGCCTAAACTGCTCATTTCCACGCTGTGGGTAATGCCAACTGAGCAAGGTGTTATAGGGAACTTTGGCCACACAAAACCTTGGGGTCGTTGGGCAGTTATCTCCCCGTCGCTGTTACGTTCCTTTCTTGATGGTGCCCTTCCCAACAGGGGCATGGCCTGGCAACAAACCATGCTTCCAGACCAGGAGAACCATCCTCCATCACACCACACACATGGACCATGGGTACAGGCAGCATGACCCTGCCACACCGTCAGGATATCACTCTGATACAGCTTCCAGTTCATGTAAGGTTTATCTCCACTTCTCGCAGATGAGCAAGGAGATAGCATCCTTCCTTTCAGTGCCTCCTCTCCCCCGTCTACTCTCACAGCTTCTGAAGGGGTAACAAGTACTCTTGCTTTTTCCCACTTGGGACCAAAGAAGTAAGTTACCTACAACTTCTCAGCAGGAACACTTTGGACAATTAGAATCATAAAGTCATAGAATGGTTTGGGTTGTAAAGGACCTTAAAGATCAACCAGTTCCAACCCCCTGCCCTGGGCAGGGACACCTCCCACCAGACCAGGTTGCTCCAAGCCCCCTCCAACCTGGCCTTGAACCCCTCCAGGGATGGGGCAGCCACAGCTTCTCTGGGCAACCTGGGCCAGGCTCTCACCACCCTCACAGCAAAGAATTTCTTCCTAATATCTCATCTAAATCTCCCCTCATTAAATACACTGCACTTATTGAAGGCTTTTGTAGGTTACCATTCACAGTTCTACTCCAGCACAACAAATGAATGACAAACTCTCGTAAACACAAAGGAAACCCATAGATTCTCCCAACAGCAGCCAGGGGAAGCAACTTCTATCTCTCCTGCACTTACTGAACAGCTTTGGTTTGTAAGTAAGTCTACAGGACCCTGCGATCAAGTCACTTATTGCTCTCTTGAACTTGGACCCCGCAGGCAATGCCAAAGCGGGCAATCAGACCTCACCTCTTTATCTCCATGCTCCCACCCCAAAGTCCTATTTTCAAAAGCAATGTGAGCACTTAGGAGAGTAAGTCCCAATGAAAATCATTCTTTGCAAGTGGCACTAAATCTCTTTGGCGCTTCCAGAGCTGTATCTTGACCTCTGCTCATGCACTACAGCCAGAAAACCCTTTCATCCAGTTGCTGGCAGCCCATCTGCAGAGCACAGCTCCTCAGGCTCCTAGAAAACATTAATTTCTAAACAAGACAAAGCCAAACAGGACTAATTCTAGTGTTAGTAATAGCCCAGGTCTGAGGCAGCTGGGCAAGAGACACTGGAGTTTCTTTGCTACAAACGCTCCCATGATTTCTATGGCTCAGGAAGGAGAAGGTGCTGGCAAGACCCCACGTCAGTCCTTCAGCATGGGAGAGCCTACTCTTCTCTAGCATCCTTCAACACAAAGATCTCCAGGTTATCTACAACCCAATTTATTTCAATCACCTCAAATCACAAGGAGTCCAGTAGCTCAAACACACCAGAAGGAAACAAAAAGGCTCTCCTCCAAGTCTTCCTTCCCTACCAGGGATTTCAGAGGGAAATGCAAGATACACCTATTCCATTGTGGTAGGAGAAGACTTTGAGATGTGCAGTCTTCAGATCTACGCTGGGAAGGGCAGGGCATGCCCTTCTCCTGGGGAAAAAAAGAGAGAAAGAAAGCATTTTTGCTGAAGACTAACAGATTAGAGATTTCTGCTGTAACAGCATGGAGTTCGAGAGAGACTGTATGTGTGCTCAGAGGAACGAGCAAATCTTTGCAAACGCTGATAGACTGTAAATAAATAAATGAAGTATTAATCATCACTGCCATCAAACTCTGGGAGAAATCTATCTTTGTATTATTTGGATGAGGCTCTGTCATTAGTTCAACCTTGCCATTTTTAGAAATTATTAGAGTTTTATAGCAGGTCTGAAACTCTATGCCAACGAAACTGTGATTTTAATGCGTATTAATGGGACAAATGGGGGAGGGGAAAGGAAGTTGGTGCGATTCCCTTATAGAGCAGAACGCTAAATAAGAAGATTCCAGCTGTGCAACAGGAAAGTTAAAATGGTTTGTTTGGATCATTAATATTGCAATGAAAACTAATTAAACCTAGAGCTACAAGGAGGAGCTCATTAGAGATTTGAAGAGAGGCAGCGCAGCACTCAGCAGCCTCCAGTTTTAGCAGTTTCTTTTATCACACCAAGTGGGGATAGCAAGAGTTCACCGAGCAGACTGAGGATAGCCTGAAGAGCCAAGAGGATACGGCTGCCCAGTCTGGGGGATACAACTGCAAGAGGTACCTGGATGCTACAGGCCTTCTCTGGAAAACCCTGTGTTGGTTTTGTAGCCCTGTGGAATGAGCCAAGACCTTTTACTGGGTCCCTGCTCCGACGAACATCACTGCTCTCTCTGCTTTTCACCTTCAGCTCCGGCCTTGCCTCCTGCAACCTTACAGCTTTGTCCCCTTGTCTGACCTGACATCTGAAACTTTACCTAAAATTTTCTTGGCCCCAGAAGCTGCTTTAAAAAAACGTCCTTGGTCCCTGTATACCCACCCTTGGCCATGGCACTTCAGAGTCTGTAGTTTTAGTACGACCCTCAGTTTTGCATGCTGTTTCTTCTTCATGCTTTTGCTGTAGCCGGAGAAGTTGTCCCTGCCCCTGCTCCATGAGCATCAGCATCCTCTTACAGCTATTTAACTCTTCTCACCTCTGATAATGTCTTTCCCTCCCTACACCCCAAACCCCACAAAGCCCTGCTCCCAGCTCTACACAGCGGCCCAGTGATACAGAACTATCTCTTAGATATTTGTTCCAGGCGTGAATAATGATCAAATTTGGCCTCCCTGAGTCTTGCATCCCCAAGTAAACGGAGCAGCCCCAACTAAGTTGTTGCTTATCCATGTTATTTCTCAGTAATGTTGCTTGCATTTCACCCCAATAACGGCCGCAAGGATGAAAGAATCACCTCTTAATGCCAAGCAGGAAGGACTCTGTGGGGCAAGTGCCCTCATGGATAAAAGACACCTTGTAATTTTACTCATGTTGCTGGATTGGGCTCTTGCTGGTGACCTGAGAAATTTAAAAATCCTTTAGTTGTAGAGGAAACAAAATAAGATACTAAACTGAAGACACGTAACTCAGATGAGAATTTTCTTTGATGAGCCAGATAACTGGATGCCAAAGAAACTCCCTCAATCACAGCATCAGACCATTTGAACGTGGAGACCACTAAAAACCCTCCCATTTTCAAGTCACTATAGGAGGTGCCAACTCAGGTTTTTATTAATTTTCTCTGTCTTTGGGCATCAGGGACATAAATTTTGAAAAAAATCCTCTGCTGCATTCACTGTTAGGAGACACTACAGCCAAAGGAGTTGGCAGGAAAAGAAAAAAAGCTCGGAGAAGGATAACATGGACAATAAATACTGAAGATCCCAAGAGATGGGAATGGACAAGTCAGCAAGACACCAGCCCCAGCCCAGCCTGTATTTCCAGGCAGGTGTTATCAAGGTATGGAGTTCTCTGGATAGCCAAGGAGAAGAAAAACATGGACAAACGCTGTAAAAATAAAAAGAAGTCACCGGAGACTGTCATCATTCAAAGATGACATCTAGGCATGTCTACTCCATCCATGCCAGTGAAGGCCCTCACAATCGACTCTGCTGCAGCCTCTCATGGAGGGTGGGAGGCACAGAAAGGCTGTTGGACAATGAAGAATATGGCATGTCCTGCAGATTCGACCCCGGTCAGTGCTGGCAGCCACGGGGAGCAGGGATTTCCACACAGGCACAAAGGAGAGGACAGACAAGGTGTCTGTTTAGCGCTGTGTAACAAAACAAGCTCTTGCTCTGCTCAGCCCATGAAGAGACTTGGTGGCCACGGGCAGGTTTGGGTTACAGCAAGCCCACAGAGTGAGTAAGAGCCCAAGTGAGGCAAAAGCGTACTTCAGATTGCCCTTGAACACAGGAGTCCCAACCTAAATTTAGATGCACGGATGCACACAGGAGCAGATTTATACAAACCCCACAAAATTCACACCGAGAGACCCGAGGTAACATTATCTGTGCTGTTTTCACTTTTTCCCTGGGGGAGAAACAGCTGAGTTTGTGACGATGGCACTTCTGCCTCTTAATAGACCGCAATCCTGAGAACCGACATTCCACTTTCTATTTTCCCCACCCTGATGCTCCCTCTCAACCAAAGTCCTCAACAGCCTAGTTTTGGAATGACAGATATCTGCCCAGGCTTGAGTGACTGCCGTAACCTCGCATTCCCTTTTCTGGCACAGCTTGGCATAGCACAAATTCACAGAGTTCAAAGTCAGCCCTTGAGTACTTCACATGCTGGTTCTGCTCTTTCCTCCCCAGACATCAGCACCTTTAAGCAACCCTCTATTGCCCCTGAACTAGTCCATCTGATAAACTTTTGCTTGATAAACAAGGACAGTGACAAAGGGGAAGGAAATCAAGAAACACGTTATGGCCAAGGATTTCCGCAGCGAAATGAAGACCAGGGAACACATTAAGCTGTGATCAGTGACCAACTCGCATTTGTTGTCCATCACATAACGTTTTCAAGGACATCTTCAAATAAATCTAATTCACAAGGTGCTCCATAGAAAGGGAAGGAGGGGAGTGGGAAAACACAAGATCAGTAGAGATGGACAATACAGGGGAACGGCATCTACCTGCACCCGTGGTGTTTCAAGGATTTATGGGAAAGGCAGTTTAGTCTCAGATCCACCCCCCATAAAATTATTTTCTGCTGTGATGTGAGCAGACGTGGGTAATGTAGTCAAAGCCGAATGTCTTGGCTGTCGCTCGGTCGTGCATAGTGATGATTTTACTAGCAAAGTGCCTGGGCACCGAGATGCTGTTTCTGCTAATTGCCCATCATTAACACTGCCTCCATAGGAAAGACCTTGGGCCTGAGCTGTCAGAAAGACAACATTGGTTAGACACTCTAACCTAATTGAGTACCTTAAACCGTAATGTAGGCGCTTAAATTCCTGTTGAAGGAGCTAAACCAGATGTCTACATACCTAAATGTCTATATATGTGCTTAAAGAAAGCAGGGAGGTGACTAGAAACATGACTAGCCCCACCATGCAGAGACCCAGATTTTTGAGAAGCCTCTGTCAGGGGCCGAAAGCTTTCAGCTTTCCCCAACACCACACACAGGCAGATAATGCATTTGAGGGCAATCTGCACAGAAATGAATGATGAACCATTGTTTCATTTTAACATGATGTTTATCAAGATTGCCTAAGGATTTCCAGTGCTTTTCAGTGTTTGGTAAGCGTAAAAGGAGAAAAATCACATCGTTCTAATCCCAAAGCAGGGCAATTGGTTTGTTTATGCCTATTATATTCCATTAAAGACGCAATATCTGCTTTATCTCAAGAGATGTTCCAGCTTATTTATACCAGCTTACCCCTAGTGTAAGGGCAAATATTAGTTAGCACCAAAATGGGAACCAGTTAAGTCTAATGGCATGTCACCAGCATCGCTTATATTGTAAACAAATTAAGTGGCACTTATTTTGAGGCAGAACTGGGTAGTTTGTTCAAGTGGCTCTGCTTTAGTCCAGCAACAGGATTTCAAGAGTGAAGTGGAACATGTCCATACATTTGAGGAATAATATATACGTTCTGTAGGAGCCTGTTTGTCCACTGTTCACAAGTCATCACTGCCTTTGATTAGCAGTCTGACATCAAATGATTCCCTTATCATTACAACAAACCAAAAAAATCCACAAAAGAAACAATAATCCAAGCTGAACATTTCTACTTAGAAACGTACCAGGCTTTCCTGTGGATGTCTCTTACATCTGACATCTCATGTCCCCTCTTTTGATGGTTGGATTGATTAGTCAAAAAAAAAATAATCCCTGGATGTATCAAATTTTTGCTGTGCCAGTGCAATGGATCATCCTGTCCTCTGGTTACAGCACATCATAAGAACGTAATTCCGTGGGTGACGCAGCCAAGAGAGGATAACAGGGACACAAACTACCTGACTCACAACTCCTATAGGGCACTGCACTTACATTCTCAAAAAGGAACAAGTGGTGTTTTTCAGGAGTTCATTCCCGATGGAAGCTCTACCTTTCTGCATTTACAACACATTTTCTTGAAAGATTTATTCTGTTGAAAACCCTATTTTACATCAAGGAACAGAAGAGACGAGAAAAGTTTCATCCACATCAACACCCCTGTCTCTTAGGGGGACATTTGGAGGAAACAACCTGCAGACTTTTGGCCACAAAGAGCCCAACTTCTCCTGCCCAGGCCAAAAGCAGCAATGGACCCTACGCCTTCCATACATTGCATGGGCACTAAAGCTGCAAAGTGACATTGGAAGAGCATCATATCCTTATCCTGCTCTGTACCTGTAGCAGTAGGGACTAGCTTTGAGCAGTGTGTTATGATACTCTTATTATTTCCTGAAAATACCTATTACTGAATGTGTTTTTCACTTTTATGTTTAGACATGGCCCNCACACACAGGCAGATAATGCATTTGAGGGCAATCTGCACAGAAATGAATGATGAACCATTGTTTCATTTTAACATGATGTTTATCAAGATTGCCTAAGGATTTCCAGTGCTTTTCAGTGTTTGGTAAGCGTAAAAGGAGAAAAATCACATCGTTCTAATCCCAAAGCAGGGCAATTGGTTTGTTTATGCCTATTATATTCCATTAAAGACGCGATATCTGCTTTATCTCAAGAGATGTTCCAGCTTATTTATACCAGCTTACCCCTAGTGTAAGGGCAAATATTAGTTAGCACCAAAATGGGACCCAGTTAAGTCTAATGGCATGTCACCAGCATCGCTTATATTGTAAACAAATTAAGTGGCACTTATTTTGAGGCAGAACTGGGTAGTTTGTTCAAGTGGCTCTGCTTTAGGTGCATTGAGAATTTGCTTCCAACAACAGGATTTCAAGAGTGAAGTGGAACATGTTCATACATTTGAGGAATAATATATACGTTCTGTAGGAGCCTGTTTGTCCACTGTTCACAAGTCATCGCTGCCTTTGATTAGCAGTCTGACATCAAATGATTCCCTTATCATTACAACAAACCAAAAAAATCCACAAAAGAAACAATAATCCAAGCTGAACATTTCTACTCAGAAACGTACCAGGCTTTCCTGTGGATGTCTCTTACATCTGACATCTCATGTCCCCTCTTGTGATGGTTGGATTGATTAGTCAAAAAAAAAAAAAAAAATCCCTGGATGTATCAAATTTTTGCTGTGCCAGTGCAATGGATCATCCTGTCCTCTGGTTACAGCACATCATGAGAATGTAATTCCGTGGGTGACGCAGCCAAGAGAGGATAACAGGGACACAAACTACCTGAATCACAGCTCCTATAGGGCACTGCACCTACATTCTCAAAAAGGAACAAGTGGTGTTTTTCAGGAGTTCATTCCCGATGGAAGCTCTACCTTTCTGCATTTACAACACATTTTCTTGAAAGATTTATTCTGTTGAAAACCCTATTTTACATCTAGGAACAGAAGAGATGAGAAAAGTTTCATCCACATCAACACCCCTGTCTCTTAGGGGGTCATTTGGAGGAAACAACCTGCAGACTTTTGGCCATAAAGAGCCCAACTTCTCCTGCCCAGGCCAAAAGCAGCAATGGACCCTACGCCTTCCATACATTGCATGGGCACTAAAGCTGCAAAGTGACATTGGAAGAGCATCATATCCTTATCCTGCTCTGTACCTGTAGCAGTAGGGACTAGCTTTGAGCAGTGTGTTATGATACTCTTATTATTTCCTGAAAATACCTATTACTGAATGTGTTTTTCACTTTTATATTTAGACATGGCCCAGAATTTCCTACATCACTGGTTTTAATCTACCAATCCTACACTTATTCTCACCTTAATAAAGTTTGGGATTTGAGATGAGGTAGGCAGACAAACAACGGACAGTTTCTTTCCTACTGAACTAGAGACACATAAGGACAGTTGTGCTCTCTGGGAGACACCTTGGTACTAAAGGGAACTGCAGGTAGTGCAATTTTTACAAGAGAAATCAACAATATCTCATTGAAATACACATTCTGTCCTGAAATCCTCTATCAGAGCTAGAGGCCATGACTTTGACACCATTATTCTTGAAATACTAATAAACCGCTTAAATCACCGCATAGCAAAGAGCTGCTTCCCCCACGTTCAACACCCAGCACAGCAAGTGACCTTTTTTGCTACCCACAGAGTCCAGCAAGTGTGGATTCTCCTGGACCTACGTGGGGAGAAGCCAGAGAGGAAATCCTGGTGTCCTGCCCTTCCTCTGGGAAACAACGAGGCTGTTCACTCAAACACCTCCCTGGGCTGCAGCTGTTGCACGGAAGGAAACGGTCTCTCACAGCTGTATTAGCAAAAATGGTTAGATTAAGTTTCCCAGTTCTCCCACCACCTCCAAAACTGCATCCTGTCCTACACAGGGCTCAAAAGACCTATTTCACTTTCCTGACACCCGTATAATTGGAACAGGACAACACACACGTGCAGACAAGAGCAAAAGACCAGCTCACCTCCTCTACAGCCACTGAAGGCAGGAGCAAATCTGTCAACTCTGCCACCTTCTCCTCCCATCCACCTCCCTTTATTCTTCCCTTCAAAGCTTAATTGATCCATTAAAAATAAGTATTATTATAGGCAGGCAATTTATTTTTGCCACCCTCTTATTGCTTGCCCTTAAAAAAAACAAAAAAGGATTCTTTTCACATCTGTTAGCATCCCAGATCCCTTAAGAAGCTGTACAATTACAAGGCAAACACATCAAGAAAAGGCAAAGCTAAAAAACAGGAACTGTGACTGCACCAGGTGTCCTGTCTTGCTCATTTCATATCCTGCTTTAAAACGGGTAAGTACTAATAGATAAAACCATAAGTGTTTTAGAAAAACAACAATAGAAACACTCTGTTTTGGCTACGGTGCCATTACTTTGATATCTTTTGACTTCCTCATTTCTTTCCTGGGCACCCTTAGGTTTACCATTAACATAGCTATTTATGTTCATATTTTTATAAACATGGGCTAAAGACTGTGCTCCATCTCCTGAGTTAGCAGTAGAATTAATGGGATGATTTTCAGGAGTACAGAGTACTTCTTGCACAGCAGGAAACGATGCTGCTCTGTACCATGACAACAGCAGGAGGAAGAGGAATTTAAGGATCTGCCTCCCAGTCCTGAACCTCTCTGAATTGCAGAACTCAAAATATCATTTGCAAAAAAACCAAATCCAACAACTGCTAAAACCAAATCTTTGCATTAGAATCACATACTGTCTGAAAGAGGGTGAAGAAAAAACCTTGTGCATTTGCAGCTACTTCAAAATTTCTGATGGTTTAACGTCCTCTACAGTATAATTCTAGCTCCAGATTTTCAGGGTCTCTGGTGTTTGGTTTTGTTTTGTTGTTATTTTGTTGTTTTTGGTTTTGTTTTTTTTTTCTCAATAACCA
Source organism: Tringa tobata (assembly GCA_033628505.1). Lineage (NCBI taxonomy): Eukaryota > Metazoa > Chordata > Aves > Charadriiformes > Scolopacidae > Tringa > Tringa tobata. The sequence goes on along the minus strand of JAHREE010000533.1, from coordinate 1,128,011 downwards.
CTATGCCCTTGGAAGAGTTTACCCCATTTTACTGATAGAAATTACTCACAGTGGCTTCACTTTGTTGAAGTCCAGCATGCTTATACGGAGTACAGATGGACAGGAGATGGATGCATGAATACTGGATGGCAACTGGACGTAACTTCACTCCTTTTTTTCCTCCTGCTCTGAATTTTCCTGGGCACCGCATTTTGCTCCACAACCACACATGGCACCTTCAAAAAATTAAACACCCAGTCATTTTCAGAGGCTGCTTTGGAACTTTCTAAGTTATCATCGTGCACTGCAAAGGTATTTTAAGAAACAGCCGAGCGCATCAGAATGTGCAACAACAACAAAGCCAGGCTGCCTGGGATGCTTTGTTCATGCCGTACAAAAACCTCCATAGGAAGAATTCCAGCAGTGCTGCCTCAGTAAAGGAACTTTATCCACACAGAGCCCTCCAGCGACGGAGACAGTTGATCATCAGCAGAGCAGACAATATCACCCAGTGAGTACTAGAGCCTTCATTTAGGGTCACCCAGTCCTAAACTCATTGCTCAGAGAGCCACTCTCCCCCCAAGGACATCTTTAACAGCTTTGTGGGATCATTGCTTCCTCCCAGGGCCTCCCAGCTCCTCTAGCCCCTTTTCCAGATGCTACAGCATCTCCACTGTGACTTACGGTGCTTCAGAGAATCTGGAGTAGGTGGAGGAATATCCTCCTCTGGCAGCTCGCTCGGGCAGATGTGCTCAGCGTAGAGAGGTTTTCCCACAGGATGGTGAATGCACTGACATCCTGGTGCTCGGTGAAGAGGGTCCCTTCTGTCCCTGAGCAGACTCTTGGCTCCAGCCTGGAGGTGACCTGCACAGAGAGGAGCTGTCAGCCAAAGCCAGCCACGGAAAACACACAGACACCTCCTTCCCCAGCCAGACTTGGCTTTCTGGTGGAGTTGGACCAGGTAGTCAAAGGCACCTGCTGATGCACACGAGCAGTTTGCTGGGGTTAATACAAGTTTGTTCTGTGTTTGGCACGGGGGAGAGATAATAAATAGGGCCTGTTAGTCCCACTGAATGATAGAAATAAGGAGATATATTGGACAACTGCCGTCTTCACTCTGCCTTGTTCATCTTCTGTTTCAGATGAGGTGAGGATCTGTTCTTAAAGTCAGGTGGAGACAGGACAGGGAGGACTCGTAGCGTGAGTACATGGAAATATCATGAAATACGCAAAGAGTTGAATTAACGTATCTTATGTCTGAAATTTCACAGGGTAGCCCAAACAGCATTTCCAAAAGCTCATCTTAGTGCAATACAGTCCTCCTAACGTTGTTCTGGTAGTGTTTCCTAGGTGTGTGTTTTGGTTACAAATAAATAAATAAAAAAAAATCCAGATTTGGTTCTCTGACTTTGTAACAGCAACTCTTCATGCATCAACAGCAGAGTTCGACTGTTGAATTTTCCACACCATAATACATATTTTCTACTCAACACAAGAAATCCATCCATGCCATAGAGAAGAACACACAGTCAAAAACCCAATAGGTTATCCACATCGGAGTACACGCGTTTTTTAGACAACCAAGACAAAAATATTGCAGGATATTTCCAAGAGGCAATGCCTTTGAGAGATGGGGAACCACAGGTTCTCTATGGCCTGTTTCCCTACAGCAAAGCTCATATGATAGTACTGTCTGTGCTTGTGTCCCTCAGGCCTCCCAAAGGCATCTGAACTTACTGAACAATTTCAGGGTTAAGATCTTTTTCAGTTGGTGAAGTTTTTGTAATTTTAAAAGAAATGTCCCACCCCCTGAATGATACCAGGGTGGAAAAATAATCCCTTTCAGGTGAAAAAGCAAGTCAAATCAGATGGCCTCAAGTCACAACTAAAACGTGACCCGGTTCTCTTGAAAATAAAACAAGATCAAGCTGCAAAACAAAACAGAGCCTCTGTCTCTGTTGACTGTTATTTGCAACCTCGCTTTTGGAGGAACACAGGCCTAATTCTCAATCTTCTCAATTCCTTTGACTTGTCAAGCTTTTGCTCCATGTGTTCCCACAGGCATCCTTCCCCGTGACTCACGGACGATCTCTCAGGCAGGATCCTGACCTCTTTCCTCAGCAAACTTAAACACTTCCCAGTCATCTCAAGCATGAACGCAACCTCCTACTTCTAGATTCTCTTCTAACTGACAGGCCAGCTGGGGATTTCATGACAAGCTTGGAGGATTCTCTATCATTAATTTTTTTAATCTAAATAAACTTCCTTGTACTAGACAATTTGTCTCCTACTTTTATAAACTTTTTATACAACGGGCTACAGATCAGGCTATAGTTGCCTAAGACAAGTCAGATTACAAGTTTCTGCAAAACCATTCCTCTGAGCTGAGGTCTACAAATACACATGAGGCTGTGGAGTATGTTTAAGGGTCAGGGAAAGTAATCCTAAGAACATATCTATAGGTCTAAATGCACTGGCTGGAGATTGATAACTCTCCTAGAAAATTTTTAGCTGAAACCTGAAAGGAATTGAAATCCTCTGGTCTAAAGCAGAAGGAGGGAAAAAAATGCTGCCATTGCTGATGCTCTCTGTATGCCACCTGGAATCCCAGCCTGTAGGAAATCAACAGTGAGACACAAAGAAAATGCCAGAGAGATACAGCAATGGAAGAAAGACCAAGCTATAAGTCTGAGCTATAAACTGTGTCATCAAGAAACAGGATCAGTAGGTTCTCCAGGACCCCAGACCATGGCAGGAGTCTGAAACTCAGCCTAGAACGTATTTGACTGTTTTCGTGCAAATACCAGATACATACCTTTCAAATACCCAAATACGTACCTTTCAAGCAGAAAGATTATCCTACAAAAAGCTTCATTTTCAACCCAAATTTACATCTACCCACTGGTGTTTCATCCCAACACCTAATATGCTCTTTGCTATGTGTTAACCCCCAAAATATACAACCTCCCAAGGTGATGTGCAGGTGTTTTCCTTCACCATGGAAGAAATTGCCTTCTGCTTTAATACCATTTTTCCCTGTTGCAGCATTACACAGAATCAGTCTAGTTTAGAAATACATAAAAAATTATATCTTTTTCCCTGGGAAGCAAGGAATAACGACACATAGATGCAGACCACCTGAATGAATAATCCAACTACACCTCGTATGGAAGAAATTAAGCTCAGCAAAAGTTATAACTTCCAAGAGGGACACCACACAGTTTTATAAACCTAAGCACAGAGCAAAACCTGGGGCAGGACATCTGCAAATTTACCAGACTGCTCAGATGAGCCATGGATGGCTTCAGTATTTCCTTTCTTGATGTTACATGAAAGGGACTCAAGTACACATGTCCCAAGGCTTTTTCCTTTGTCTCCTTGCACCTCTCTGAATTTGGCACCAGCACTAAGACAGTCTCCCTCAAGTAAAATCAAGAAAACGTGTTTTTGAAATGTTTACAGAGTCTCTGTAACGTAACACGTTTCTTCACGTTGAAAAGGAAATGGAGACAGAGGAAAAAAGAGAAGCCAGACTGAAATGGTGGTTTCCCATAGCATTCCTTAACGCCGAGGGAGGAAGGTGCTGAATAACTGGTGCAGGCGTGTGGCCCTTTGTTAACACGCCCGACATCTGTGATTCTGCTGTTTGCTGAGATGTGGAATCCCTCCCAGTTGTCCCAGCAGCTCAGAATCCTGACAGAGGAGGAGACGGAGAAAATAGCAAAGGAAGAGCAGCTGTGATTTTTCAAACATAGCTCCCATTTGTTCCGGATGCCCAGAGCAAAGAACCTTGATTTTTGGCAGTCACCAGCCCGAACATGTTTTCTTCAATTTGCTCTGTGACACAACATGATGTGTTAATAGAAGGCAGCGTGTCCACGCACACCCGACTGCCCTGAGGTTGCCTGATCTCCATCCACAGCCCTCCAGCCAGGTGCACAAGCTTCTCCAATCTTTTTCTCAGAATGTTTTTCAATCAAACCCTCATTCCCCACACTTCGAATGCAGATTTTGAGCCCGGACTGGATTAGTGTGATAACGAGTTCTCATCAAGAGCTGTTAATGAAGCAAAGGAAAAGGCCCCTTGATCGGACCAATGAACGTTTTTGGCCCCAGCAGTGCCCCCAGCAGAGGATGCCCTCAGTGGTTACACACAGGTCAGGAACTAAGGGAACATCCTGGGCAGGAGGTTTCTTTTTGACTTCTCACTTTGAGACTGACATGCACCCCATGGCATTGGAGCTTCCTCTTTCCTTTCAAATAGGTTGGATTGCCGTTATTTAAAGAGCATTTTTTTCCCCCGTTTGATTTGTCCTGCCGAGTTCTTCATTTCACATTTGCTTTCCCTTCCCTTCCTCATTTCTGTGAGATTCTTTAATTCGTTCTGTCTATGGCTCTGTTGTGGTTCCTTGTATTGTTGCCACTCTGAAAGCAATCTGCATTTTCTCCTCTCTGTCAATCGCCTCAATTTGTCACATGCTTTTGCTTTAGGACCTACCCTCACAAAAATCAGCCAGCCAGTCCTGCTTCAAGCAACTAACCCTGATGAGAAAAGAGGTGCTGCTGTGTGGGTAAAGGCTTCGGAGAACGGAACCCTAAATGCTCACATCCCTTTTTTAGTTGGAAAAAATCAGGCCATCTCTGTAAACCATGTTGCACCAGTTAAAACAAAAAGGGAACAAGAACTTGCATGTCTGGTCCCTCAGAATCCCCTTTCCAAACCCACCACAACTCTCCTGACACCCCACTCCATCCTGAGCTGCTCCACTGGGCTTGGCTTCATCCCGCTCTGTGCAGTTTGACTCCCCCTCCTTTTTTTTTTTCCACATGGATCAAATTCCACAGAGAATCAAAGTTTGCCAAAAGGACAGATTTCTTTCGAACCTCGGGTGGCAGAGGAGGAACAGCATTTTAGTGTGCTTCTAATTACAGCCACCATGACAGTTCGTATGTGTAGCAATTAAAATAACCATAAACCTACCTAATCATTAAAGTAAAGCAAACAGCTCCTCTCTGTATCATCATACACAGGTACTGGAGTTGCTAATAAACCAGGAAGAGCACTGAGGCACTGGAGGAGCATCTTTCCTATCTCCACAGTTTCTTAAACAACTTTAGAGGCATATTTTTATTAAGTATATGCAAGGCAGATGATCTTAAACCTCAAAAAGAGTCTGCATAATAATTGTGTGCTCTTCTAATGCTCTCCAAAGACCTATTCAGAGTCCATTCTGAAAGACAATAATATATCAAGAACTTCTGCAAACTTCCTTCTAATGAACACATGCCAATTTGAGACCAAGAATTCTGGCCTCAGAGGACAAAATAACCACTGCTCTTAGTCTCTGGGTGTTTTGCTACTTTATTTCAGAGTGATTCAAAATCTAATTAAATTTCTAAACTCTAATGAAATTACAGAAGAAAAATCATTTAGGATTATATTATATACAATTACTCACAGCTGAAAATTACAGTTAGCCTCTTTCACCAGGATAGGGTCTCCTGAGAAATCCTTGTTATTCATGTAACATATAAATCTGACATTGCTCCCACTATTTACAGGTCGAAGGTAAAAGCAGAATTAATTAAACATATATATCCTGCCCAGTGGCGGGATGGTGGAGAGCGGGTAACAGAGGGAAGGTTGATAATGATGACTGTGCTTGAAACCACATTTCTCAGTTTGGCCAAGAATCAGAGTTTGTTTCCTTGGTTTCGGTGTTTTCAACTCTGATTCCAGAGAGAACAAGGAAGAGTGAAAGAGCAGAACTGGATTACACACACGCACGTGTGCACACACACACACACTCACAATGGACCAAAGCATTAACAAATACATCTGACACGTCCACCACACTCACTCAGTTCTACCTATGCTTCATACAGTAAAATAAGCCAGGATTTAGGGCCACCTCAGAGGGTATGTGGGTCACCTTTACTTGTATTTTCAGTGCCTCAAAGAGTCTTCTTTGTTAGCTAAGACTGTGTTTAGCTTATCCCTGCACAAACACCTGGAAGCCATAATAATGATTTTTCACTCACAGCTTGTCAGAGCAACTAAATGTTTGTGACCATCTAACTCATTTGCAGTCATTTTTCCTCCAAGGTGGCCATACATGTGCAGTCACCAGCATTCCTTATGGCCTGCAATAGTCCCATTAAGAACAGACCTCTGGAAGGAGAGATTTACAACTATAATTTACTCAGTAAGACATACGTTTCATCCAGCTTTAAGATGTGAGATTCTGCAGAGACCAGATTGCTCAGACATTCCCTCTCTAACAGGAGGAAAAAGAAATACCCAAGAGGTGTTTTTTTTTCCCTCTTAAAACTTCTCACTCAAGGTGTGTTTCAGATTATTTTGATGGGATTATATAAGCATCTACCTGAGATCATAATACAGAGAGCAATGTACTAATCTAAAACAGAAAGGCAAATCAAGAAGCAAGAGAAAAAAGCAATAGAGAGTCCTCTGCTGCAAAAAAAAAAAAAAGAAAAAAAAAAAGTCCATGTTCTTGAGCCTTTCAGCTCTGAAAGATGGAGCTGAAATGAATTGGGAGGAATAGGTTCATTTAGCAAGAAGTGTTAATTTTCACTTGTATTCCTTGCTGCCATTCAGTTTTGAAACAGGTTTAGCTGTCTGAAAAGATGAATTTTCCTGAAGAATGGGAAAAAGTCTGTTTTTTCACTGTGTTTCAAAGAATAAGCTTCCTATCAGAAGTATCATCTGCCAGTAAGTTCTTGCTTTTCAGTCCCTGCTATGTCAAGAGCTTTCTCAGGTAGAAGTTATTTTCCAGGAAATGGCTTGCAATGGTTTTGCAGCCACGGTGAGTCTCTTCCACTCTGCTCCTCAAAAAGCTGGTTTTGAAATGGAAGTGTCTCTCCTTAAAACATTACAGTGGCATTCATGTTGAGATTAAAAAAAAACAAATAAAATTTGGCAACATTGAGAGAGATTGCTTTGGAAAGTTCTTCTTCTAAGAAAAAACACTCTCTTCTCAGTGGATTTAGAAGACTTCAGCAGAGCCCAATTCACTGTGATAGCGCTTTCTCAATTTTGTAAAAATAAATGTTAGTATTTAAAGGTCCCTTGGAGAGCAATACAGCTGAGTAGGCTGTGACTGCTGGCCGTCCACCTTCTCCACAGAACATTTTCAAGCAGGGAGTTTATTTACATGTTGAACTAAAAACCAAAAAAGGGAACTTCTGTTTGCAAATGCAACTAGTCAGGATGTGACTGTAGTTCCCCAGCACAGTCACATGACCTGCTTTAATTTTTTTTTAAAAGGGCACTGCAGAAGAGCTAAATTCAGAAAATTTGGCTGAAACCACTCTGTTGTCAAAACTTCACGATGAACTTATTAACAAGCTGGATATCAGTCCTAGTGACATTTCTTCTTCTCTTACGTAAGTGATCTATCATATTTCTTCTCCATCCTTTTTGAGAGCTCGTTTTTTCACCCTGAACTTGTTGGGTTTATTTATTTCCTACTCTAATTGTATATATGTTGTTTAAAACTCTGTTTAGAACACTGATCCTTGGAAAAAGAGTATTTGTTGGGACCGTGGGGATTTTTGCTGAGTTTTCTAGCTAACATGTCCTAGACTGAGTGCTAAGGGGGCAGCTGTGCTCAATCCAGAAGACACCATGAAGTTAAATAACTGCATCTTTGTGGATGAGATAGACACCATATAGAAAACAGCAATTCAGTAGAGTACAAGGAAAAAGTTGATCCGTGTGCATGTTATCCTCAAGCCACTTTTGGCCTCTGTGACTCTCACTTACAGGACTTCTCCTGTCTCAGGCTGCTTGTAATGCTTCCTGCCAGCCCAAAGGATGAGGGCTTGCTCATCCTCACAACTTGCCTCTCACTTCACAGTTACTCACCTCCACTTGTGCAGGGAAGAAGGGGGGCTCACGGGTAGGAAGCATCCTCAGGGGTCATATTATCCTCGGGACTAATGGGGGGGATGGAGCTGGCAGGAGCTGCAAAGACAGAAGTGTACCATGGGTTATTGTGGTCTCTGAGACTCTAGGTAAGGGGGCAGGCACCCTCTGGTGGCAAAACCCTGATTTTACCTAGTGGACACCTCCCACACCAGCCTACTTCATGCAGAAATTGATAAAAAAATTATCATCTACCCTTGGGGAACCCCACAAGGGCTGTTTGCCCCACCTGAGGCATGCAGAATAGCTATTCCAGCTGGCATCCACTGGATATCTGCTCCTGCCTCAGCTTCTTCAGCAAAGCAATCCATGGGTCTACAGCAGCACACCATCCTCTTGTCATTCCTCTCAGAGCATACACAGGAATTTGTCTCTCATTATCTCCTTTTGTTGGCACTCCAAGCCCTCTCCACCTTTCTGCAGACACTTCCAATATTCCAGAGAAATGGAGACCGTCCAACACACGGGACACACGTAGCTAACTATTCTTAGACATGAAGAGAAAATCAGCAACGATTGGTCCCTAGTTACTGACTAGTCATTGCTCAGCAAACAAATGGCACGAGTCCCATTAATTACAGCAGCATCTGCCTAGAGCAGGACTCGGGAGCAGCAGGACACGTTCTGCAGCAAAAGGCACTTTGTGATAAATAACAAGGGGAACACATTAATGTGCTTCCACGGAAGGGTGCAGGCAATGGCAAATCCATAGACGTTGGAAAGAGGGGTGCCTGGCAAGGACCAGAGCTCAACAATTCCCGAGCTCCCAGAGCTCAACAAGTCGTCACGTAGGAGTGACTCCTGTCTTCATCTATTACCATAGAGAAGGAATTTCCCTCTAATTTGAGGACCGAGGAAGGACCCCATTTGGCTGGGTGCCAACAGTGCCTAGCTTACTAAATTTACACGTAGCTGGGAATTTTGCTACACTAAATACCAGCCAAAAATACTTTTCTATTTTCTAATAAGAGTTTTCAGGGACGATTTCCAGCAGGATCCTTGCCTGTAACCTCGTAGCTGTCATGGGTATTCCTTATTTGACTCTGGAGTTGCTCAGACACCCAACGTGAGCCACCCCTTTTCTCCACCCTACCTCTGGCTTTCCCAGATACTCGCTTCCTTTCCCATTTGCTGCCTCAGAGATAAATGGCAGGGAACCACAGGACCAGCCACTCTCTGCTGCAAGGAGGGGAAACCTGAGACGGGGGGAGGAAGGGAGAAGAAAAGTCACATGGAAGCAGGAGACAACAAGCAAAGGGACTCAGGCAAGCGCTGTGCCTGGAGGAAAACAAGNTCAGCAACGATTGGTCCCTAGTTACTGACTAGTCATTGCTCAGCAAACAAATGGCACGAGTCCCATTAATTACAGCAGCATCTGCCTAGAGCAGGACTCAGGAGCAGCAGGACACGTTCTGCAGCAAAAGGCACTTTGTGATAAATAACAAGGGGAACACATTAATGTGCTTCCACGGAAGGGTGCAGGCAATGGCAAATCCATAGACGTTGGAAAGAGGGGTGCCTGGCAAGGACCAGAGCTCAACAATTCCCGAGCTCCCAGAGCTCAAGTCGTCATGTAGGAGTGACTCCTGTCTTCATCTGTTACCATAGAGAAGGAATTTCCCTCTAATTTGAGGACGGAGGAAGGACCCCATTTGGCTGGGTGCCAACAGTGCCTACCTTACTAAATTTACACGTNCTGTTTAGAACACTGATCCTTGGAAAAAGAGTATTTGTTGGGACCGTGGGGATCTTTGCTGAGTTTTCTAGCTAACATGTCCTAGACTGAGTGCTAAGGGGGCAGCTGTGCTCAATCCAGAAGACACTATGAAGTTAAATAACTGCATCTTTGTGGATGAGATAGACACCATATAGAAAACAGCAATTCAGTAGAGTACAAGGAAAAAGTTGATCCGTGTGCATGTTATCCTCAAGCCACTTTTGGCCTCTGTGACTCTCACTTACAGGACTTCTCCTGTCTCAGGCTGCTTGTAATGCTTCCTGCCAGCCCAAAGGATGAGGGCTTGCTCACCCTCACAACTTGCCTCTCACTTCACAGTTACTCACCTCCACTTGTGCAGGGAAGAAGGGGGGCTCATGGGTAGGAAGCATCCTCAGGGGTCATATTATCCTCGGGACTAATGGGGGGGATGGAGCTGGCAGGAGCTGCAAAGACAGAAGTGTACCATGGGTTATTGTGGTCTCTGAGACTCTAGGTAAGGGGGCAGGCACCCTCTGGTGGCAAAACCCTGATTTTACCTAGTGGACACCTCCCACACCAGCCTACTTCATGCAGAAATTGATAAAAAAATTATCATCTACCCTTAGGGAACCCCACAAGGGCTGTTTGCCCCACCTGAGGCATGCAGAATAGCTATTCCAGCTGGCATCCACTGGATATCTGCTCCTGCCTCAGCTTCTTCAGCAAAGCAATCCATGGGTCTACAGCAGCACACCATCCTCTTGTCATTCCTCTCAGAGCATACACAGGAATTTGTCTCTCATTATCTCCTTTTGTTGGCACTCCAAGCCCTCTCCACCTTTCTGCAGACACTTCCAATATTCCAGAGAAATGGAGACCGTCCAACACACGGGACACACGTAGCTAACTATTCTTAGACATGAAGAGAAAATCAGCAACGATTGGTCCCTAGTTACTGACTAGTCATTGCTCAGCAAACAAATGGCACGAGTCCCATTAATTACAGCAGCATCTGCCTAGAGCAGGACTCAGGAGCAGCAGGACACGTTCTGCAGCAAAAGGCACTTTGTGATAAATAACAAGGGGAACACATTAATGTGCTTCCACGGAAGGGTGCAGGCAATGGCAAATCCATAGACGTTGGAAAGAGGGGTGCCTGGCAAGGACCAGAGCTCAACAATTCCCGAGCTCCCAGAGCTCAAGTCGTCATGTAGGAGTGACTCCTGTCTTCATCTGTTACCATAGAGAAGGAATTTCCCTCTAATTTGAGGACGGAGGAAGGACCCCATTTGGCTGGGTGCCAACAGTGCCTACCTTACTAAATTTACACGTAGCTGGGAATTTTGCTACACTAAATACCAGCCAAAAATACTTTTCTATTTTCTAATAAGAGTTTTCGGGGACGGTTTCCAGCAGGATCCTTGCCTGTAACCTCGTAGCTGTCATGGGTATTCCTTATTTGACTCTGGAGTTGCTCAGACACCCAACGTGAGCCACCCCTTTTCTCCACCCTACCTCTGGCTTTCCCAGATACTCGCTTCCTTTCCCATTTGCTGCCTCAGAGATAAATGGCAGGGAACCACAGGACCAGCCACTCTCTGCTGCAAGGAGGGGAAACCTGAGACGGGGGGAGGAAGGGAGAAGAAAAATCACATGGAAGCAGGAGACAACAAGCAAAGGGACTCAGGCAAGCGCTGTGCCTGGAGGAAAACAAGACACATGTTGTTTATCACGGCAGGGAGTTGTTCACAATATTTAATAAGGTGGGGAAAGTGAGCTATTCCTGCTCCCTGAGCTTATGCCCAAATTGTCCTCTGTGCCACCGCTGTCCTCGCTGGGCTGACCTGTGGGCACCATGTGAGCATGGTTTGGTGGCAGAGGGCACGGGGGGAACAGGACGTCCCTCAGCACGGCTCTGGAGCTGTTTTCTGCACAGCCCAGCTCTGGCCACAGCAGGTCTGAGGAGGGCCAAGCTTGCCCAGGGCCACCAGGGGCTCCCAGCCTGGTGGATTTATTTGCGGGTCCCTCACTAGTAAATCATAGAATTGCCCAGGTTGGAAGGGACCTTTCAGATCATCTAGTCCAACCATCTACTCAACACTGACAAAAACCATCACTAAACCATATCTCTAAGCACTAAGTCTACCCGTCTGGAGGGGACCATGCTGGAAGAGGACTGCAGTTGGACAGCCAGAAGCAAAAGCTTCCTCAGCTGCACACCTGGCTCCAGCATACCTGACCAAGCCTGGTCCTCAGGCAGGTGACCACAGCAGGTTCACACTTACTCCTTTTCCATGCCACCACCTCCAACAGATGACCTGTCTAGTCTGTGGTCTCATCTCTGGACTCTCTACCAATGACATCTTCCAGTGCCTAAAGAGGGGTCCAGGAGAGATGGGGAGGGACACCATAGGACAAGGAGTAACAGTTTTAAACTGAAAGAGGGGAATTTTAGATAAGATATTAGGAAGAAATTCATTCCTGTGAGGGTGGTGAGACGCTGGAATGGGTTGCCCAGAGAAGCTGTGGCTGCCCCATCCCTGGAGGGGTTCAAGACCAGGCTGGATGGGGCTTTGAGCAACCTGGTCTGGTGGGAGGTGTCCCTGCCCAGGGCAGGGGGTGGGACTTGGTTGTCTATAAGGTCCCTTCCAACCTGAACCATTCTATGATTCCATGACACATGCACAAAAATGTTCCCCCACTGGCTGGAGACACCCCTTGGTGCTGCCAGAGCCCTGGGGGTGACATCTCTGTTATAGTGCCTGTGCCTGAGCCAGGAGAGGTGAGGAAGCACCACCAGTTGCTTTGAGACCCTTTGCAAAATGACCCACAAGTCACTCAAGTATAGACAAAAAATTCATCCGCAAAGCTCTTCCACCCAGAAGCTTATTCTCCAAGTTCAGAGGGTTTGCTCATCCCCAAAAGATCCGAACCAAAGAGGGGAACCCAAGTCAAACAGTGACAGGGGTGTAATCTGACTTGGGGTGAACCCACTTCTTTCCACCTAAACAGAAACCGAAACAAACAGGAGCCGGCTACTCTGTCACAGTCCTCAAAAGCAAACGGTATTTAAGCAGCATCCAGTAAATGATATTAAACCTTAATTAAAACCATATTGAAAGTATGAATTGAAAATGTTCTCTCTGGTCCTGTGGGTTTTCAGAGATTTCCCTCCCTCCCTCCCTTTTAAAAAAGAAACTAATAATTTAATCTCAATATATTAAACTGACCTACATAAAATATTCCATGTAAAATATTATTTCTGCCATAAAACACATAATCTGTCACTGGTTTAATTCCATTAGAAAGCATACATTAAGGTCTATGTATTATGATCATTAGGATAATAAAAGTAATACAATATCGCTTTTATTATGTTTGAATTTAAAACATTCTTCATATGAGCACAAAGAATAATTAAGGAGATGGAAGAAAGGTTTTTTTTTTTAAATTTATAATGAAATAAATTCACAGGCGAGAGCAGAGGGACTGGATTTTAATCTGGAAAATCAGGAGCTATGCTTTTTACACCCACTGTGTAGTCTCAGACTTTTTTTCTCTTTTTTAAAATTTCCTTTTCTTTGTAACTTTGATTTTGGTCATTTAGAATAGTCAGCTTTTGTGATCATATTTGCAATTCAATTCCCCTCCCTCCCCATCCCCAAATGCCCTTGTCTGAGTGTCAGGGGCTTTTTGGAGAGAAAACATTTCTGGTTATTTAAAATAAGTTTCCAGACATTTTAATTATGAAGAAAAGTTCGACGTAAAAGGACTTTCATTTCAGAATTAGGGCTCCCAAAATATATTTGCTTTAAAACTCAAACTCGTGATCAGATTTTTGAAGCTTGGTTCGTAATTCATGAAAAATTTGGGATTAGAAACACGATTAAGACCAGGAAACAAAACCAAATCTGTTGTGAGCCACCCAATTATATCAGATTTTTCTGACGTAGCCACAGAAGCCCCAGAGCCCACACTTGGCTCGAGAGAGTTTCAGCAGTCTGAAAAGCAGGCTCAAGATGGATTTCTGTAAAGGTACCAAAATGCCTACGAAAAGACAAAATTATGTGCAAAAGAGCTATTTTCCTCACCAGGTCCCATGCATATTGTCACCTAAGCAGTGGGTTGCCAAAGAACCAGAGCTGCAGGAGAGGACTTCATGTTCTGCCTGAAGCACATACAGGAGACAGAGATTTCATAGCATATTGTTTTAAAATGCAGGAGTCATATCTACCTTCAAAGCCTTCTCCTGGTCCAGGCAGCTCCTGCAGCTACACATCAGTTACCCCACTTGGAGCTACTTGAAAGGATTTTGGAGGAAATATCCTTGCATACCCATCGCTGAAAAAAAATATTTGAGCATATATTTTTGCAGTTTCCTATAAGAAGCAAGCGGCTTTGAAACTAAACGTGACTTTTCTCTATTTTCTTGATTTTTTTTCTTTTGGAAAATTTTGAATCTGTTTCCTTCAAAAAGTGTGTGGGAATGAATTGTTTTCCTCAAAGCCACTCCATTCTGAGTGCCTGCACAGCCCAAGCACCAAGCAGCCCAGCTCAGTGGCTTTATGGAAAAGGAAAGGGTTAGGAGAATGTCCTTTAGATGAACAAGAAACTTGGCATTAGAGTCTCTGAAAAGGTTCCTTCCAACCCATAACATTTTCTTGCAAGAGGAAAAGACTCCTGTCTGCCAGAAATAAATTACATTTTGAAGACAGGAACTACAGGCAGGATTGGGACTCGTGTTTTCTGGAGCAGGGTGCTGGGGTGGGCCCTATGCTCTCCTGTTAGCATCTCTTACTACTTTTACTGCATCCTTATCTTTTTCTTGATTCATAGCAATTTTTCCTGCATAGAGTTCTCAGGTTTGCTGTGAGAAAACTCTAGAATGCAAATGGTGCTAAGACAACATAACATTTTAAAACTGTATTTTCTGTTCTGTCCAAAACTGGGATGTGGTGGCCACATCCCTAGAATATTCTCATTAACTTGACTGATAACACTTCACCACTCCAGGAAGCCTCAGATCCTTTCTCAAGCTTTACCAGGATCAGCTATTCCCTAGGAAATAGACAGATATGGCATTCTCCTTGATGTCCTAACAGGCTAAAATATTTCCATTTCAGATTTTTGGAGAGCAAAGGTCTATGCTTCTGGAAACTCAGAGGAGGAAATAGGTGAGTTCAAGGTGAGATTTTTGCTTCCAGACAGGAAGTTAGGGGCAAAGTAAATATAACAAAAACGGATGTGCTTGGAAGACTAAGACTTTATGTACTTTTTATGTCTAAAAGATAATCATCTGGCTGTGTGTTTGCAAAGCCCTGCCATGTGACTGGGGCCTTTAAATGGCTTTTAAGTGAATATAATGAACATAGGAAGGAGAGAGCCTGGAACACAGATCCTGAACACAGGCACCCTCCTGCCTGGTGGATGAAGGGGGACCCTTATGTACACCTTGGAAACCGTGTCACATCTGAAACACAAATACTGTATTTATTACCAAATGGTCTGTGCTCACTGGCTTGTTTTCAATTTTTGCAGATTTCACATATGTTATTATAGGAGTTACTCTGGGAGCGGTTCTAGCAATCGGTTTTGTAGCAGTAATAATCTGCTTGATCAAAAAACAAATGATTGACATTGGAGGTAAGAAAAAAATACTCCCTGATTTCTTATCCAGGGATCTAGATTTTGTTATGTTCTGATACAGCAGATCTGAGCTTCAGTGTTAGGAATTGTCTATGTACTATGGTTCTGGGTTTCCTTTGAAAAACTGCTTTAAAAGTGTCTGAAGTACTGAGTCCCTAGAACTGCAAATTCATATTTCAGTATGACCAACTCTGCTCTTTAGCCTTAGAAGAGAAGTAGAATTCAGTTCTCCTTACAACCCGGGTATATTTTAGAATAATTAATTTTTAAAACAAAATTCTGTCTATTCAACATAAGTTAAAGAGCCTGTTGGATTTGCAGGATGGGTAAGAGACTTGCTCACACTTTCTACCCCAAATTACTATTTATTTCACTGACTCTGGACTTCTGCTTCAAACACAACTGTCTGACTCTAAGACATGCAGTTTCCATCAGAGTATACATTGCAAAACTCCCTATAACTTTTCCACTGTGACTGGTTTTCAAGTTGCCCCAGGAAAGGGTATTTTTCATCTGAAACAGGCAAAAGCGCTTTGATCCAATGTTGTGGTTTGGACTGGATTGGCCAATGACAAGCTACTCTTAGTAGCACATGAAAAATTGCCTTGGAAGGAAACCATAGCAGAAATTGAAGCAGTGAGGCAATTTCATTAAACATGCAGGGAAATAATCCTTACTGTAAAGAGAGGGACTATAACTGCAGAGATTGGGGACTGAAAGTATCACGCTCTCTCCATGGGATCTCCATGGTGAATTTCTAAAAGCACTTTTATAGCCCTGGTTGCTTGTTCTAAAAACAAAAGAATTCTCATAGACATAGCCAGTTTCCACCACGAAAATGAGCCAAGCATTAAACAAGGAAAAGGCAGTGAGAGAACTCAGTGAGGTTGCTACAGCCCAGGACCAGGAGCTGCTTGTCCATCCACTGTGTCCACAAACGTTTGCTTCCATGGCCAGGTCTTTGCATTAACCTTCACATGACAAACGAGAGGTCATTTCCCAGCATCCAGAACCTTCTAACCTTACTAAGTCAGCAGCACACCGTAACACACGGCTTCAGCAGCGGTCACAGACTTCTGCTTGGTAAAAAGGAGAGCAGAGTGGTCTTAATTATCAAACTTGAAGTGAAGTGGCCTGAGCTCTCTAGGCTTAGTACTGCTACAATGAGCTCAGCCATGACCTGATTCCCTCCTATTTACAGTAAACACAGAATCTTTATGGTTGAAAAGGACCTCTGAGATCACCAAGTCCAACCATACACAAACAAAAAACCCCCACAATCTCAGGCACTAGAGCACGCCCTGAAGTGCCACATCTACACGTTTCTTAAATACCTCCAGAGATGGTGACTCCATCACCTCCCTGGACAGGCCGGTCCAGTGCCTGACCACTCTTTAAGTAAAGTAATTCTTCCTAATATCTAATCTAAACCTCCCCTACCACAGCTTCAGACCATTTCTCTGGTCCTGTCATTATTCCCTTGGGAGAAGAGGCCAACCCCCACCTCTCTAAAACCTCCTTTCAGGTGGTTGTAGAGGGCAATGAGGTCTCCCCTCAGCTTCCTCTTCTCCAAACTAAACATGCCCATGTTTAGTTGGTCTTTTAAAGGACAATTCTGCAAACAGACTCCCCAGGTAACGCATGAGGGCACAAATGACAACATACACAATGAACAATGTCTTCGGGAAAGACGAATGGCCGGTGCTTTCTTTTGTGGCACCAGACAGCAGACCCAAAGGGAAACTGCTTCTGCCTCACCCTCATCAGGCGTCTGCCCCCTCAAAGTTGTTTTTTATGACACTTTGGGGATGTGCCACTATCAAACTCAAAATAGCCAAAATATTAGCAACAATAGAGCTCTGAGAAAATTCACATGAGATATTCCAGCTGGAATAATGAAGAAGGGCTTTAGGAAGGTTGCATGATGCTACTAATATCAAAGAGTTTTGCCTCGGAAAGGATGGCTGGGTCCTTACCAGCTGTAACTGTGTTCTCCTGGTTGCATCCTCACAACTTGTGAGCAGGCCTGTCACCACTCTGTTCCTGGCTCCTTAACTAACCACGTTTTCCTGTTCTCTCTTTAGAGTCAGATGGCAAAATGGATAGAAGGTAAGAGTCATGGCCCCACACGCTTTCTGAGGCAGTGTCATACACACACTGTAACGTTTAACTCCTCTCTGTCTCTATGCATGATGCTTCCTCACGGCTAGGATTCAAATAATAACATATAACACACTTGGAAGCCTCTAGAGGACCATGATACAGAGCATATCTAGTGGAGCTGCATGGAAAAAGGAAATTCCTTGCAACATGGTTTTGACATTTAAGAAATAGGAAAGAAATCCCAGCAGACTGAGATGCTCTTTAAAAAGAAAATCAATCAAACATTTTTGATTCAGCTTTTTTTTGTTTTAGTTTGTACTATGTGTTATGATTGCAAACTCATTTAAAAAAAAAAAAAGTTTTTTAGGGATGAAAACCAAAGCCCTTGTTTCAAAAGTGCTGAAGTTAGATGTTCTTTGAAATTGCTAGAACTTTTCCACATTTTTTCTGAAACAAAATTTTTACTGTATTGTCACATAGTCACAAGCCCTTTAGATTAAAAAAAAAAGAAAAGAAAAAAGAAAAACAATGCAAACAAAGGTAAATAGATTAATCAAAAATTTCCCAGTTACTGTATCTGGATCTCAGTTCTGGGATTTCCCTTCACTCAGGCTCTTACAGGTCAAGGACAAGATCATTCCTGCTAGAAGGGATGTGGTTTTACCATTCGTCTTCCCCCTTGCTATCCAGAAAGAGTAAGATCATTTTAGGTTTGGGCACCTGATGGGCTGACAGGCAGAAGAGGCAATGCTGGACTGCTTAGGCAATAGGGTAGAAATGTCCAGGAGCAGGGACTCTGAACTGCAAGTTGTCCACTGACACATGGTAACCTACAGATGTGGACATATTGTTGTGTCCCTTTGAGACATTTTATAACTGGCTAAAAATGCCCAAACATGAATTCATCAGCATTCTCAGGAACTGAAGGCAACAGCTGTACTCAATGACCTAAGAAGTGGCTTTTAGCCTCTCTCAGAGAGCTCAGGATAGAAGGATGTCCCCATCAGAGTCATTCCTCATCAAGAGCACGCAGCATATGTAAACACTCAACTGAAGATCAAAACAAGGGCCCCCCTTGGAGCAAGTACTTCAATGTTTTGCCTGTCCAACAGAGAAGGGCCCCAGCCGTGAAGCATCTGTTATTTTCCTAGGAAGACACCTCCCCAACATAACACAGCTATCTGTCACAAAATGTTTCCTTTCTAGTAACGTGCTATTCTCTTATAAGACACTGATAATCTCTGTGTATTAACCTAAAATAGATTGGGACTATTAGATGAACAAATATAGAACACCCAGTAAACTTTCTGGTGTATTAAGGGCAGTAGAGACAGAGCAATGAATGGGAAGGGCGTGAGAAAGAGCTAAGATCAAATAGAAAAACCAGAGACCAGAGTCAACAGAACAGGGAATAAAGGGAGTAGAGGGACAAAGACAAGAAGATATAGAGAAGGCAGCAGATTTACTGCCAGGATGAAATGCAGACAGTATGATCTATGAACTACTCCACATTGAACTTTTCTACCTCCCCTTGCTGTTTATTATGTGTGATATTTTCCTTCAGAGACAGTTTGAACACCTATGATACCATCCTCTGATCTTTCTAGGGGAAATGACTGACTTTGTCATGGCAGCAAAATTTAACATCTTTAATGATGACCTCACATTCACCCCTTCGATGATTCCTCATCCCAGTCTACAGACGTTTGCTGAAAGGTAGAGCGAAGTTTCCAGTTTCATGCCAAAATTCTGGTCTTAAGGCTTGAAATGTGACACAATGCACAAATTCTTTGCCTTAGAGCCACCAACACTGACCAGTGAGAGAAGCTGTAATTCCACAACTGGGGATTGGGACAGGCTGGATCAATGGGCTGGGCCAACTGTATGAAGTTTAAAAAGGCCAAGTTTCGGGTTCTGCCCTTGGGTCCCACCAACCCCCTGAACACTACAGGCTGGGGGCAGAGTGGCTGGAGCTGCCTGGCAGAAAAGGACCTGGGGGTGTTGGTGGACAGCCAGCTGAACATGAGCCAGCAGAGTGCCCAGGTGGCCAAGAAGGCCAACAGCATCCTGGCCTGTGTCAGGAGCAGTGTGGCCAGCAGGACTGGGGCAGTGACCATTGCTTTGTACTTGGCACTGGTGAGACCCCACCTCTTGTGCTGTGTCTTTTGATCTTAAAGGTCTTCCCAACTAAATGATTCTATGATTCTGTTCTCTTTTCTCCTTGACCAGTGATGATTATTAGTGCTTGTTGAGGAAAAAAACCTTCATCCAACTGATAAAGCACTCACCAAATTCACCTGCAGTCAAATTTTGTTTTAAGTTTCACATCGTTATTCTCATAAGCATCTCAAGCCACTCAATTTCTCTCCCCAGCTGGGACATACTCTGGGTGGCTGTCACCCAGCACAGGACCATCATAGTCCTTGCTCAGCCTTGTACCAGTTGAAGGCCTTGATGCAGATAATCTTCTTTTATGCAAGAACCCTGACTATCTGGTACAGAATCGAACCAACACATTGCAAGAACAAGTTTCCACTAAAATCAGGAAGCATCCTGATGTGTCCTCCTGCATACTTTCCCAAATACTTAAAACAGAAGCATTTCTACATGCACATGACACTGACAGCTCACTGTAAAATAATTTACAGCATTTGTCACTTTATTTAGTTGGGTATATAACACTAAGACTTAAACACTCAATTCATAATGGGATGCCCTTAAACTCTTTGGGATATTTACTAACACTTGAAAAGAAAAAGAGGCTTGAGGTAAGCTCCTGTCAGCTAACAAACCAGTAATCTAGATGTCAACTGACAATTATTTAATGTCCTCTTTTTTAATTAATAGCCATGTCGGTTTCAAATGCCGTCTTGGTGTAAGCTTGGTAAATTATAATGCCTAAAAATTTCATGCAAGTTTAATGTATTAATAAAAATGTCTGGGCACATTTAATGCTAGCAATATTTTGAGTTAACTACACTGCATGGCAGCCAGATTTATTTTGACAGAAGGAGACAAAGAAAGAGACATGCGGAGACAAGGAGAGGGATGGAGGGACAGAGAATGTTTACTGAAGAGGTGCATATTTTAGACCTGCTGCAAATGTGAAAAGGAATCTGTTGCCTCGACACATCCTGGGCAACAGCACACACCAAAACTCCTCACGCCACTCGCCGGGTTCTACAGGGCCCCAGCTAAATCACTCAGCAGGAGATCAGGTTTTAAATGCAAATCATTCTGATGTTTGGTGGAGGAGAGAAGGAGCTTGAGAGCTGCATCGGCCGAGTGCCAAGTGCATCAGTGATTTTCTTTTGCCACCCAGCAGGATGGCCTTTTGTATTTTCCCCACTTCTTCTAAGGGACCAACTTCTCTTTCCTTTGCTGGATGATGGTTGGGAAGCACAAGGTATTCTTGAAAATCAGAGCAAGTTTGAATGCTGAGCTGCAGGTTCTTCCAACTAGCAGAACTGTCTCAGCCTAAACATTTGAGCCAAGAACCCTTTTCCTAGCGTTTTGCCACGTTCAGGTCTGTAGCCAGCTTGCACTGACAGGCAGAGAGGGTGAGCAGGAGCTGATCTAACAACATCGTAGCCTTCAAACAGGACTAAAGTCAGATAGAAAGAAAAAAAAAATCCCCTGTTTTGGAGGCGACAGCAGTTCTTTCTGATCTAAATACTCCAAACTGGTCCGTGGTACCGCGAATTGCAGAGCGCATCAGTAACCAAACAGGAAACCAATGGGGGGGGGCATGAGTCACATCACTGTGTATTATCAACTGCCAATGAGAGACATGACCTGCCTGATCACCGGGGTCTGAGCTCGCAGATGAACTTAACTGGAGACCTAGTTTTGATGCCAGGGTGCTTGAGGAAGCCACAGGTGGGAGTTCCTTTGGAAGATGGGCCCCCAAACCTACAAATCCAAATCCATAAGTAAATAGGCGTTGAAAGAAGAGAGACTGCGACCTGGCAGAGGGGTGAGAGGGGGTACAAGGAGAAAAGGATGGAGATCTAGAAGACAGTTTGTGCAGGATTTGCTGGGCTTTGACCTGCGTTGCAGCCACTCGGCTGCAGCATCAGCGACTCACAGGTAACACTACACGTCCCGCCGGCAGCCGCTCTAGTGGCCATTGAAACCCAACCTCCTCCAGAGGCAGGCACACAAATCTGCTCTGCCACAGGCAAGCTCGATGGCAAAAGTACCTGAAATAGCACCAGGCCAAAAATAAACCTGCGAAGGAATTACCCTTATCCAGTCCCTAACTAAGACGTCTTCTCCACAGAAGTTTTTTTTATACGCAGAGAGCAGGAAGGGACTGGTACTGGTTGTTTTAAGCCACGATACAGCAACTTTTGGGAATTTTAATTACTTTGCAATGAAGTAATTCCCTCCTGTGGAAATCTGTTAGACTTGGAGATGTTTTCTGGGCACTGACCTAATTTTAAGAAGACATTTTTCCCAGCAGTAAGGTATCTCCCATTTCAGCCTGGAGAAACCTGGAATGCGGCTAGTTCCTTCTCCATGTTTCATTCAGGCTGTGGCCCTTCCTGCTAAGACCCCCATTAAGAAGTTAACACAGGATTTGTTTGGACACCTTTCCAAAGAGAGATGAAATCAGTGACTCCTTACATAAAAATATGTGACCACTGAATTATCTATCACTACAAAACACTTGCAAACATTGTCAGCTGCAGATGAATATGAGGAAGCACACATTTTCCTCAGCATAAATCTATGTCTGTCACATCCCCCCAGGAGATGGGCACTACAGCATCCCACCTTTACCTGCAAGATTACAGCCTTCACCTTCCAGATTTCCTATTGCTTAAAGATGCTCCCTCAGACACAACTAGCCATCTCTTATCTTTCTGATTCACCATCCAACCATGGAATGCAATGAAGAAATACAGGCATAGGAAAGGAATTATGTTAAGCACAGTCACTGTTATTTTTGGGTGTTTCCAACCTCACCAGAAGAGCAAGTGTTGGTATAGAATGGTTTGAAAAGGCGAGTTGGCTTAGCAGAGTCCCAGCTGCTCAATCTCTTCTCAGTCTGGCCTTTGGTAACAATGAAGAATCCTAATTTTCAAAAAGTCCTTTCTTCTTTAAATGTAATGTATGACTCTGCCTGCCATTCACTCAACCTGCAACTGTCTCAAATGGCAAACTTACCAGCCTTGCAAAAAGGAAAAACAAAGAAAATGAAAAAAGAAAGAAAAAAAAAACCAACCCAGTGATTTATGAAATGGAAGAGTTACCAGAAGCCACTCAAAACCAATGGCACTTGCTGGGTGTCCCATGGACAGTCCTTCCTGAGGTATCTCATGTTTCTGCATCAGCAGAACAGTGCTCGGAACAGCCTGAATCCTCCAAGATGCTTTTCAACAGCAAACATAAAAAACCCAAGAGCTTCAGCTGTCAGAAACTGGAGCTGCCAGCAGGACACCTAGTAGAAGGCAGCTCAGACTTCACACTGTCCCACAAAAACACACCCCAGTGGATCTGCCCCAGCCCACCAGTTGCCTCCTTCTCCGCACTCAGTTTTGCCCCTCTTGTGTGCAGCCATGGCATTCCTGCCACAGAAAGAAAGCATTGTCTGGTCTGGAAACAGCAAGGTTCAGAGGGATACAGGAAAGCAGAGAAGGAAAATGCACTGGAGAACATACCCAAAAGCTTCAATCTCTACCCATCTTTCACCTGCCTATGACCATCATTTCAGCTGATGGAAATGGCTGAGCTCTATTGCCTCTTAGTCCATCTATTCTCCCACCTCCATCCTGGTCACCTTTCCCAGTGCTCACTGGGTTTCCTTCATGCCTCATCTGTAGCCTGCAGGTGTCTCTTTCTTCCCACACAGAGGGCTAGAGATGGTGGTGCTTATACAACACAAAGTCTGCCACAATTCTTCCCATACCTTGCAGACCACTGCTCTCGGACAGACTAATCGCATCCCTCTCCTTGCTTTGGAGCTCACCCTTTGGCCTTGAGTCTTCATCTTCAACAGTATCTTCTGGTCTTGCGGAGAAGGCAAAACCAAGCTTCTCATGCATGGTGATAAAGCATCTTGCAACAACACAAGTGAAGCATTAAAGGGAAAAAATTAGCCATACCCTACACGTACCCTTGTTCTCTGTAAATTCCCAGTAATCCAGACAACTTCCTGGATTTCTCCAGTAATCCTCAATTTCCTCAGAGCCACTGAATTGCCTGCATCTGGTTTTGTTCTCTTAAGACAAGCCTCTTTTTTCTTTTCCTTTCCAAGGAATATTACTTTTAAATTATGACAGCCAGTGTCATCTTCTTGGATCTGGAAAAAATCAGTCACATAGATTCAGCAGAATCTTTGACACCTCTGGGGTCAAAGACTTGAATGTTGTCTCTTAACATCCCTCAGCTGTATACTAAGTGGTTCTTTCACTTGCCATTCTTTTTTTTTTTTTCTTTCTTCTTTTTTTCCCAAGCAGCTCTTCACAAGGTCTTTCATTCTGCCAGCTAATAAATTCTACAAACAACCCAATCATCCGGTCAGCAAAGTTTTCCTAAGTTATTAGAGGTTTAGAAATAAGGAAAAAACAGAGCCAGAAAGACACTGAGCCTCCTCCATTACCTAAATAAGCCTCACAAAATCAATCAAAAGTTATTCCTTCGTGGTCTGCTTTAACTTAGCGATATGGTTTAGTGATGGTTTTTTGTGAGTGTTAGGCTGATGATTGGACTAGATGACCTGACAGGTCCCTTCCAACCTGGACAACTCTATGACTGCAGAGCCTCCCTTCAGGTTGCCACCATGGCCAAATACCACTAGAGAACAACTACTGGGAGAATGGGAGTGGAAGGGAGCGGAAGGCTACGTGGAGGACTACAGTCCTCTTGGGCAGAAGTGCACTTGCACTTCACTAAGGAGCAGATACCACCTGCACAAGAGGAGTTTGGCCCTGGTGACACTCCAGAGCTGGCCCAATCCCTTACTCAACACTGCAGGGATCAGTGGGTGGCCAACAGACTGAAGGATTTAGTCACTGCTTTAGGTTTTCTCAGTCTGCATCCTGGGAATGGAGTTTAATGAAAAATGTTTAAAAGCTGCATAAATGCTGTAATAATACATGTTATTGCAAAAAAAAAAAAAAGAAAGTATGAATACAGATGGCCTCAACAACTCTGTTTGTGTGTTAAAAAATAAGCAAATGATTGTAGCAGAAATGGCTGTCTGATCTCCTTGCACATATACATTTGCAGAAAGAAAATGTAAATACCCAGTCTGTGTGGAGGCAAGGGTCACCAGTGACAACTGCAATAGACTGGCTTTTCTATCTGGTTCTGGCACTGCCCTGTCTAGTCCAATTTGTTGTTCTGAACAACCTTGGACAAGTTACTTTGGCTCAGGTTACCCTTTCCATAAAATGAAATTAATCTTTATATCACACACTTCAAACCCAAGGACACTAAGCTTTGCACTGCGCTGGGGACACCAGGCTTTAAAAAGCAGCACTAAGACACTCTGTAGGCACTTTCAGGCCCTCGGTTCCTCTTAGCACCATTCCTGAATAGAGGGAATACTTCATATACAGACACATACGCACACAGAGACAGTTTTTATATATATATACACAGACATACATATAGCCCACGCTATTAGAGATTAATTCATTAAACCCCTTTCCAGGATACAGCATACTTCACTGATGCCAGCCACCAGCCTGACGGGCAGAGCCACACTCCTGGCTATTTTTTGCTCCTCCTTGGCCACTCTCCACATTCCCTGGGAGAGCATCTGGCCCAGGGTGCCCGTGTCCCCTTCAGATCTAAGGGGGGCTGGGGGGGCTGCAACTGCCGTTGACCTTTTCGCAGCTGCCAAAGCGGGGAGGAATCCTTACTCCTTCCTACCCATCTGCACAACTGCTTGAGGCAAGTCTTGAATAGCTCTAAATCATTTGGTTGTAAAAGCTGGTCCCAAACCTGCTGAGTCAGGAGAATGCTTTCCTGGTAATATTCAGCCACCTGTTGGGAGGCAATTCCTTCCACAGCCATCATGGGCTCTGCTGGCAAATTTGCTGGTGCCTCTGATTCCAGCAATAAATGAGTAACTCTGCCTTGCCCTGGAGCTGCTGAAAGTCTGGATTAAAAAAAAAAAAAAAGAAAAAAAATATTTCTGGAAGAGCAGCCTCTTCATTCCTGTCAACAGACACCCAGGGTAACTCAAATATTAGATGCCACCGAGCAGAGAGCCTCCTGCCCCCAGGCAGCCCCCGTCTGCCATCCAGAGTAGGTTTATGTTGACTAGGGCTTGTCAGAGAGGTGACAACACGGGATTAGTGAGGAATGAGAGCTGCTATCATGGCTAAAGGACAGCTTCAAAACAAAACAAGGTCTCCTGACGCAAGAGAGAGTACCACGGGTCTCAGCCAGAAAAGAACAGCATCAAAACAGAGCTCCTGCATATTCCACCTCACAGAATTTCCTGTACTTCCTAGAACTTCTGGACAAGTTCACACTGAACGTGTGAAAAATGAATCACTGATTTCAGATGGACTCCTAGGAGCCTTTTTTTTTTTTTTCAGTGACTTCTCAGAAAATAGGATTATTTATAGATCCCTTTTTAAGATCATGTATATAGCCTGTCAGATCATTTTACTTCAGTTCCCTGATCTCTTACTTTCCAAGAGTTCTGCCTGGAAGGGCCTGTACTGGGTATCAGAAAAGCTGCTTGTTTTCCTTCTGGCTGTTGCTTATAACCACCCACCTCCATATCCCTGCTGTTGGAGAGCAAACAGTGAGCTGAAAGAAATTAACACATATATATATTTGCAAAGCAAAGAGGTACCAATTTCTGCCTCAGAGACTGCAAACGCTTGGGGATCCTCAGAGCATTTCTCATGGGTTCACAGAGGTTTATGGGCTTAAAGGCTTTCCACATGGGTTTAGATTTGGGCTTAAAGACACTTCACATAGGCCCACAACTTCAATGGAAAATTTGTATGGGCTCGTAAAGGCAAAAAAGACAGAAAACTGGCTGAAAAGCAACTAGGTTATTTTTTTTTTTTTTTGTGCATTAAAAACAGCACCTGGCCCACTCCCAAATCTGATTTGCTATATACACATTGAAGTGCTTGTGCTAGTGAGGATGGGATTGGGAGCTGGAGACAAACACTGAAAAATAACTGCCCCTTTATGTGGAAAAACTGTTTTTAAAGTGTTTGTGAACCAGTTCCTTTGAGTGCGTTTCCACAACTCCCTGGGAGAGAGCAAAGTGTGGGATCAACAGCGTGTCCCATCTCCAGAGACAGCCCTGCTCCACTTCCCCCGCCCTCCACGCATCTCCACTGCCTCCAGCGAGCATCCCTGGACCTAATCCATTCCTGAGTCACCCCAGTTATAGCTCAAATCACATTGCACTGGCCTCGTTTGGCCTTAATTAGTTGTCACGGTCAGGAGGAGAGGGGAGAATCAATGTTTTTAGTGGCTACAGTTCCAGACAGGAAGAAACTCGTGTAACTCAGTTCACATGCTTAAATCTGTGTTATTTTGTGCGAAGAAATTTTGACAAGTCCATAAGCACAGCCCATATCAGGTCCCCTGATTATGCTCCGAAGCACCTCTCCTTTCTGGGATTGAGCTGCCCCAAACAGCTTGGAACCAGCTGAACAAAAGTCTCCCTGTGGGACCGTGATGTCCTGGGTAACATTGGGGCTGTGTCACCGAAAGACATCCCTGGTCCCTGCAAAGTGCCAGCCCGGTGGCACTGCCCTTTCATAGAGCTCTGCTGCCTCACCCCAGCCCCACGCTGGAGAAAGGAATAAGGGAGAAAACAGCAGAAAAAACAAACCCCAGAGATTTCCCTCTGATTCCAGCCCATCTATGCCTCACCATACGGTCTCCCACAAACACTACGCCCTGTTCAAACTGGGAAAAATCAGGTCTTAACTCTTTATTACAGACACTAACAGTTAGTGCAGTGAATTTTGCCTGAACAGAAAAATTCAGCACAGGTTTCTAAGAGACAGAGTTTCTCTCGGAGAAGGAAAAAGCCAGACTGAGGCAAATGACAAGAAGGTTGGCAAATCTCCTGCCAGTTCTTTCTTTAGCAAAGCCACCAGAAAATGCTTAAGTAGTATTGAAGGAAATGGACTACGATGGATACCATTTCCCAGTGGAGTCATGAGACCTAAGAATATAAACAAGCTGAGGGCTGCAAGAGAGGAAAAGATCTCATTTCCACGCACTGACACTAGATGGAGTAAAACTGAATGAAAGATTAAGAGCAGTGAAGAAAAGAGGAGAAAGGAAAAGTTCCTGTGTTTCCCCAGCTGCTAACGTGTTGCTTCTTTGAACGCTCCTCTTTTGATTACTGCTCTGAAAGTCACAATTAACATCTCACTCTTTATACTTTGCAGGTCAAACATGGGATCAAGCCAGAACAGGTATGTTCCAGGGGAAGGGGGGTCTGGGGAGAGGGAGCCACGGGAGCAGGCAGACACATAGAATCTCACAAATGTAATTCCAGCAGCTCCATTAATCATTTTCTAGAATTCCTCTTTTTTTTTTTTTTTCCAATCTGGGAATCAGCTTTTATAATGATGCTACGGATCATGCCTGGTAAATCCAAAGCCAGGAAGTTATTGCTAACCGGTGATGTTTCTTTCTTTTCAGAGACGACGTCAATGTACTTGGAAAACAAAGTACAAATGATCAATAACCCTTCTGCAACCAACAGTTACCTGCTCTGAGCATCGATTCAAGTCTCTTGAGCACCGGCAGGAGTCTCACCAACACTGATTCCTTTCTTTGTTCTTTAATTGAAAGACTGATTGATTGATTACAGGAGGAGCTCATAGTGCATGCTAACTTCAACCACCTGCACACCAAAAAAAAAAAAATCCTCAACAGCATGTACCTGAAGGAAATGTGTGAGGAAAACAAAAGAGATGAGCTCTCCTCATTAATAGATCCTGTTTAGCCTCTGACAAGTATATGTTTGATTTCTGAAAACAGTGAAATACAGGGTAATCAAAAAGGCATTAATACATTTCAGCAGCAGAATTCATCTTCACACCCATATTTTGAGATAAGTAAATAGTGACTGAAGTAACTTAAAAATCATTCATTTGAGGTTGAAGCAAAATAAGGCTTCCCATTTTTTTTTTTTTCAGGAAATATGTGTCTTGTGTTAATAGGAAAACTTTCATTCACACTAAAGTTATATCTCTTTTAGCTTTAGGACGGATGTCTTTTGTTTAACAGTGGTAGTGCTAATTTCAGCTATTTAAAATGAATTGTGGTCATTTAAAGTGAAAAACTCCTTTTTGAAATAATGTTTTTCACGTTTTGTTTTTAGAACATTGAAATTAAAACAGTTTTGCATACTCAAAAAGTTTCTGGAGATCTGAAACAAAACATTTCACATCAACATTCTATAACCAAGCTAACCTAACATTTCCAAAATTCGCACAGGTCTGATTTTTTTAGTATAAAACAGTGCACTGAGTTCAATCAGAGTTTGTGAATAATTTCAGTCTCCCAACCCCTTCATTCTTGTTCTAGCCTTATACATTCTGTTGAATTTGAGCCATCAGAATTTTGCTTTGCCTGACTCCAATTACAAGCTTCTTACAGCGGGAGTGACAAGAAAAATCAGAGCTTTGTCTCAAAACATTTAGAATAGTTTAAATAATTTTAAACGGTTTAAACCCAAGATACTTTGTAAACGCACCCCAGCTTTTACCAAAGCTGTGAGCCTGTGGCTTCTGTCCCAGTTCAGAAAATAATGCTGGAGATTTTCTGTTTAATGCCCTTCTTTTGAGAATGCTGTATCGTACAGATGTCATCACAAGGTGCATGAAAAGCAGGAAGATTTTGGTGTTTCAAGCCAGGCTTTCCTTTCAGCTTGGGGAAACGGGGCAGCAAATGGCACGCACGATGCTAATTAATGGCAGAATATTTCACAGGCATAGCTCTTATGCTACACTATGCCATTGCAACTTAGAAAGAACCACTATCCAGATGCAAAGACCACAGGCTGGAAATAGATTGGATCTTCCTAAACGTTTAGCTCAGGCCGCTGTCTATAGACATATGGATGCTTTTAATCTCTCATCTAACGTACATTCCTAAAGTTAACTTTCAAACCAGTGTCTGCTCTCAGTTATGCCATGTGGCAGATCATAATAAAGTTCTTTCCAGTTCTTCACTGCTGTAATATAACAGAAATTATCCAACTTAAAAAAAGGCAAATATTAGACTGAAGTTTAACCTAGAAATTCTGTATATTAAGAAATATCACTTGAAAAAATCATGGAAACCAGGGCCTCCTGTCCAATAACCAACTTTCAGACCGTGAAGAGCTGCATTTAACCCTACGCATTAAAGGCAGAGCTGATGTGCTGACTCAGGGACGCAGAGTCCACACACTATCACAGTGTAAGAGCAGATACATCAGAATATTTCTATGAAGAATAAGCTACTCTACTACTTGTAACTGTAACTGAAAGGATTTGCATATATTTTTGTTCCGATCTTAGCAAAGCAGGTAATTTTCCATACGTGCAAAGGAAACTTGGATGGCAATTTTTCCACACACTTTGAACAACAAAATGTAAGGTTTATTTTCAGAGAAAATTGATAGGTCGCAATAATTTCCCTGGATTCCTAGGCGTCTGTTGCCCAGCTCAGTAAGACTGCAGTTCATTAGCAGCATTTGCTAACAGATAAACTAAAGCAGTAATGTGATACTTGTAAGTAATTGTGTGTGAGTACATGTGTAAGTGAATAAACCATCTTGTAAGGTATCTGCTAATTGATTTGCTTCCTTTAGTACCATTTTAATTAAGACTTGGAACAGAAGAGAGCATGTGGTCAGGGAGGGAAGCTATTACCTTCCCTTATTTGTGTGAACAAATGTTTCTTTCCCATCATTTCAGTACACTATGGGAAATAAAGATGAAAAACAAAAAAATGGTAAGTTCGAAGCAGTAGAGGAGAAAGGCCTGGAGAATTAAGCTCAGTAATCTTGATTAGGCAAATGTTCTGGGGTGGTGAAGAGATTTTGAGTTCCTGAAACCTTTTGATGCCTGCCTTGGCTCCCGGGGTGTGGGAAAAGGACGGGCAGCGCTGAGACAAAGCTGAGGACAAGGAACCCCTAGAGCTGCTGTTCCTGCTGCTAAGGAGAGGTCTGGGCACACTCAGCAACTGCCACCACTGCCACCAGTGCCCCATAAAGCCCAACTCTCCCACCCCACACCCACAGCAGCCAGCCTGACTCTGTATGGACAAAAGAGGCCGCTGCAAGCATTTTACCATCCCTAAGG
>JAHREE010000533.1:1081962-1097110 GCA_033628505.1 Tringa tobata | reverse complement strand
CACTAATTCTTGACCAAGGAGGCAGCCACAAAACCAGCACAACAGGCATCTGCTCTGGCCCATTTTCCTGTCCAGCAGAGGTTACGCTGCCCACGCTGAGTAACCCCGAGCTCCCCCTGAGCTCACTGGCATTCCTGTGGATGGATAACAGTGGGAAGGACTTCAGAGACGGGCTTTGGACACATGCCCCAGTTATGTCACGCTGCAGCGTCCTCACGGCAGATGCACAGCGACATAGCGATGCTCGTGAATAGAGCTATTCAGAAGTGGAGACGGGCTGCAGACACAAGGAGTGAGCTACGAGGTGCCTACACAGCGTGCATTTCTAAGGAGATAACGAAGCAGCCCCGGGTTTAACGACAAAATGCATGTGCCACAGCAAGGGTGGCATCATCCAGGTCAAACCCCGCTGTTCAGCAGCATCGGTGCAAACCCCACCTAACGGCAGGAGTCACACAGCTCCCTGCTCATAAATCAGGCAAAGCCCCACTGGACCCAGTACAACTGCAGGGGAAGAAAAGAAGTGCCTGCGGGAGCAGTCCTGTAGATCAGACCTCGACAGCATAAATCTGCTCTGAGGAAGAGTCTGATTCACCTCTTCCCAAACAGGAAGGATGGCAAACGTCCTAACAGTCAAAACAGTTGCAACCTGAATCTTTCTTGGCCTCTCTCACGCCTGTAAGCGAAAAATCAGGTCATTTTAGTCAAAAGTATTTTTTCCTGTTTCTTATAACTGCACTTAATCAAATGCAAAAGACCAAGACGATTAAAAATGCTTTGACTCATGACCCAAATATAGGAAAACAGAAGTGAAATACCTGCCTAGCAAACCTGATAAAGAAAGGATGTTTTTACTATCAAATAGGACCTGTAGAGGCTTCAAACTTGCTAAAAATCGCACTTATTACACACAGGGAATATGAAAATAGCCGGCTTAAGTCTGACTGGAGTCTCTTTGCCACAAGGGCTAATAGCAAACATCTAGATGAAGCCTAAGAGCATCGCAAGCACGTGCCAATGCTCTCCTGGAAGAACCTACCACCCTACAGCAAACTCCTGCTTAGCATCCCCAAGCAGAAAGCGGTCCTGTTGAATTTAGTATCTTCTGAGGTACTTTCCTTCCATTGTCAGAAATGGTTGATTCCATAGATACTATATATTTATGCATTAAAAAAAAAATATAAAAAAATCACAAAGGCCTTTGCCCTTCCTGTCACTACATCAGTGAATTTTCATGGTCACCACTAACACAGCAGTTCACATACTCCTAAGAAGGCACATCCACTCATTACAGAGAGGGGAAATGAGAGGTGGAGCAGCCCAAGTGCTGCACCAAAGGCCAGTGCAGGATCACCAAAGCAGAGAAAACAGACAACGCTTTCCAAGTTCAACGTGGGTGAGCTAGTTACTAGACCATCATTCTTCTTTGCCGCCACCTCCAACAAAAATGCTGGTTTTGGAATGGTTAGGTGTTAAGTATTTCACCTTACTGAATATATATGGTCTCGATTCTCCTATTTCAGGCTTTAAGCCCTAGAAGAACCCTGTGCTTTCACTCACAACTGCATCAAACAGGAGCCTCAGCCAAGTTGGTGACATTTCGCTTGGGTTAAACACCGTGTGGACTAATAACAAGCCAGGGTGCTTCACAGGCAAACTGGGACACTGCAGATGCTCTGTCTTCTCCATTTCCATTAAAAAAAAAAAGTGTCATTCCACCCAGTGCTCGCAGGAGGCAAGGGATGTTTCATTTGCATCCCTCACGCCACCACTGATGGGAGTCTGTCCGGATGCAGACAATCCACCCAGCCTTTCCTTTGCAGATCAGACTCCACTCAGCGCTATCAGAAATCTTTGAGTCAATGGGCAATTAAAATAATTACCTTTAATCATATTCTTCAATTACTCCACAGTACTGAGGGAGGACTCACAGAGCTGGGACCAGATGCAAACATACTCTGTTGTGATTAAAACTGGCTGAAATGCTCCAATGAATGTAAAACACTGACTATTCACCCCTTTGGGGAACAAGCCCTGCATGTTTTAAGCTGCCTGATATTTAAACTCATTCCAGTGACACCAGGGAAGCAACAGAAACCTCTGGTGAGTGCACGAGGGCTCCTGCAGGGACTTCTTCAAAGGAGCCACCACCTCGAAACGCATACAAAGCACAAACCAGCTGCTTAGAAGAAAAGACGGCTGCGTATTCAGAGGATTCCAACAGCAACTGGCAAAGTGACCCTGGAGGCTGGCTGGGTGAATCTGCCCCTCACAGGCTGGGTGTCTCTGACAGCTCCGGGACCTTGCTATTCCACCCCTCTTTGGGAGGCTATTGGCATCTCTTTGTCCTGGTGGAGGGTTCCTGACCTCAGGTCTCAAAGGCTACAGGTACCTGGCTGTTTCCTTGGGGACTGTCCCTGCTGGAGGTTAAGTGTTGGAAAAGCCTGCCCAGGGAGGTGGTGGAGTCACCACCCCTGGAGGTATTTAAATGACAGATAGACATAGCCCTCAAAGATATGGTTTAATGATGGGTTTTGCCAGTGTTAGGATGACAGTTGGACTGGATGATCTAAAAGGTCCCTTCCAACCTGGGCAGTTCTACAGTTCTATGATTTTAATTTCTCCACTGAATTTAATGGGAACAAGATGAAGCTGAGACCGGA
Organism: Tringa tobata; assembly: GCA_033628505.1. NCBI lineage: Eukaryota > Metazoa > Chordata > Aves > Charadriiformes > Scolopacidae > Tringa > Tringa tobata. The sequence goes on along the minus strand of JAHREE010000533.1, from coordinate 1,094,447 downwards.
CCTTCTGTGTGCCTTCCCACCAGGAATAAGGAAAAAAAAAAATTCATCTCATGTCCTTGATTACTCAGTAAGTAGAAACCAGTCATTGGCCTAGAAGCAGGTGGGTTTTTGTGCACCCTTCCTGGGGAGGTGATGCTACTGATCCAAAATGGGCTGAGGCTTAGGGCCTCTGGGGGAAAGGAGCAAAAGGTGGCCGTGACTTCTGTGTGGCTTGTCTGTGAGGAAACCACACCAGGGTCAAGGTGCATCCAGAAGCCACACCAAGCCTCAAACCAGAGAGCAGCTGCTAGTTCTCCGCTCCCAAACCTTCCTACTGACTTATTTATTATCTCCTCCTGCGTAATTTGTCATAATCTCTGACTCGTCAGGCCAATTAATCATGCTTCAGAAAAAATGAGATTTCTCACAAGGAGATTATCTGTCTCTGACAAACAAGGGATAATTCAATTAGCTTCCTTTTCTAAACATTTATTAACTGGTTTTGGTAAATTAGTCCTTTTTGTAATTTAGCTATAATTTAAGAAGATTTAATATGTCATTAGGCACACCAAATTCTGCGTTAATATAACATTATGGCTGAGATTTTAATTGCCCCAGAGTCAGGAACTGTATAGATAAATGGCTTGATTCCCACATGGAAGCGGCTGGTAGCAAGTACACGGGGGCCCACAGAAATTCTCCTTAAAATCCCTTCTTTCTTGAGTTAAGCACACGCTTAAGGACTCTGGAGAATTGGAGGCTTTCTCTCACATGGGTAAGGACTCCAAGAATTCAGTGAGAAAGAGAAATATGTACATATTTATTCGCAGAATTCCTACAGGTTGGACTAGATGATCTTAAAGGTCCCTTCCAACCTAGATGATTCTATGGTTCTGTACTAGAGAAATTTATAGTATATGTGGATTTAACTCTCCTCACAGTTCTCAAAGTTCCTGTTTTCCATACTGCAATTTCCTGGGAAAATCCTAGTATCTAACAGTAGTACCTGACTGTGGCCTCTCAGATTAAAATCTCTCCTCTGTTTCATTCTGGATTATGCCTTTTAGTCCTTTTGGACACTGCCAATTGATACTAATGTAATGGCATTAAAGAAGTCAATGCAACTTCATACCGAGAGTAAAAACCAGCCTCTTTCATGCTGGGGGGAAATCAAGAGAAAAATCAAAACAATTGAGTTGTGTGGATGTTAAAAGGCATAAGAAGAGAAGCAGATGTAGCTTAAAAAGCAATGTTAATTACTTTACCATAGCAGGGCCATATAGACTTTCCCTAAACTAGAAGTGAAGAGTCAGTTTATGCAGACTAACCCCTACACACTGACTATAGTGTGGATTCAGAGCATCATAACTGGTCCCTGGAACAGCTGAACTCTAGGCATTTCCTGGAACCCCTGGTGGTAACCTGCCCACAGCAGATCATTTCAGATTTCACCTTTGACAGTGTGGATCCACCATACAGTGCTGGGATTTGGGGAATCTTTTCCTTCAGAGAATTTTGGAGCTCAGGCCAAGTCAGCATCCTCCCACCAACATGTGAATATATCAGCCAGTTTCTATCAGAACTTCACAGGAGGGCAGAAGCCTCCAAGACAGTTATATTCCAGTACGCCTCATGAAGACAAGCAGCTAGAAAAAGACCTGATTAGTCCTCTCCACAGTGTGGATACCAGTGCCTAAGATGACACAAGACCCCATCTGAAGCTTTTCCCAAGTCTGGGGCATTCTCTAGATCTCTCTTTATGGATTACCTGACACCTAATAACAGCCACAGCCTTATTTAGTTAATAAGTCAACCAAGTGCAATAAGTCAACACAAATCTGCTGGGAAGCAGACCCCATTAGTTCTGCTGCTCACAAAACCTATCTGCTTACATTTGAAATATGCACCTGACAGCAGAAGTGGGAGGAAAATGGCCACAATTTAAGACAAGCCACTTGAGCCCCTGGGGCTGGCACGGCCAATACACACCAACGGTGTGGTAAACCACAGTTCAGAAAACAGAAAGGTTTTTATCCCAGGCAGCTGCCTTTCTGGCTCTCAGCTGGAATGACTGGTACCCATTTACAGCTGAGTTGACCAAGAAAAGCCTCAGAGCAGCAAGAATCAGAAGATCTGATTCTCTACTTGCCTTGAAAACACTCATCACTAGCACGACCAGGGAGCTCGTACCTCTGGCCAAAAGCCAGACGTTGTAACCACTCTGCCATCACACCCTCACTCAGGGAAAAGAAGAACTTCCCTTAACTTTATTTTATGGTTAAGATACTCCAGGACTCACTAGATGCCATGCTGTTCACTACTTTAAAGCCATAAATTCATATTTGAAATAAATTGTATAAAACTGAGGCTTTTTCATGAGTTATTTCAAGTGGTAACAGGAGGCATTATTCTGCACTCAGCAATACACCAACCAAAACCAGGAGTAACACGGTGGAATTACTGCAGGAAAGAGCAACGCAGACAGGAGGAGAGCACGGACCATCTATTTTAAAATTTTAAATATTCCTATATTTAACTACAACCCCAAACTCAATAATTACTACCATTAAGGGATTTATGAGGCAAGGATTGCTCTGGAGAAAGCCCAGCTGACCTCAGTGGGAATTTTGCCCAGGTAAACTTCCCACTGCAGTATGCAATACTACTCTTATGCTCACGAGCATTAGCAGAGCCCAGACCCAGATCTGAGAACTATTTCATTAGCTCTCAAAGGTGTCATTAGCAACAGAGGCGAAGCTTTAAAAACTATTGGGACGGATTCCCTCTGTCCCTTTTCGGTCTGTACAGTGTCCATTAACACTCTGCAGGCAGCTGGGAGGAATTAACAGTCCTGGGCTGCGGGGTGCATTAAGCTCTTTTAATTTTCCTCCTTCTCAAAGCCATTGAGGGCACAGAAAAGAAGGAAAGGCAAACGCCCAGGGGTAAAAAGGAGTGTTCCCAGCACGTGTAGAGCTGTGCCTTTGGAAAGTGTCGGTGGGAGATGCATAGAAGGAAACATTCAGTTCTATGGACGCAAAGCAAGGCCGACACGTTCAGATACCACAGTTACAGCCTGCCAGACCCGGCCTTATCTCAGGACAAACACGGTTTTGGGGAAGAATCAAACCAGAAAACTCTTCTGAGGGAATGAATAGCGGGGGGGGGGGGGGGGGGGTCAACTCCCTGCTAGTGAAAAAAAAAACCATCCTTAGAGAAGACCTGCCCAGTCTCTACAGCTACAAAGAATGAATGCTATCAGAATACTGGGCAGATTGTCAATTTATTTCTGATAAAAGTTGGATGTCTAACAGTTGAGGTCTTTAATACTTTTCAATTAAGACAGCCAAGAGGGTGACAATGAAAATGGACTGCAGAAACTTAAGGAGGGCTGCATTCCATACAAAAATGGAACAAGATTTGTTAATGCATGGGGAATGGAAAGTACAAAATGCAAAAGAGTTTGTAACAGATCTAAGACCTGAAAGATGAACATTTTTTCTGGAGGGGGGAGAAAGGGAGTTGGGGAGGATGGGATCTAACCAGGTCCCTGATAAGGGAACAGTTCCTCACTGGCATTAAGACACACATGCACATGGAAGTCAGAGACGAGCTCATGAAAGACCCAGAAATAAACTCTGGCAAAAACATCTGGAATCTGCCAAGCAAAGGAAGTCACCCAGACTTGACTGAAGCTCACAGAGTGCAGGCTGTGCTGATACTGTGACCACGATAGTGTACAAAAACCACTGTAAGCAAAGAAATCAAGACAAACCGCCTGTGGAGCTCGGAGTCCAAAACAACAGCACGAGACTCAGAAGCCAAACCCATGGCCAGAGTTTAAAAATATGCGAAAGCCATAATTCTTGAGAAGATGGCACACAAGGCCTGGTGAGTTAAACGATGGTAACACCAGCACTGCTGTTTCTGGGGAAGTCTGCCCAGCATGGCTACAAAACATGGTTTGGCCAGCAGCGGTGGGATGCTTACTAATTTTGTCTCTGATGCTCAAGTCAATGTAATGCCAGGAAGAGTCATATTAGCACTGAGGAAAAGATAGGTCAAAGGCAAGACCCATTAAAGAACTATAAGAATTAGATGTATGTACAGTTAACAAACTGGAAACAAAACAATTATCTAAGACAATTGTGGTGAAGAAGGAAAATCATCACTGATCGTAACGTGGTAAGTCTATCAAGACAGAGCATTCATCAGAGAAGGAGTGAGCAAAACAACCAAAGAAGGCTTTAGTGACACCTTTCAGGAGAAAAGGAAGCTCTCCAAGAGTGCTGAAAGGACACAATTATCCCGAGACACAGGCCCCATAAAGAGGAGTCAAGCTTAGGCCCATTTCTCTGGGAAGGCAGGGAAGAAGTATTAGTCCAGTTGTTGAACATCTGTTCTGATGCCCTGGTCTGTAGGGGCCAAAACAGACAATTCTCGGAAAGACAGGACGTCCCCGACAATAAATGCTGATATAAGCAAAATCAAAGTACCCCTCAGGGTATTATCATTTTTTAATTTAAATGTTAAGTGTGCTTTTGCACATTTTATTAATCCACAGAATGTGCAGCATTTAAAAATGGAAATATCATAGCTAGAAAGAACTACAGATGTTAGTAATTAGTGGCACATTACTCACATTTCCTCGTAAAACAGATGTGTGCATTATTTTAATTATAATGACTAATATAACATATGCCTTTGACATATATATAAGCTCAATGTTTTCTGTGAGTCAGTGCTTTAAGTATGGTTTTGATTTTATTTACTTTCCTCAGTTCACTGTCAGAGAAGGAAAGTGTATTTGTTACATCCTAAAAGATCAAAATGAGCAGAGAAAGTCTCTATGTATTATGGGAAACCTGTGTTTTGATGGTACACATCTGCAACTGGTAAGTGGAATGTTACGATCTCCAGCTTCGCTCAAATTACTTCTCTTCAACGATGATATATCCTTACCCTGAGGCTGTACCACAAACAATTATGGAACATTTTGGAGCCTGCATTGTATGCTATTACTTTTAAAAGATAGTATCCTGCATCCCTTTTTTCCCCCCTACAATCTTTTTGTCTTTAGAGAACTGTCTAAACACACTCTTTTTTGAAAATTACTTGCATATGCCATGGCTGGTGTTATGGTCGTTTAGCACTGTGGTCATTTACTGTAGGGCTGGCTTTTCAGTCAAATTGCTGGCTGCACTGACAGCTGTATAAAAAAATAAATAAATCAGACTTCAAGAGCAGAATCACCAGCAGGCGTCTAACAAGGTACTAATATGCTGTTGCAGTTTGGGCTGGGTTGGCCAATGACATGACCACATGTTCTCCCCCATCTCTTGCTCCAAGGAGAGGAGAGGAAGAAGGGAGAGAAAGGGATTTATGAGTTTAGGAAAAAACTAAACTACTTTAATGAAATATTAATAAAAACATAAAAAAAGAAACAATGAAATAGATGCAATATATAAAAGTATATACAAAACCTTATCAAGGTCCCAGGGAGATGTTACCAGCAGCACTGGGAAAGTTCCAGACTGGTCTTGGTGACGAACGGGAACTGGATTCCAGAACATTCTGATCAGGATCAAAGGCAAACAGATGAGCAGGGTCTTCGTCAAAGCACCAGTCATCAAAGAAAGACAACCACTGAAGAAAAGCCCTTGAAGAGGAGCCAACCTGAGCCTTTTGCTCCCTCAGCTTTTATACCGAGCAGGGCAGATGGGATGGAACACCCTATTGGTCAGTTTGGGTCATGTGACCTATCCACACCTCCCCACAGGTGGGACCCCTCCATGGGGTAAACCAAGTCAGCTGGCCCTGGTGGCCACAGCAACGAGTATAAGCAAGAGCATCTCTCAGTGAAGAAAAAGTTGGCTGTGCTCCACCCCAAACCAAGATATGTACCTGATGTGCCATTTGGGCAGAATTTAGATGCTTTCACCCATCTATCCTATTTAATTTTAGAGGTCACCTAGGTTCAGGTACAGACTTCCCCAGAAGATGGGTGTGGTGTCTATTGTGGGTCCCAGAGATGGAGCTGAGCCCTCCTCCTTCCCGTTTGTGCCTCTCCATAGGCACGCACAAACCCCCGAGCCCCTCCATCAGCCTGATGAAGTCAACCCCAAGCATGGAACATCCGTTTTGCGCCCTTCAGCAATAACCCTTCCAACTGGAAAGCCTTTGCTCAACGTCTGCTGTGGCCAACATATGTTTTGATAAAATTGCTGCTCCACGTAACAGCATTGCTTTTCTGAATGTAACCCCACAGACCCATAAAATGCAAAACAGGGTATTGCCTATGCCTAGGAGTGATGCTCCCCCTGACCAAGGGAAGATTATTTTGGAGAACCTGAAGTGCTTCACCTAAAAGTGATGCACTGATCTTAGTATGACAAGTTTCACCCTCCGACATCCCCCCCGCTTTCCATTTTTTCCTGATAGATCCCGAAAATAAACAGTGGATGAAGTACTGTCACGGACCATCTTCTCAAAGACGTAGTAAAACTCCGTGGTGCCAAATTAGTAAATGACACCCTGCTTTCCCAGCTGCTGTCCAACAAATCCCAAAGTGGCAGGAAAAGCCCCCATCCTGCTGCAGCCGCTGAGATTCAGCAGACACGAAGCCATGAGGAATTGGCCTCTCGGTATAATCTGGCTCCTCTCAGCTCTGCTGCTGCTCTCAGCATTGCCATCGTAAACTTTGCTGGCAATTTCCTGGAAGTTTTTCATGTGTCTGACCTTTTTAAAATTTCACATTTTATTGTTTCAGATCGCTGTACCACCTCTACCATTGCACCCAGACGCTGCTTATTGGCATTCTCCATCAGCAATCTCCACCAAATCCTTCCACTCCTATTACTGATACCTTTTGACAGACTTTAAAGTTGGAGTAGAAATAGTCCATGCATAGGCTCCCCACCAGGAGGTTTCTTTTTCAACTAAGCAAATATTAGTCACCGGTTTGAAAAAAAAACCAAAACAACACCAAGGAGCTTTGCCAACATCTGACTTAAAATCAACACAATAAGCTTTTAATACCTTCACAGGTGGGGAAAATCATTTGTCATGCTTCCAGGGGACAATCCCGAGTTCAAAGCTGTCTTGCCCGAGTCACAGAGGATCGTTCATACGGGTTTTCTGTCATTTAGAAAGTGCAGAGGAAGAGCCCCTTTTTGTGCTTGCACAGAGGAATTTCACGGCTGCTCCCTTGTCATTCTGCCCACGTCCCCGCTGCCCTGCACAGGCTATTGTCCAACGGAGCCATGGAGCCAGCAAATCAGACCGGACACAGCCAAAAGGGATCTGGCTGCTACCTCACCACATCAAAATCACTAATTTTAATGGGTCGGGACCTCCCCTCCTCCATCAAACTAATTTGGTGCCTTTCTAAGGCCCGTGGCTGAAGGAGTTGTCTTCTCCCTGCTTTGGCAGACACACGAGGAACTTTGTCTATTGCCTTCTAGCATAAGGAGAGGAATGCAGGAAAAAAGATCAAATCCTTTTTTAATTTTTTTTTTTCTTTTAAAAATAAGTAAGTAGTGCAAATTTGAGAGTTTATACGAGGTAACTTTTCAGACAGAAGAAATACAAGCTCATTTTGTGATATGGCAACGCTACATCTCATCCACGTGGCCACACCACCGCTGAGGAAAATGTCTCTGTTTGGTTAAAGGCTGCATCCAAGCATACGGTATGTACGGTATGCGAGATGTGGCTTCTCTCGTGTTCTCTGCAAAGACGCATTTAGCACATGGCACCTGAACTTCTGTTCTTTAAAAAAGAACAGATAAAGCATTTCTTTCGCTCCTTTTTTTTACCTTTAAAGGAAAGAAGACGAAGAACACATAATATTCGGCACCTGACAGCTATGCGAAGGAGATGCCTTTAACTCGCAACATTATCAGCCTATTTTTCACTTAAAGACAGATACTGTACATCCTCATTTACAACATGAAAAAGAATATAGCCTAAAATATTCAATATTTGAAGGACATGAAAGCCAAATATTTTGTTTATTCAAAGTTGTGCCAAAAAATCTTCAGAGAGATCACGGAAAAACAAGTGAGGTAACTTTTTAAGCAGTTCATAGACCTGCTGGACATTTGGACGGATATTTGTTCCTTATTTTACCACTCAGCAGGAAATATAACCACTTGTCTCATCCATAACTCCTCCTGAAGCTCAGAGGTCCAAGTTTGACCATTACTCAACCCTATACCGCATACAAAATTTGACTGGCCCTTACTGATGAAACTGTCTCTGGTAAAGATCTTTATAAGGAACAGTAGGTTTTTTACTCCTGTTTTTAAGTTTAAAGAATCTTTTCTTAAAGTTAGCAGCTGCCAAAGTGTAGCAACACCATTCTTCACAACAGAGGAAAAGGCAAGCACGTCTTCCAGGGACATTCCTGAGGTTAGGGAAGGATTCCCTGCTTTACTGACAACAAACTGCACTGTGGGTATGTGTGTGGGTACTTCGTTTCCAGCCTGGAATGTTTTAAAAAAAAATGCAAAACACAGAGACGCAGGATTTATCATCTGAATTTAAGAAGAACAGAAAGAGAAGAAAGTCTTGGGGAGCGTGGTAGAAAACAGAGATAAGAGGGCAAGATGCTGTGCCTGAGTAAAACAAAGTAGGTCGGAGACAAAATGTTGTTATTCCTTGGGATGTGAAGAGCTTAAATGTCTTTCCTGTGGCCTGTTCAAGGATTTAGTATTTCTACCAAGGGAGACAACAGAGAGCATAAAACAGCATTAAAGAAAATAAAGCTGGAAGAGTTCTTCAGATCTCTTCCAACATCTGGTCCAACATCCTTCTGAAAGGCTTATCAGCTACAGTTAGGCCATTTCTGACAAATATTTGAATTTAAAAACCTCTCTTAATGAGGGCCCCTCACCTCCCTATTGCAGCCCTTAACTGACGTTGTGGGTATAAAGCACTCTCTAATATCTAATCTCACATCCTGCACCTCAGAGCCGCAGTTCCTCATTCTGCCATCAGTCAGGTACCACCAGTCGGCAGCAGCGGCTGTTGGAGTGTCCCGGGGCAGGTTCAGTGATTCTTTCCTGATCAGCTCCACCTCAGAAGGTTTTCCCTCTGTAATCATCAGGCTTCAGTCCTAACAAGGCCACATCCGTGTGGGAGCCACTCTGACCATGGGGAGGAGGGATATGCTGATAACTTCTGTCTCTTCAGCCCAGGATGAAGAGATAAAGGCACACGTAGCATGGCCGGGCCCCATCAGTGAGGATCTGAGATGACACAACACCTTGCTGAGGCAGTGAGCCGCAAAGCAAAGCTGGAAAAGTCTCCTGGGAACACAGTATTGTGTGTTTTCCCTGCCCATACTACACTTCTTTAAGCATGCCCCATCCCTGGAGGGGTTCAAGGCCAGGCTGGATGGGTCACATTTGAACAACCTGGTCTAGTGGGAGGTGTCCCTGCCCAGGGCAGGGGGTTGGAACTCAATGATCTTCCAACTCTAACCATTCTATGATTCTGTGATTTGCCATCAGCCACAGTCAGAAAGAGGGCACTGAGCTGGAGATGGATGAGATGGATCATTGCTTTCCCAGTAGAGTCATTCCTACACATCCTGTCGACGATGAGGCAGTGGAATATCTCTCAGGCTGAAGACCTGGAGACAAATTCTGGACACCAAGTTTTAAATACGCTGCCAGCACAGGGTGTGCAGAAAGCACAGACCAAATCCCACGAGGCAGGAGACTTCACAGATCAACCACATCCCTCCAGTCTTCAGGAGAGGCTTGTGCTTCCTCAGACTTGGTGACAACGCTGATCTGGGGAGACAGACAAGCCCAAAAAGAGGATGGCATGGCCCATGGCCAGGGAAACTCTCCATGACCATGTGGTTCTGGAGTCAATGCCCGTTCTGAGCCGGGCAGAGTGGGATCAGCGGGGGCACAGCGGGTGGCCCAGAGCAAAGCACCCTCAGTAATGTCTTAAATGGGACAGGTGCCTAATGAGAGTGCATAGCCAGGACGTATTAATGCTCTGAAAAGGCTCTGAAATCCATCTTAGCATGACATTTGCTCCCCTACTGCCAGAAACATGGACAGCTAAAAGTGACATTTTAGTATCTTTGGAGAACAGAACCGGAACTTCAGTGGACTTTTTTAGTGGTCCTCAGATGACACTACATGAAGCTGAGACCTTTTAATAGAAGAAGACAGGTTAAGAATAGCAGCCAGGGAGGGGGGACAGGGCAGCAAAAACCTGCTGTTAACGTCCCCTGATAGAAAGTGAGTTTGCAGAGAGGCAAAGGGGATTTGCACAGCAGCGACGGAGGCTGATGATTTCAATAACGTAGCCCCCAGGGAGCGAGGGGCTCCAGGCTCTGCGGGGAGAGACAGTCTGAGCTGCGTCAGCTGCGCCAAAGTGCTGAGTAAGCGCTTTCCGCGTCGGGGCAGACCCGTCCCGGCAGGAAACGAGGCCACGTCGGTGCTGCCAAAGCCGAGAAAGCCGTATCCTGAGGGTCAGAGGCTCCGCTCGCAGGCGTCAGCACGCTGCCAGAGAGGCTTCGGGGGGTGCACCGCCTTACAGAGCTGTGTGCCCAGCCCGGGGGGGGGAAAAAGGGGATTATACGGCGCTTTCATGTGGCCCCTGGTGGTTTTAGTGCAGGGGTAACCTCCGACAGTATCAGGTACCAGGCACCAACACGCTTGAGTGAAGGTTTTGCCAAAGCAGAAACATCTGGGCCGCTCCAAATGGGTTGGAGGGATGAAGGATTTTAAGGGTGAAATAATGCAAACCACATAATTGCGACCTTTCATGCAGGTCCCGTGTCCCCCCCCCCAGTTCCATTAGCAAACCCTTCCAACCCAGGCACAAAGGAAGGGTAGGGATCACCCAGGAAGGGTAGGGATCACCCAGGGAGGGTAGGGATCACCCAGGAAGGGTAGGGATCACCCAGCTGCAGCCCAGAGGCTGGAACCGACCTGCGCAACGTCATCCAACAAGTCAGCAGCAAATCTGAGAAGATGGGAGGTCAGCAGTCTACGTTTTTCCACTTCCACAGTAGTGCTGTCTGGCCCTTGAGTATATCCCAAAAGTTGGCAAAACGCAGATCTATTTAGGTCTGTTAGGTGCTGGGTTGCCCCACAAATGCTGCTGGCGGTACCTTAGTGGCAAGAGAGAGACCCTTGCATAGAAACTTACGATCCTGTTCCTAGCTGTGCAGAGAAAAGCTAAAACCTTGGTAAAAACAAAACAAAACAAAACAAATCAAAACAAAACAACAAACCTAAAAAGGCAGCATCACCTGAGATTATTTATACAATGACAAGGAGAAAAGACTCTCAGCCTCAACCACTTTACATTCTGAAATTTAAAAGAAATATCCCTTTTCATGTTATGTTAATGGAGATCTTTTGGCAGGGGAGAAATGAACTACATAATTCTGCACAGAAGACAGAACCCACAGCACACGGGGAACTGTCAAAAGTGCAGAAATCACAAGCAGCAAAACAGAAAGACTTATGTTTTCAGGAGACTGGAGAAGCCCAGATGTGCCTCTGACTCTTCTTCTTCTACCTACCTTCTGTCACGGGCAAATACACCACATGAAGCCTTCTCACCAATCAATCATTCTAGCTCTGTCCCAAAGCTCATTAGGGTTCTTGGTGCAATTAAAGGAGCTGCTAGTGCACCAGTGATTGGGATGGGCTGACAAAAAACGACAAACACTGATACTGGTTCTCATAGTGTATCTTTAAGCTCTGTAGGGTCCAGACACTCACACAAGAGCTTGGGCAGTCCTTTTTGATATCTTTATATCAGTTTTTTGTACACACCATTAAAAGATCAGTAGAATGAAGGAATTCATGGAGCCAGGCATGACTTTTAGCCTAGCAGGATTATATGAGAAGGTCTAAAATGTCCATCCAGCCCAGTATCTTTTCTCCAACAATGGCAAACAGCAAATGCTTTGGGAAAGAGTATACAAAATCAGCCATGCCTGGCTAACCCCTCAATCAAGTCCAAGGACTTCCTGAGATGGAGCTTCCAGCAGGACCACCAAATTAAATAACTGCCGGTAGTTCTTTGTGAATTTGTCTGTTTCTCTTCGAATTTGCTTATCTCTTTGAGAGGATTTCCCTTTGCCGCGTTAAAGAAGTTGAATCTATAAATGTTAATTAGCTCCCCAGGCAGTACAACTTTCAACAACTCCCTTGGTTTCCTCACACCTGCTGATGGTTCTGTGTGTCTTCCAGACCTGCCGTGCTCCTGGGAGGAGAGTTTGCTGCACGGACACGGGAGCCTGTCCCTGGGGGAAATGAACTGTGTGGCATTAAAGGCAGTGTTCGGCCTCATAAGGATCAGGCGAAACACAGACTAAATTTTCTGTGATGCTTAAAAGCAGACATGTACTATCCTGCCCAGGTGATTACTAGGAGAGGGGTGGAGCAGCAAAATCTGTACTAATTGCTTGACCCAGGGAAGCAGAAATGCCGAAGTGCTTCTATCATCCCCACTGCACCCCACGTGAA
>JAHREE010000533.1:1005851-1077003 GCA_033628505.1 Tringa tobata | reverse complement strand
CACCAAAAACCCACAAATCCCCCTCGTCTCATGCAGAAGTTTATGGAAATGTGTCCTCTGCCACCGCCGGTGCCGGGGGGGACGATGCTGGGCTGCACCCAGGAACTGCCGGCAAAGTTGAGGCGAGGGGGAGATTGGTCCCCCCTTCTCCCCGGGGGAGCTTCATCCTGGTGGAAACGGAACCCATAGGTGAACTTGGAAGAAACCTCCCGGGCTCAAGACCTTTCTGCCCCCAAAATCAAAGGGGCGGTGGCCAGCGTGGTGTCCTAAAGCTGCAAAGATGGGCACAGAGGTCCGGATCCAAACTTTGGGTTAGGAAGCAGGGAAGCCCTGCTCATCCACGGTTAGTGACGAGAGTTGGGTTGGGATCTTCACCTTAAAAAGGGCAGGAGACGAGAGCTGGGTTGGGATCTTCACCTTAAAAAGGGCAGGAGATGGTGGATGCAGAGGTTTGGTTCAAGTCCATCTTTAGTCGCTTCAGAAGGAGCCTCTGACTTGTGAAACTCCCAGACACATCCCTCCAACTGAAAACAGCTGCTTGCTTTTGGCCATCTTGCTAGCCAATTGCTGGCTCCTAATTATTTTCATTTAAACAAAGAGCTTTGCTTCTTCCTGGCTTATCTGCTCTTCTAACTTTGCAGTGGTAGCGATGTCAAAGTTAAGCAGACTCTGACAGCAAGTACAACAGGGGTAGAAGCCATCCCAATGTGCTTCTGGTCATGGAAATCCAAGACCAGAAGGTACCTGCCCTGATGAGGTGCCTCTCTTGTCCCTTAGCTCTCACAGGGGCTGAGGACAAAAAAAAAAAAAGGAAAATTGTAGATTCTGCCAGTCAGTCCCCATGGAAGAATGAAGAGGGGTCCATATATATAACACTAAACTCAGATCGTGAGCAGTAGTGCCCAGGACTCGTGAGGATCTCCCCCGAAGTAGCTGGGGTTCTTCCACCAAAAGGCAGCCCCGCTGAAACTGCTCACCAGACGTGGGGACCCTGCAGTGACTGTGGCTCCTCTGCCACTCTTCTGGCACAGAGGGGGTTTTGGCTGCGGAAAGTGTAATTTTTTATGTGTTTTGCTGTGTAATATGGAGCCAACTATCTTCAGGATTTTTCAGACCAGAGTAAGGTCAGCAGTCACCTTCCCTGGCCCCCAACAGGCCGGGGAGACCTGCAGGTGGAGGGCACTGAAGAAACAAATGGCTAAAACATCAGGATGGGGGCAACTAAACGAGCTAATTGCAAATGGGAGAGACGTGATTGATGAGTCAGCGCCCTGCAAAGGAATCCTCAAGTCTTTGACTCACTCTCCTCCCCTTTTCTATAAATAGTTTCCCTTTCCAAGCAGAAGCAAGACTAAAACTCTTGTGGTGAGCTCCACCTGAGCGGGCACATCACGCTGCACGGGGAAGGCAGGAGCAGAAAGCCAGTGGTTTCCCACTTCAAGCAGCGATCTGAAGGGTAGAACTCCAGTGCTCTGTTGGCACACGAGCCTGCTCTCACGTTGTGGAGGAGTCTCCTGCCTTGGCGAGGAGCCCACTACAAGGGTAAAACCTCACGCTGGGGTTGATCCAGCGCTGGCTAAAGACAGGAGGAACGTTTCTGCCGGTGTCTGGGAGCCCCAAATGAGGCTTTTCCTTTCCACGTAATGACCTCTTTCCTCCAGAATCCACCACCGTTCCTGCTCCAGTGGCAGTGGGAGGACAGAGTCACATGGATGCTTTTAATGTTTTTATAAAGTGTCACCTGACTGTGTTCAACATAAGATGAGATCATGGCCAAAGCATCAGGAAATGTCCCAAAGTCGCCCCATTGCCACAGCAGCAGGAGCCACAGAAGAAAGAGGAGGAGACGGGTTCCCACTCATCAGGCAACACAAAGGATGCAAAATTGCATATTTCCTGATAAAAAAGGCATGTCCCCAGAGGAGAAGTAGAAGCCTTAGGTATAAAATGCCAATGTTTGTATGAGTATACACAGCTAGAAGGGGATCAGAGACGCCACAGACAATGCTGCTTTATCTTCTTGCAGAGGCTTCCATCATCACCATATCTGAGTTCCTCTGTATTTTCTCTTGGGTACTTTTTGGCACTAAGTTCTGCCTAGTTTCGAATTAAGCAATGATTCTTTTTGCCTTTTATTTTGGGACTCTATTCCACAGTTAATCCTATCCAGCTTTTTCAAACAAGAAGCTCACATGTCAGGAAAATGACATAATTGTTTTTCTTTACAGTTTTCAGGACGTGTTCATAATTTCAGTAGAAAAAGGTTGTGTTTTTCATTTACCCAAACCACATTTTTATGAATTATTTATTATATTATAAGTAATTATGAGGATCTCTGAAAGTATTGAAATTCTCAAAGTTATTCCTTATTTCCTGAGCAGCACAACCTTCAAAATATAACCTTATTTTGATGGCAGAGGGAGCCATCTTATCTTCACGTCTGCCTGTAAAGCACCAAGGTCAGGCCACTCCAGCAAGTAATAACTGAAGTTTCATGCCTGGAAAGCTTTTGGTGGTATTCAGCCTTAATTTTCAACTTCAGCATCCTGTTCTACTTGTGTGCTGTCTGCAATCCAAAATAATCTCTTGCTTTGGCACTTACGTGAATTGCACACTTAAACATCATGCACAGATAATTATATCAATAATCTAGGCCATGCTTCGTTGCAGTTTCTTAAAGAAATTTAAAAAAACCTCCAAACTTTCTTTATACAACTTATTTTCTCCTTCATAAAGAAAAAATAACATCTACTTAGAAAAAACACACCATTCAGTAGAGCTTTTTATTAAAATTACCCCAAGTCATTATTATACTATTAATTTTCATAGGGTTCTCCTCAAACAACTGCAATGTAACCTCTTTAATTTAGTGGCTTTACTTTAAATAAGGTGATACAATTCACCACTCAGTTTGATGGCTTCACTGGGGCCATAAAACCAGTGTCTCTGCCTCCAATACTCCTTCAGAAATAGAATGGAAATACTTGACTTGCTTATTTTGAAGATAAATGTATGTTTGTGTTTCAGGAGCTGATGTCAGACAAGAACCTCTGCCAAAACGCTCATCCCCTTTGTTAAAATGTTCCTAGCTGATATGGTAGAAAAGTGTCCAGAAATGAAAAAAAAAAAGAAAAATAATCATTCTCCCAGAGTTGCAATTCTCATTAGTGTTTGAGTACAGTATATCCACATGACAGGAAGCTTAATATTCACATTTTAGAGGCCATTTCACGCTTTGCGGAGTGCGTTGCAGGGAGTGCTTGCTCACTGCTGAAATATGGTTCTGTCTCTCCCAGATGCCATCAGACCAATGGATTACACATTACAAGTCATTTAGGGAACACATCGCCACCATATACCATTGGTCAAAAATAGATCAGTCTCTGATATGACTAATAAGAATATTCTTCATGTATATTAGGAAGGAAATAAACTGAGTGTTGATTCCCATGCCTCAGAAAATAAGCCCAGCATAAATCAGTTGGGTCAGGAATGAAAAATCTTCCTCTAATGAACAGCTATGGATTTCTTTCAACCTTCACCAACCCTGGCCATGGTAAGAAATAAAGCAGAGAGACCAACAACGGGCCTAAGCTAGGTTCATGCTGAAGAACGGAAAAACTCGAGTCAGAAATGAACAGAATAATGGAATAATAATTTCACAGAATCATAGAATGATTTGGGTTGGATATTTGTCCCAATATAATCTCGTGTCATATTTTCTAACTCAAAAAATGTCAGATTAAATTGAATTTGTAGTCAGAGGGACTAATCTGACAGATTCAACGCATCTTGGGATGACCATTTGATTATGATAAAGAAAATATTACTTGAAACAGAGGCCATGGGGAAATGTAAATGAGGAGCTGGTTACAGGCATATAGGGAAGTTAATAGTCTTTTCCATGATCATTTAGGGAACAGAGTCATGTAAGGTTTCTACAAATGATGTCTAAACCAACATAATTCTGGGATACACCAGGCAAGGTATATCCCAGTCAAATCTGGGAAGTACCATGACTATTCCACTGGACATTGGAGACCTTCTTTCCAGACACTGTCTATAATTCCAGGCACCCTCATTAAAAAAAAAATAAATTAATTACAATCAAACCCAAAATATCAACTGGAACCAATGCAGAGAAGTGCAACTAAGGTGAATAGAGAAGTGGAGACACCCCTTTACTACAGGAGACTAACAGAGCTGACTTCTTTAGCTCAACAAAGCGAAGGCTGAGACATCAGATAATTGTTTTCTATATGGAGTCAGGAAGCAAGTGCTAGACAAGAAATCACTTATTTAAACTTAAAGTTGGCACAGGAACAAGCGGGCATAAACTGGCTATTGGAACAAATCAGCCCAGCTGTCCTAAGAAGGATGCAAGTCGTCAGAAGAGCTGATCAAGGAACAGCTTTCCAAAAGACATCCTTGGCTCTTTCTCCAAGCTAGTTCCAGATTAATGCTTGTTCAGGTGACGAAAGATTGTATGATGTTGGATGAAAGATATGTTGATGTGATGAACAGCAGCAAGGCGTCAGCTTCAGCCCTGCCTTATTAATTAGCGATAGCAAGAGCACTAGAGCAGACTGAGTGAAGGAGAGCCTCGTACCAGAGAGACAGTGGATGGCGGGTTCCAAAAGCTCATGAAATCGCTGCACACTGAAGGGATGCCATCAGTTGGGTGGACTTCTTCGTGGGGACAGATTGTGGTGCTGTTGTCCCGGTACGGAGGATTCTCACCATCTTTTTTTTTTTCCTTCGCAGATGTTTGCGAGGCTTTAAATGTGACAGTCTCCCCGGGACCCACCGTGCGATACTCCGAGGGGGATAATGCTACCCTTTACTGCCACATCTCTCAGAAGAGAAAGACGGACAATTTGCTGGCTGTGCGGTGGGTCTTCGCTGCATCACCCACCCAGGAGGCCCTGATGATCAAAATGACAAAGTTTGGCTCTGTCCAGTACTACGGAAATTATACTCACCATTTCCACAAGCAAAGACTGCATCTCCTGAAAGAGAAGCATGGAACTATGTACAAATTTCTTATCCTAAGCCTCCAGCAAACAGACCAAGGACATTATATATGCAAAGTCCAGGAAATTGGCAAACACAGGAATAAGTGGACAGCATGGTCAAATGGCACAGCAGCTACTGAAATAAGAGGTGAGAGACTACTGATTTCAATTCTATCATTTTTCTTGTGCCATTTTTCTTTTCTTGCAAGTTCATCCACGAGATACCAGAATTTAGGTTATTCTTAAGTGTTACGTGTGGATATGAGACCAAAGCCTAATACTCAACTTCTTTACTTGCACATTACAATTTAAACATTACTCAGCCCATAATAAAATGTAGAAAGTGAGAAGATTGGTAGACTTGTAGAAGACAGTCTATTTCCTTTGCCTTTTACGAGAATAACAGTAGTTAAAACTCCTTTACATTCAGCTATAGGTTTCTAGAACTTTGCTAGTAGGAAGAAACAGGTGCTATAATTATTTAAATACAAAATGACAGGAACAGGGAGAAATTAACTTATTTGCTGAAGAATATGCAGCAGGTCAGTCCAAAATAGAAGCATTCTATTTTAGATCTATGTTTTGCCTTTCTCTTGGTGTTTTTATTGCTTTCAGCTCTAGTCCAGCAGCAGTTGGTCGGTAGCATTTTGAGTATCACTTCTGTACTTTTGATTCTATCAGTGGTAGCCAGAAAGCAGAGCTAGAAAAGCAGTGACAAGCCTGCTGGTATTGATCTTCAGATAAAAAAGTCACCAGCAAGGAGGGAGGGTTTTGACCCAAGTTGAAAACAGGCCTTCTCTTTGGGCCTTCTCTTAGTTCTTCGTGAAGTTTCTGCCATTGCTGTTGATGCTGAATTTATTGTTGTGTTTAGACTGCAAAAGTTATTCCTGTAGCTGGGAAACCTCAATCCCACGTATCCAATTTATTTTCTGGGGAAGGTGGCCCTAGCTCTTCTCTGAAACCGATTTTGCTCTAAGGGAGCTCTGACAGCTACAGGCCTTTTCAAGATAGATTCAAACACTTTTAGGTAGTCTTAATCCAAAGCACATCCTGTTCAACATCAACTTCACTGGCGTCACCCAGGTTTCTGTGTCACTTTTGGATTATAGACACACCAGGGAGACAAATGTGACAGTAAAACCTAATCTTTGTGGGTGCATGGCCTCCTGTGGATACGTCTCAGGTATCGTGTGCTTTCATTTTGATCTATCAGAAGTATGAGAACAAAGATGTGAAAAACACACTATAACAAGCGGGAAACAGCGGCTTCATGTTGACCAGCAATGTTTCAACCTGCCTTGAGAAACTGTGGCATTAACATAATGTAATTAGCTGATTATTACTAGCAATAATGAAAGACACTACCAATCCAAAGCTGAAGTTCTGTTTAGATTAATGGCAAACACCATGGATCAATTTTAAACAACAGCAAGAGAATCCTAGTCTAAACTATTTGGTCTTACCGGGTATGCAAAACTTGTCTGGAAAACCTCTAAGACATTCATGTGGGATTTTGATTGTCTGGTTGCAGACAGTCAGAAATATAAATAGTGACAGAGCAGGACCCAAGTCCAAACTGGAACTTTACCTGTCTCCACCGGGGAAAGCCCAGCCCTCCAGCACCCAGACCCCACCTGTGAGTGTCTTCTTGTGTGCAGAAGACCAGGGAAGTGGGACTTAAAGGAAAATGTCACCAAAGTTCATTAGACCCCTAAATACAAATCACCAGAGCAGTCAGTACCATGGGTCAGAAATGTAATCCTGCAACCAAATGTAATCCATAACCTGGTATCCCAAAGGAACCAAAGCCTACGTGATCACACTAACTAGTCTGCACCCTTTTGAATTCATGGGCTGATTTTAATGAGATAATGGCCTTAAAGATATTAAGGCTGTACAAGTAATGAGGAATTGGCTGCAGGGAGGGAAAGAGCTGCACGAACTTCCTCACTGAAGGAAAGCTGTAAGAATAAAAAAAGGTAATTACTGTTCTTGACCTGCCATGTGCCAGTGACCTTCCACGTTGGAGACTGGGTCTCCTGGACGTACCATAGGAGGAGGTGGCCAGTACTAAGGTTGTTGTGGAGAGGGGAGCCATTAGGGCATGTCACACGGGTTTCATTAGCTCCACAGCTCAAAGAGCAGTTTCTTGTCTGATTTTGGCTGCTGTTTTCACTCTTGTTTTTGAACGAGGAGGAGTAAAACCACTACAGCCCAACATCTCCTGAACTCAGCCATCTCAGTCTCTGGAGGGCATTAAGTTTTACAAGCACTGACCCCATGTTGGGTGGCTGGAGCCAAGACACAGTGGTTTGTCTTGTAACCACACAGGGATATGAAATGAAACTTTATTGCAGGCATGATTTAGCCCTGCAAACTTCAGGCATTAGCTTGCTTGGTGCTCAGCAGTTGTTCTTCCCTGCTGTTCCTGTGCTTGGCTCAGACCTGGCTCTCCTTCTCCTCTGCCTCTCTCTTCCTTCTTTTCACCCCTCTACATTTGGCTGAAAGGAGAGTTTCCACCAGTGCCAAGAAGGAACTGGGAAGTAGGGGGACTGGTCACCCCAACTGCCTCAGCCTTTGGGAAGGGGCAAAGCTGGCGACCGGTGTGGGGAAGGGAAGCCAAGGATCTCAGCCCAACCTACAAAGAACCAGAGGTTCAGGCACGGTGCTGGAGGAGAAGAGGAGGAGAGGCTGAGAGCACCTACCAGGTGGTGTTACTTCCAACAGCACCTCGAGGGGATGGCCCAGGGCTGAAGCCTGCAGGGCTGGGAGGTCACTGTACAGTCCCAGAATCTCCTAGAGGATAGACCACAACTTTTACCCGTGGCTTTGGGGAGGAAATTCTGAGGATAACTTGAAGGATGGGAGCTAGAGAGGGCCAGGTCTGGTGTCAAGACACCGAGAGAAGCAGTGAGGAGGAAAGCCACGGTACCAGCCCTTCCCCTCAAATCCTCTGCACCAGACCAGGTAGGTGTCTCCAAGGGCAGTACACTGAAAGGTGGAGTGGATATCAAGAAATGTGTTTCTTGTATGAAGGACTTGCAAAATAGACCATCAGATGTATCCAAGGAGTATAGAACAAGTAGTAGGCTGTTGGGAAAAAAAAAAAAAGAAAAAGGAAAAATAGAGAGAAAATCAGATGGAGAATTTAGGGTTTTCCTGTGATGGTGTTATTTCATACGGCAGGTCAGCGTTTTAAAGAGTGTTTTCTCATTCACTGGATGATGGAATTTCTTAAATGCCTGTAGAGAAACATATGGATTTGTCAGGAGTGCTTGGGAAGAGAATGACATATTCCAGGTGAATGGCAGCAGAAGGAAAAGCAATATAAAATACTATTGGAGCACTCATCCTACCCCTCCTCACGAAAAGCCACTCTGCGTCTTTCACAGCTGCTCAGGCTGGTGCTCACTGGAACACAGGAACTTCTCATTGCTCTTCCTAGCTAAACTGTGGGGTTCAGATCAATTTTGTTATTGCAAAGAAGGAATACCCTAACTTTTTGCTCCAGCCCTTCAATACTACTTCCCCCCCACGATTTTTTAGTATGACTTATGAATACATGATCAGAGTGGGGATTTGAGACCACCCCGGCCCCTCCGAAACAGCATTTCTTCTAATTCTAAATCCAGATCAAAGGTACTAAAAGACATCTGAAAAAATGACATCGCTTTAAATACCATAGCAACTGTTTTACTGCTAAAATTCTCTTTACTGGAAGCAAAGGACTGCCTGGGCTCACAGTCAGTTAATGCACTGTGAGCCACAGGGCTCTCGACACACGGGAAGGGAAGGCAGCTCTTTTCAGAGCAGTGATAAAGTCTCCAGTTTCCCCCGTGGTAACACTTGGGCTTTTCAAGGAAATTTTCTTCCCAACACATTTTGCGTTTTATAGTGTGATCAGTTACACTTTTTATTGCAAAGGGATTTACTTGTATTGCAGTTAGATCCGGGACGCAGCGAAAGGAGCAAAACAAATTGCCTGAAGCATTTGGATACTTAAGTTGTGCTGCTTGTGCTTTATCAAATAAGGTAACAGTATTCAAACAAATCACAGTTGCTGTCTTGTCTGACATTTTGTTCCAGTTAATGTCTCTGCAGTTTTCAGAGAAAGTATACAAAAAAGTATATACAAAAAAGTATAAAAGCCTTTTTTTTTTTTTTTTTCCCAGGGAAGGTATTCTAGAATACTTGTCAAAAATCTACCTGTTTGATGCTTTCATGTAACAAATGAGTAGATTTGTTAAAATATTCAGGTTGCGCTTCACATCATTTATCACAACAGAGCTGAAGATTTCATTAGTCCCGAAAGCAGTTCCATATCCTTTGAATTAGCCCCACACCTCACACCCCTGCAGGGCACTCCTTAATGAATTCCCTTTTCAGTAAGATTCTTGTGCTTTAGTGATTTCCCACCTGAGCCTCTCCTGGATGTCCAGACCTCATTGGCAACCTGGAGGACATCGCCAGACTCCTGCTCCATTGCTAGCAGGAAAAAAAAATCATGGATTAACATAAGTGAGGTCATCTAATCTGATGTCATCAAAAAATGCCAGCATGTATAAACAATCTGGGGCTGAGGAGAGCAGAGAGGGTTTTGAATAGTGACCCAGCAGCGGGAGCATTTGGATTCTAGCACTGGGTTGTACAACTGTTATGACATTGACATCCATCAATTTGCCCAGAGCTCTGTCGTCTGCTCCTCCTCCTGAAACTGTGGCTCTTTTCCCTCTTTACTGAGTTAGAACATAGACATTCAGCCAGCCCTTCTTCTGGGCTATGGAGGTGAGCGGGGACAACCTGGGGTCAGGCAGTCTTTCTTCTCAGGGAAAAGAACTCCCACCCTTTGTCAGCTGAATTACGCCAGCTGAGAAGTTAAGCTGCTCTGCACTGGTCAGTGGTCATTGATAGAGCAGTGGCAGAGCAGTTTATGTTAATTAAGATATTCAGCCAAGTCTGTTCCTACATCTAAGCCAAGGACACTGAGGGTAAGTAGATGCATTCTGCTTTCCAGCTCGGGCAATTTCTGAAGCATTTGGACACACTTCAGAAAGTCTGTGCAC
Source organism: Tringa tobata (assembly GCA_033628505.1). Taxonomy (NCBI): domain Eukaryota; kingdom Metazoa; phylum Chordata; class Aves; order Charadriiformes; family Scolopacidae; genus Tringa; species Tringa tobata. The sequence continues at coordinate 1,066,925 of JAHREE010000533.1, read as the reverse complement.
ACATGGGTGGGTTTTTTCAGGTAGGCAGGTATCATATCCATGTATAGATAAAAGGCATGGCACAGAAGCCAACTTTTGAGGGAAGTATGAAGAAAAAAAGAACTCAGGAGCAGTGCTCTCACTTGAGGTCTCTCAGTGTGTTACTTGGCCACTGTTTTAGGAATGGCAGGGCAGTTCAACCTGCCAAGGAACATCCACCAGCCTTTTGGAAGGAAGGCAGGTTGGAGCAAATCAGGAGCCTCAGAGTCAGTCCTGAAGCTGCAGAAACACTATCGTGTCCACGGAGATGACTTCAGTGTCAAGCACTGCTACAGCGACTTCCCTGTTTTTTAAGAAAGCTCTGCCTAATGTGGCAGAGTCATCCTCAGGAATGTGGCTTTAAGTCATTCTTAGGAAGCCTTCAGAGCTGTGTCCTTCAATAAAGCTGCTGCTCTTCCAGCTGTTATTTTTCCTTAACCTCTAAGTCTTAGCAATAGACTACAGTGTTTAAAATCCTTCTTGATAACCACAAGGGAAATTAAATTCCCATTCTCCTGAGCAAAAGTTGTTCAACTCCTCTCTAAAAAGTAGCTTGTTTTGGAAGAGAACACAAATTGCAACCCTAGAGGTACGAGTTCTGGGCAACTGAGAACACAGAGTTGGAATAAAACCAGCTGCATACAGAATTATTGATAGCTTTTTCCCTGGGACACTCCCCACAAAGCCATTACAGAATTTATAAGCACACGGCCACCCTATTCTAAGGCCTCAGCTCTTCTAAAATGTGTTTCTGTTCTTTTGCTGTTCTTCACTGCATTTAACTTTCAGATGAAGAGCCATGCGTTGCATCTTCCTAGAATAAGATGACAACAGGGAGGCAGTCTCAAGCCATACAGCACTCGTGGGGGGTGCCAAGCCAGATGAGATTTGCTGGAAGACATTTTTATAATTCTGTTTTATAACTGAAGGGTTTCATTGAACGATAATTACCCTGTGAGATAAAGCAAGATCTTGGTGCACTGAAGTCTAAGGCAGATCTGCATTTACTTCAAGAGGTCTCAATTTCTCAATTTACTTCAAGAGGTCTCAACTTTTTATGCCACGCGTTTTCAGTTTTTGTCATGTCATCTTTGTTTTTTGGTCTGTTTTTTTTTTCCCAGTGATTTCATCAAAATCATCTGATGATCCCAGTTTCAAGAAAAACCATGAAGCTTGGAAGTTTTTTGAAGGTAAAGATGCATCTGACTGCTACTGGTTCCGTACAAGATGTCAGTTTAGTCCAATGCTATGGGACAATTAAAGTGTCCCAATCAGGACCAATTTTGCTAGTTCCTGTGCAAACTCAAACCTTCCCTGAGAAATCATCCTACAATTTGCAATCTATATTGTTGTCCTGCATAAGGAGAACAAAGCCCAGAACTGCAGGTCAGGGGTCTAGTTCCAGCAACGCTATTTTCTGCAAAAACACTTGAACTCCGAGGCTTAGTTTCCTCTCTGTAAAGCAGGAAAGAAGCCAATATATCTCCTCAAGGACATTTCAAGACATTAATGGGTAGAGCATCCTTAGACTACTCTATTTAGAATTCTAGTAAGAGCAGAAATAAGTCATTAAAGATTTCTCCTTCTGAACAAAATACTCCCTCTTGATCTGCCACGGTACAACTCCTGTCACCTCCACTGGGAATGTGTTATGGCACCTGAATGAGAGCCACGAAGGGAGACTGAGGCAGTAGATTGGAACAAATAATAATAAAAAAAAATTACAAAATTTTCAAGCCAGTGCTGCCACCAAAGGAAGCAATTGCAGGCTTTCATCCTCCTTCCTCAACCATTCAGCCCTCCTGCCTCTCTATTATTTTTTTTTTCTTTTTAAATGAGAAAGTACAGCTGTTTGAACTGGGAAATTATCCAGCTGAAGTTCTTTTGTTTTCCGGTTGCCCAACTAAAAAACAAAGGAAAAAAAAGTAAAGAAAAAAACTTAAAGCAGCCCTTTCCTCCCTCCCCAGTGTAAGCCCTCTTAGGTGTTACTGCACCCATTCGCATTTATGGGGACTTCAGCCAAGTTTTAAACTGAGTGGAATACTATAGGAAACTTTTAAGAGGGTTAACTTACTTCTAAACTATTACCCTACATCTTTTGGGCTGGGGTCCGTTTAGATCTTGTAGATGTAACTGGTTTCTACCCTCTAAGCATGAAGGGTACAGCTGTGACACTGTGCTTGGCTTTCAGATCTCTACGTCTACGCGGTGTTCGTGTGCTCCATAGGAATCGTCAGCGTCCTCCTTTTCACCCTTGTCATTCTCTGTCAGTCACTTCTGAACAAGAGGAGATCCACAGGTGAGCAAAATGTCATTTTGCAAGGCCCTTGCCAAAGAGGAAGAGGGGGGAGGAAGGAGAATGCAGAAAAAGCAGGAAATATCTCCTTGCCTTGATTTCAATTAAAAAAAAATAGTGGTAGGAGAAACCATTTCTGCCAGCAAAACTAGAACAAAGGCATTTTACTCCCTTTGAATAAGTATTTCACTTTACATTTACTTTGGACTTTTCAAAATCTCTCAGCTTTGCATAAACATAAATTGAAGGTTGTTGGAACTTCTTTCAAAGAAGACCAATGCTGTATCATTAAATTGCATTCCGATCAGATCTAGCTAACATTTTGCACGAGTGACATTTCTGCAGACCATTAGAGGGTTTCACAGTGGTCTTGCTCTCTCCTGTATTATTCTCCCTTCCTGACTAGCCATCAATATTCTTGGGAATACGGGGGGTGCTATTAGCACTCTCTCATTTGTAGCGTTATTTGAAATAGAAGCATCATTTCATCATTCAGATCTGCCTTTTCATAATACTCTTTCAAGATCGGGGATTACTGTTTCATTCTTCTCTTCCTCAGAGAGGGTTTCTCAAAGAGGCTACATCTGAATGAAGGGACCCCTGTTGTAATCAAAAGTGCTATTCCAGATCAGTGGAATAACCAGTGCAGGCTCTACTTTTATTTTGGTTTAAGAGTGGTTATTTGCAGAGCTCACCCCAGCTGTGAGGATGAGATGCTTAGCAGCCACCATGTTAGAGGAGAGCAGAAGGACCATCCCTGAACAGAAGCTTTCCAAAAAGCATTTGCTTAGTGATTTGCCCTGTTAATGACTGGAGAGAGTCGTGACTTTGCTGCCTCTTCAGCACTACACACGTACCACCAAGGAATGAGTGACTCAGATACACAAGGGAGAAGACACGTAAACCAAAAATAGATGTGTACAGAAGTCCTTGCCTGACCACAAACACATCTCAGGCTGTGCCTCAGCCTTCCTGGTAGTGTGCTCAGTAGAGTAACTCTGATTCTAACTGAGCCCAACAACTCTGCTGGCCAAGGGGAAGGAGCAAGATCAATGTTATTCTTCCTCCCCTGTTAAGTGATGACAAAGGTTTTGTGCCAAGTTAAGTATGTCTGACCCACAGTTAAGTATGTTGGTCACGGTGAGTCACCCTGAGGCCACTAGACAGGCAGAGGTATCCCTTTTTTTTTTCTTTAGCAGACATTGGGCTGGATTTTGCTTCTGGTTTGGGTGATTTACGCTGGTGTAAGCATACAAGCAGCTTGCAGAAAAGGTCTCTTTACACTGAGCCACCACCAGTTAAACAGAGAAACAATACAGAAAACAATAGATAGATACAACACAGAAAAAGTAATTTCTTCTGAGTTGCTAAATCCCTTCTTCACCACCCTAATATCTGAATAATTGCAGGTTCCACCAAATTTTTATTTAGATTTTGAATATTATCCAGTAAACACTGTCAGCATTAAACTTACAGGTTCAGGGAAAAAGTAACAGAATAAATCTTAGCAGACAGGCACCCAAAATACAACAAATAAAATTTTCAGGCAAGACTTTCAGCTAGGTCTGCTTCATCAGAGTATTTTCCAGAGCCGCATTAACTGGCTCAGCCTTCAGTAAAGCACCAGGGAATTAAATTTCTGGCGGTGGAAGAAGCATCAGTGATGGACACGGTTTCCACCAGCCTCATATTGCTTTTTTTCCTCATGACTGCTGGGCCATGGTGGCAAGCTCAGCCATGAAGCTCTGCCCCTGGGAGTAGTTGGTCCCTGTGAGGTACTTTCTCCACTCACCCGTATGGACACAAGGCACAAAGAGCCCCCTCCTCCCTCAACACTCTTTTACCCCCTTCTGGAGGCACCTTCCGGGGGTTCAGGTCTGACCACGAGATACCCACGCTGTCAGCCAACAGCAGTACTCTCCCATTCACACTGTTAGAATAAGGCATTTCTCCTCAAAAAGTGTTATCTTACCTCCTCTCCATCCTGGGCATTCTGTACCTCCATCCTGGGCTGGACTGGGCAGATCCTGGTGTTCATGTGAAAAGAGCCTGCAGGGAAATCCTGCAGTGCATCTGTTCATCCTTCCTTGAGGAAAGGAGGAAAGATGGGGACAACAAAGCAGTCCTCTCTCTGCATCACCCCAGGCCTCCAAGTAGGCTCCAGGCATAGCCGTCTTCCACCTTCAGTGAGATGGTTGCAGCATCATCTTCCTCAGAGGTCCTCTAAGAGAAATCTGGCTCTGCTCTTCCCCTTGCGATCAGGTCAGGGGCCTAGGACATCCAAAATTATCTCATTACTTCACCTTGCTGGGCAAATTTCCATCAGGGCTTCTCCCTGAACCTCCCCAGTCACCCCACCCCTATCATGGGGACACCAACAGCTTTCTCCACTCTCCCACCACCCCAGGTTCCTCGGTCCCAACAACACCACAAGGAGGACAATCTGCCCCACCTCACCACACCACCACCACGTGCAGGGATTGGAGGCAGATAGCCTTAGGACTAAACCTCAGCCCCCTAGGAGCTGTGTGGCTTCCTTAGAATGGGAGAATTTAGGTAAGACCAAACACAAATCCTGGCCAGTGTCAGGAGCAGTGTGGCCAGCAGGACTGGGGCAGTGACCATCCCCCTGTACTGGGCTCTGGTGAGACCCCACCTTGAGAGCTGTGTCCAGCTTTGGACCTCTCACTACAGGAGGTGCTGGAGAGTGTCCAGAGAAGGACAATGGAGCTGGTGAGGGGTCTGGAGAACAAGTCCCATGAGGAGAGGCTGAGGGAGCTGGGGGTGTTCAGCCTGGAGAAAAGGAGGCTGAGGGGAGACCTTCTCGCTCTCTCCAACTCCCTGAAAGGAGGGTGTAGCCAGGGGGGGTCGGTCTCTTCTCCCAAGGAACAGGCCATGGGACAAGAGGAAACAGCCTCAAGTTGCACCAGGGGAGGTTTAGGATGGATATCAGGGAAAATTCCTACACTGAAAGGGTTATCAAACATTGGAATGGTGTGCCCAAGGAAGGAGCAGAGTCACCATCTCTGGAGGTATTTAAAAGCTGGGAGGGACATGGGTTAATGGTGGTTTTTGTCAGTGTTGGGTTGATGGTTGGACTAGATGATCTGAAAGGCCCCTTCCAACCTGGGTAATTCTGTGATTCTATGAAAACCTTCCTGTAGAGAGGGGCACACTCACGTAAGGGCACCAGTCTCTGGTTTTCATGGCCTTTTAAAGAACGGAGAACATGAAGGAGGGGGTCTATGTCGTATCCAACTTCCCATCCTGGCTCAGGGATGCACCCTCTTTTCCTTCTGAGAAATAAGCTGGCAGTAAGTCGGCCAGAAGAGCCAGAGCCTCTCCTCCTGCCCGCGTGTCCCCACGCTCAGCACGTGGCACAGCTGGGGCAGGGCACAGAAGCCACTAAGCCACAAAAGAGCATCTTAATAACCCTGGCTCCAAAACGGCCGCGGGAGTGGAGCTGCCCTGGCTCAGGGCTATGGATTCAAAGGGATAGGAAGCAGAAGGATTATTCCAGCTCACACACAGCCATCGGAGATGGGATAGTGGCTGGACCGGACCTCTGGTGTGATCCCAGGAGGCAATCCCTTTATGCCTGAGCCCACAGTTTAGCTTACGTTAGGACCAGCAGTGGCTCCTGTGGGTGAATGGTTTATTTCAGGCTTCTGGAAATAAACAGAGGCACCACAAGGGAAATAAAAAGTCTTCAAAGTAAAATTACTGGCCTGCTGTACTTTTCCTTAGCGAGCTGTCTTTTGGCTGGGCTGACCGCTGGAATGTGTGCTGCCCAGCACTTCCACAGCAGATCTTTGGTGGTGTTTGAGACGTTCCCCTCTCCCAAGCCCAGCTATATCTTTGAGTCAGAATACATTTTAATGCACAACATAATGTATGGTGACAATTAGCAGCTCTCCCAGTGTAACAACCTGGCAACTCCACACTCTCAGCAGTGCCCAGTTGTAACTCATAAACTGTGATGGTGTGATGCCACATTTTCTTTCTTTTTTTTTTTTCCTTTAACAGTGAAGCATTACCTGGTGAAATGCCCCCAGAACAGGTAGGAGATTACACTTCTCTTTACTATAACCCAATGAACCAGTTCTGTTCTTGTTTTGCTGAAGGAGATGAGTGATGTTTTCCAAAATGCCTACGGGAGGATAAAGAGTCCCAGGTCCATGGCTCATGAATGTGACTGCAAGCCAACATCTGCTGTGCATGCTAAGGGAGATCTACCTGGGCTTTCCAGCTGTAGGTCCTGCAGGTGCTTCAGTGAGAAGCCTCTCCTTGAGGCCCTGAATTGCTTTCTGGACAAGCCTGTTTTCATCCACTGTGACTTTCTTGGGTTTCCCAGCACCTCACCGGGATGGTAGTGCCTTAAACCATCCACGTAAATAGAAAAAAACGTAACCCAGCAATTCCCCCACCCAGGAACAGCGAGTGGGGCCAAAAAGCAGATTTTCAAGGCCCACAGACTGTTCCCAGCTGAGGACTCCAAGTGGTGGGAAAAATTCTGCTTCTGCTGCAGCCATTAATCACTGTCCCTTTAAATACCACCGACTGCCAAAAGTTCTTGACTGTGTGATGCTATAAAACCCATTTCCATTGTATGATTTTCCTGAGATATAAACTGTACTGGAACTGCAGTAAAAAAAAAAAAAAAAAAAAGATGACAGAAGTATTTTACAAACAAAAAAGATTAAAGAGGGACACCTCATAACAACACGGGAGAACAGCTGTTGCCCAGTTTTCAGTGACATAAAACATGTGTTTCCAGCCTTGTAGCTTAAATCCAGTCTCACTTGGTATCACGGATACTGTTTCTCATGGTATCTTTTTAAATACTATGGGATTCAATGCCAAGTACAGCAGACCTCCAATAGTACAGAGGTCCTCCAATGGTGTAATTTTTAGTGCATTCTGGTGGCATTACCGCTGTATCCAATCTCACCCACGCTCGGATGGAAGTGAAGTCACAACAAAGCAACAGAGGGGTCAGCAGAGGCCAGTACAAACTGAAACTTTCATGTTATTCATGGAAAGATCTTTGTTCTGTGACCCTGACCAGCCATTGCACCACACCAAAAATTTACAGAGACAGCTCAGCAGTTTTCATTTTTCCCTGGATGTTTTCTCTTTCCCCCTTCTTTATGAGCTGCTGGGACAAAGCTGGAATTACAAAGACCAAAAAAAAAAAGAAGAAAAAGAAGGGGGAGAGGGAAGAGGGAGGGGGAGGAAATCAAAGTAGATTGGGAAGGAACACAAGAAGAAGAGAAAAATGAGACCCGACTGAAAAGATGACTGAAAAAATGGGGCAGGGCAGTCAGATAAAGAGACTCGCAGTGCGGAATCTGCCTCTCAGGGAAGAGACAACGTGGTAGTGATACTGCTGTGAGCCTTAGGAGCCTGAACAGCAGTGGTAAAACAAGCCAAGAGGATTTCTTTCCTATAAAATGGAGTCCCCAAAAGGGAAAAAAAATGCACGATTCTATATGGATAAAAATACGGTTTCATGTATTTCACTGTGACACTGAAATACATGAATATAAGGACAGAGAACTGCTGGAGAGGGTACAGCAGGGGGCTACAAAGATGGTGAGGGGCCTGGAGCATCTCCCTTACAAGGAGAGGCTGAGGGACTTGGGTCTTTTTAGTCTGGAGAAAAGAAGACTGAGGGGGGATCTTATAAATGCCAAAAAATACTCAAAGGGTGGGTGTCAGGAGGATGGGGCCAGTCTTTTTTCAGTGGTGCCCAGGGACAGGACAAGAGGGAACAGGCATAAACTTGAACATAGGAAGTTCCACCTAAACATGAGGAGGAACTTCTTTCCTTTGAGGGTGGCAGAGCCCTGGAAGAGGCTGCCCAGAGAGGTGGTGGAGTCTCCTTCTCTAGAGACATTCCAACCTCACCTGGACATGTTCCTGTGGGACCTGCTCTGGGTGGACCTGCTCTGGCAGGGGGTTGGAGTGGATGATCTCCAGAGGTCCCTTCCGACCCCATATCATTCTGAGATGCTGTGACATGATATACTAATGAAAGCCCCAGTCCCACAAATGCATGTCTAAAGTGCACTGACTTCAGGGCTTTAAAATTAAATAGGTGTTACCAGTATCATCAGTTTTGTTACATTTCACGCTTGGTACCATTTATTTTTCACCCTCTGCTCAAAATGCAAACCATTAATTCCTTTGAACTCATTTCTCTTCACCTGCACTTTCCTTGTCTTGGAACTTAATTCAATACATTTAGACCCAAAACTCAGTGTCTAAATACCCATCAGGCCAAACTGATGAACTAATTTGCAAAAGGCTCCTGCCAGTCAAAATGACTGCGCTGTGCAAAATTCAGCCTTGATTAGAGAGGCTCAGCTCCAACTCCCTCAGTGATATTTCAAACTCAGAGCAGAATCCAGTTTCAAAATTACATTAATAGTCCGGTGTCTAAGAAATGCCTGTACTCCCACTGCAGTAATACCTAAACATCTTAAAATATTTCATGCCTTGACATCATAATGGTGTTTTTACTTAATTGGAATCTGAAGCGCAAAGGGCTAAGTGATTTGCCCCAGGTCTCACAAAATGGCCTTGGAAGAAAAGAAAATTAAATCCAGATTTCCTGAGCAGAACAAAGCAAATGTTTGGGTTTGGTTTGCTACTTGACCAATAACAAATTAAGGGAAAAAAAAAAGTTAACCAAACCCCATCTCTTTCCCACATTTTAAAAATAAATACCTAAATAAAAAGTATAGTTATTTTGGGTTTTCCAAACCACCTGATTCCATTTTCTGGGGTTTTATTTTCTTTAAATATCCTCCTTCTTATTATATTCCTTGCTGTTAGATCATTTTGTCGGTTTTCAGACCCAGAAAGCCCCAGGAGGTATAGCTTTGAAAATAGGAATTTTTTTTCCTGTCTTTTATATTTGTTTTTTGGCCTGGACTCTCCAGTCTGTCAGTGACTGCTCTTCTGGAGACAAATAATTTGAGGTGAAAAAAAGTGTTTACCTCAAAAAGCCGTCCATCTCAACACCTTGGTGCCCATCTAACACGGCAGGAGCAAATTCTGCAGGACTGAACCAGGACCAAGTCCATCCCCGGCACCTTTTCCCACAGATCCCCTGGATGGAAAATAGAAAAGTTCACTCCAGTGAATTTTTTGTCATCCCCTCACAGACCTTTGACAAGAGGAAATAGCTGATTTAGATGACAACAGGAAAAGTTCCACATCCTTGACTAATAAGGGCAGTAAAGTCAAATTTGTAGCAATTTTCCAGCATTGGGACAGCCGTGACCCCCACCAAACTGCTGTCCTGGTGCCCTCATTCTCAGACACCTCCCACAGGTTTTCCCCCCCACCTCCCTAAATCCTGTATTTTTCTTGCTCTCTACAAACTCATTAGATCCTTCAAGAAATGCACAATGTGACACTGTTGAAATAGAAGCCGGGAGGCCGGCGGAGGAGCTGGAGATAAAACCCTAACTTTCTCTTTAGACACAGAACAAGACAAAGCTCACAAAGAGGCAGTGTTTTGGAGCCAAGGAGTCTGTTCTGAGCCGCCTTGTTTGGTTTGAGGAGCTCAGTTTTAAGACAGCAAGAACAGTTATTGTATCACTCAGAATTAGTTAACCCTCTGTGGCCCTGGCATTTAAATGAAAAGCATAAAGCACAAATACATTTCTCTGTAGCTTCACTTTTTCAGGGGCAAGGCGGGAATATTAACTAATGCAATGAACTGACACTAAGCCTTTTCATATATTGTGCTTAAAGTAGCTATATCACAATAATAGTATCTTTAAGCTACACATCTGCCTCAATAACCTCAGATTACTAAAACCAAAACCATTAAAAAATAAAAAATCATTCTCATCTCCTTCTTGGTATTCTTCGCAGTTTGCTGTGTTGGGGCAATGGAGCCGGGAAGGACAGTTCCATTTCCTGCTGGTTTTAAACCATTTCATGTTTTGATTTTAACATAGAAACAGCAGGTTGTTGGGGGACAGGTTCACAATAGCTCAGGCAGAATTTGAAATTATTCTAATGCAGCCCTCAGTTTACATAATTGATGAGATTTCTTTCTAAATCATGAACATATTTTACCTTTTAAACACTTTAAAAAAACTTGGCAGCAAACATATGTTTTGGACTGAGTACATGGATCTGGAAAATCAGCAAACCAGAGGCTTTTTGTAATCGATGCAAGTGTAAATCCAGAGTGATTTTACCAATGCTAGTGACATTCATCTGGATTTACAGCGGTGTAAAATGAGAATGTCTCATCTGTTATTTTTGCGTGGGCAATTGATGAGACATCTTAACTTTCATTAAGACTTTGGCCCAGTTTGAATATTTTACCCTGTTAATATAAAGAGAAAGTTTCATTATGCAAAAGCACCTGGAGAGGAACAGCAACATGGGATAAATGATTGAAAATTCAGTGAAATCAGCATTATGACCATGGTTGGATCCCATTGCGTGGTGTAACTCACCAGCACAGAAGAGAAAGGTCTCCCCACCCATAGTGAGTTGATCTCCAGGATGAGCCCGTGGTCAGACCCATCTGAGCAACAACTTCTTACCAAGTCACCTCCACCACCATAGCCATCGTAACCAACTGCTATACCCTCTCCCCCCACCCCAGCCCTAAGTTAAGATTTCTTTCGTTACCAATTAAGCCAATATGATGTTATTTCACCTTAGTTCCAAGGCAGGAGCACGTGCCCTGTCAGGTACCACAGCTCAGCTGACAGCAATCACCACACCCTCACTGCGCATCCAAGCACTAAGTATTCAAAGCAGGATACACCGCCTCAGACTTTGGGAAATGCTATGGGTAAAAAACCCAGACTTAAAGGATGTTAAACTGGAAGACTCCAAACCCAGAAGCTTTCTTAGGCAGGAGTCTGTTTACGCTATGGCTTGTAGCCTTCCCTCATACCTACTAGAGCTTTTCCAGCACAGAGGTACTGGAGAATGCCCAAATTTAGAGACTGGGGCACAGCATCAAAGATTTTGCTTTGCCATAGGACTCCTGTGTGAGCTTACTCAAGTCACCCAACCTGTCCGTGCCTCTGCTCCTCAAGGACAAAGGGTAGGAGCTCATCTGGGGTGGAGCAGTAGGGTCATACATGTTCTGAAGGAGTAGGTGCTATGAAGAGAGTCTTGTTTAAAACCTGACACTTTGCATTTTCTGTGCCAGGACAAATCAGACTCTTGAGTTCCTCAGCCAGGCCGTATGGTTGAAAAAACCCAGAGTATTTCCAACCCCTGTAAGAGGTTTTTCAGTATATCCCGAGGACAAAAATACAAGTTTTTGAGCAGGGACTCTCACAAGTGGAAGGTGCGTTCAGTGGAAGGTGAACTCACTGGGACGAACTGTCTTTCCCTCCCTTGCCTTCTCTTCTCCTCACACGCGGGTCTTTGCTTTGCAGCTCAGGGGAGACAGTTACCAGCGTGACAAGCATGTCCCCTCTGCAGCCCAAGAAGGTGAAGAAGAAGAAGGAGAAAGAGAAAGTGGAGCAGCCACCAGCCATCCCAGCAAAAGGTATGAACACAGCGGTGCAGAGGGATTTCAAATCCCAAGCACAACCATTTTCTGCACACAAAAAGCATGTTTTGCATATGAGATTTTTTTAATCTTATGATTTTTTCTAATTCATAAGCCCTATGCTTCATTGTAAAGTATGTTACCCAAAATACAGTTAAGTTCTGGTGTAAGTACATGTATTTGCTCCTAATCCACTATTAATCTGTTATTTATAAATTGATAATGCATATACTAAAAATGACAGTGAATGATGATAATATGAAGTGATGCCTTAATATTTATTTCCGTAGCTCCAATAGCCAATAATTTTCCTAAGCCCAAGCTCTTGAAACCTCAAAGAAAATTGATCCTGGTAAGTAACTTTCTATGACATTATTTTATCCATATTCTTCTCTTTCAATACCATTGCTGTAATGCTGCCAGAACTCTAGGTTCAGAAACTGTAAATTGGCTTAAAAATCATGCAAGTCCTTTTCTTTAAGTAATACTTTCTCAAGTGATGAATTGTCTTGGCTCTTTTCATTTCGAGCATTAGGTTACACTGGATTATGTTTTCCAGCTTTCTAGCAGCCCCAGTGTCTACAAATTAAGCCTGTTCTTAAATGAAACCTGCTATTGATTCTCACGTGCTTCTGGCAGCTGCTGCTTTGGGAAAAAAATACCAGTTACCGATAGAATCACGACTGTACTGGTCACACTGGTCTTGAGACTTTTCAAGTCAGAAACGGGAGGCCTGATTCTGGCTAAACCCACGTCAGTCTCTAAGGCACATTCAGAAGCTGAGCAGGACACTCCCCAGAGCTGTTTCCCATTTCTGTTCCTCTCGCCTCCCTTTTCCACACAGTTGGTTAAACCCCTATGTTTTAGTATTTTTAGAAAAAAGAGAAAAAAAAAAATCTTTTTTTTCTGTTTTTAAAATGATTTTTCAGTGAGGAACTTACATTGAAGTAAAAGATGTTTCAACAAAGATACAAAATGGTAGTAATTACAGAGAAAAAGAAATACCAAATTCATCCAAATGAAATATTTTCTTGATTTTCAAGCATACTTGACTCCCCATTTTTTTAATTCTCAAAAATTTCACGGATTTTAAATTTTCAGTCTGCTTTGGGGCAAAATATAGTATCTCTGCAGGATGAAAGACTTTTTTTCTTTTCAACTGTAATTATTGCACAGCTGGTGCCTGCACCGGGTCTTTTTTCATTGATGGCACATTGTTACTGGGTAATTGTCACTGCAAAGAGAGACTCAAATTGCTGGGTTTCTGGACTTCTCCTGCAGCTTCCCTGAGCAATGCAAGGAAGGTACCACACTGGGGCACTGGGAGAATATTCTAGAAAACCTAAGCAAACAAGCTAGAGTATAAGGGAACATTACAAAATAATTCCAGCGTTTGGGGAAATTTTTTGTAATAATCTAAATACCAGGAAAATTATTTCCAGAGGACATGTGCTTCTAGTTTCTTGAAAGATGTTTATAATAAGCTGGAGAATTTCTTTTGTTGTTAACATGCTAGAGTGGGTTGCAGTATAATTTTACAAGAATACAATAACCTGGATAAAATATGGACATAATCTCAATGAAAATTAAAAAAAAAAAAGAAAAAAAGAGAGAAAAAGCCTAATATCATGTTCAATTGCACAGCCTTGAGTAAAGCCTTTTAAAAACTCTGCTTAAGTCATATTGCTTTTGCTTTAGCCAGAAGAACAATTCTGTGCTCCCCCGTTGCAGAAATATTCCCCATCAGTGTCATTCTCTATTAGCGTCAATGAGAAATGTGTACAGATCAAAGGAAATAGAGATGCTGAGATGCAGAAAGGGATGGTTTTTATCACAGGCAAGAAGCACGGAGAGTCGTTAGGAAAAAGAAAATCCTAGGGGCCCGCAAATTCCGCTCTCTAAGGGCCGTTCTGCTGTAGCCTTAAGTACTTAGCCCTTTGAGTTGGTAGGGATAAATCTTATACTTCCTCAACCAAATTTTCTGGTAAGCTTTTCATTGCCTCCCAGAGATGAGTTGTCACAGCCCACGAGTGTCAGTTACAGAACATCATCAAAATGAACAGGTTTCAGCGTCTTTTCACCAAAGTTTGCACCACCAGGTTTAGGAGCTCCCGGGTGATTCACTGGAGCCAATGAAAGGACGTGAGACTTCAGATCAGACCAAATCCTGCAGTGTTTTCTTCTGCAAAAACTTCTGTCGACTTCACCATTTTCACTCTAAATTTTAAGGGGAGGAAATTCCTGCACAGAGAGGACAGGCTAGAGGGAATCTTCCTGATGGCCTCTGCTAAGTCATATAATCATCCCACTTTGATGGGGCTAAGTATATCCTGTATTAGAAATGATACCCTTGAGCTTAGTTCTTCAAACACACTGCACGTGTGCTCACAATACATAAGAGCTGGCTTCTGCTGTTCCTACACTGAGTAACCTCCTGAATTTAATCACAGAATCATAGAATTTCCCTGGTTGCAAGGGACCTTTAAGATCATCAAGTCCAACCATCAACCTAACTCTGATAAAAACCACCACTAAACTACATCTCTAAGAACCACATCTACCTGTCTTTTAAATACCTCCAGGGATGGTGACTCCACCACTGCCCTGGGCAGAGCCTGTTCCAAGGCTTAATAACCCTTTCAGTGTAGAATTTTGTCCTAATATCCAATCTGAACCTCCCCTGGGGCAACTTGAGGCCATTTCCTCTTGTCCCATGGCCTGTTCCTGGGGAGAAGAGACCGACCCCCCCTGGCTACACCCTCCTTTCAGGGAGTTGGAGAGAGCGAGAAGGTCTCCCCTCAGCCTCCTTTTCCCCAGGCTGAACACCTGAGCTCCCCAAGCCGCTCCTCACAAGACTTGTTCTCCAGACCCCTCACCAACTCTGTTGCCCTTCTCTGGACCCGCTCCAGCACCAAAATGTCTTAAATGTCTTTCCTTTGATGACAACAATGTAAAAAGCTACATCATCAGGAAGGCTTATAGGAAAATTTCTGGAAGTCATTTTGTTAACCAAACAAAATGGAGAAAAATTTGGAACCGAGAAGGCTGTGACTTGGTCTCATCACCTGCACGTACTCAGCAAAATCAAGCTTTCAGCATTACATGTTTAGCTCAGTCTTCTACATCGGTGTACGCTCCTGAACCAAGTGGTGGAGATGGGTGCTCCTAAAGCTGCCCAGAAGCTAAAGTTTCCTTCACCTGAAAAATCCTGTTGACTTTTTAGATTTCAGGAGTGTATTTCCCATTGTACAACAAACCAGCCAGACCCAGTGTATATCAGAACCAGTAACACTGGAGTCCTTTTGGGAAAGGGGAGGAGATGCCCGAGTGAATGATCTGCAGCCTGGTTTCCAGCTCAGACCTGTGAAACGGGAAGAGCTGCTCTGGGTTTTTGATCGCTGGGCAGTTTGTGTCTTCAGGTCAGGTTTTTGCACAACTGGTTCCTCATTTCTCTTAACATTTAGGTACCATTGGCCCTTTCCTTGAGAAAGAAAAAGGAACTGAAATACATCTGTTCAGTAATTCATGGATTCTGGTTCTGGGAACAATCAGGTCTCCCTTTCTCCTGGATGATTTTAAATTAAAAGCTATGCCACCCTCTGTGTTTCCTCCACAATATGTAACAATGGGTGATGATTTAAGTTCCCAATTTCTTCAGGCATTATTGATCTCCACAGACTTCAAGTAACATTGTACATCTGATATACAAAGAAATGGTGAACGTTTTTCTTCCTTGACTCCCTGCGATTCTTGAATATTTCCATCCACTCCACATAATTTCTCTCTCTGTGAGATGAATAGTCCTTCTTTTTTTAAGTCTCTCCTTGTGATGTGAGAGGTCCATAGGAACATGAATATCATTTACATGTTCAGGTTGACACTCAGAATACAATTTGCTCAAACCTGCTGAGTTATGCCTGCTTCCCCATTTAGATTCCAGGTTGCTGTCTTTACCCCCAAGAAGGAAGAGTTTGTATAAATACATCAAATCTCTTGCTGGAATTGTGCCAAGGCTCGTGTATTTACGAAATCCCATAGCAGATGATTTTTGTGTGATGACACATTTGCAGTAATAAAAGCGTCACCAGAAAACTGAAAACCTTTAATTACTTCCTTGGGCCTTTTTGAAGGATAAGAAGAAACGGGCCTGATTTCCAGCAGAGTTAGTTTAGAGCCTAGGAATAACCCTGCAGCTGTAAAAGTAATAAACCATTAGCAAAGGTGAGGACACTCTTCCCCAAAAGCTGTTTAAACATGCTAGACAAACCTATGCTAGGTATATTTAATTCTGCTAATGAAGAAAGATGGATGGGCACACCCCTTAGGGCCCCTGCCTGCCCTACATTTGTGGGATTCTCTTTCTTTAAAATAAAATAATTCAATGGGATTAGTAAATGATCTTTGTCCCTGACTTTGTTACCACAACTTCTCTGGGGTTCAGCAGTAAAATTTAGATGCAATGCTGAAAGAGGCTTCACAAATTGTTGTAGATACTGTTTCCAGGGAGTCTTAGAAGTATTTTTTAGTTTAGGGAGTAAAAAATAGACATCTTAGTGAAAAGGACCTGTCCTTTTTAACTGATAGTGACACTAAAAGTCATACTTCCTGCTCCCCATATTTTCCAACGTCGTATTTCTCAGCTTTGGCACCAAGAAGACAATGGCCCCCTTGATATTTCAGTGCTCTTACTGGCCAGTGGTTGCATTTCTAGGGGATAAATCATCTTGCAGATCTAGCTTCAGTTCTTTGTGAAGGTCTGCAGAAGTAATTTTTGAAGCTCCTCTCTTCCAGGGGAATCTCTGGCTTTCTGCCTGCAATCACTGACATTGGTAAACACCCACAGCTCTAAAGAGGAAAAAAAGTAATGCCTTTCTGACTCCTGAGTTAAGTTACTCCCTTGATGAGGGATCTGTCCCACTGAAGTTCATAGGGTTTGAGCATAAAATGTATCTACAGCCCTGAGGAACACTTGTAATTTCAGCACGAGAAAGACCACACATCCTTGAGAGAGTGGTTTTCCAATGTATACTGAAAAATAGGACTCTCAAAGGCTAATCCTTTTCTCTCTGAAGCTACAAGGAGTTTTCTCACTGTTAACTTTGCAAAAACCACTTTGCCAGCGTGTTCTCCCTGCCCATGTCCTGGTGGCCCAGGGAAGGGAGTTGCAGCCTGTCCACCAAATGCACCGAATCTTCGCTTCAGCACACTCTTGCCTTCACCTCCATAACTGACCCTCCGGTGATGGCCGAGCTGGCATCCCCTCCCACAGCTTCAAAAAGAAAAAAAAGATGCTTATGAAAAGGAGATGTGCAGAGGAAAAGATGGACTAGTCCCTTTTCCTTCGGCTGCTCGGAGTATGTGGTTTCCTCCCATCTGGGCATTCATGCAGAGAGAAGCCACAATCTGTCCCTGTGGCCAAAGCCCATCCAGTTGGGCCTGGAGAGTCCTGTCTAGACACTGAGTGTGCTCAGGCGGTGACACAGGATGCTCCTGAGCTGTGCCATCTGGACAGCATCCACATTATTCCTGCAGAGCTCTTTACCAAGTGTGAATACAAAACAGGATGTTTCTCAAATCTGAAAGGGGAAAGGACAGAGAGCTGATTTTTGCCTTTGCAAGAGAAAGGGATAGAAAAAATGTTAGTTCCAGCATGTGCTTGCTAAGAAAGAGGTTATTCATGGCACTGGGGCAGAGCTGCTTGCTTTGTCCTGTGGAATGACCTGAAGAGAAGGGTGATTCCTAGAGACTGGATCAAAGAAACTTCACCAGAACCTCTGGACTCTGTATCTTTTCCATTTGTGTTTCCTGCTGCATCCCCGCAGCGTGCACCCAGCAGCACAGCATGGCTAGTCCAGAGGTGGCAATTTGCCACCTACTGGCCATCAGACCAGCAAACCTACCCCCAGTGAGGGTGGGGTTTCATTTTCAAGTGTTGCTGCAGGAAATCCCAGTTACTAGAAATATTACAAAGTTCCGGCTGGAACTAATATGCTTATTAAATCCAGAAAATTGAGAGATAAAAATTCAATTCTGTCTATAAACATAATTTTCTTGCCCTGGTCCTTTGTTAAAATCATTCTGCATCGTATCCCAAACAAAACCATGTGATCATAGAGACACTGAATTCCAAGGCAAACGTCTGCAGCAATAGTCGCTAAAACATTGCAGATTGAAATGAACTGAGAAGTGAGCCCTTTTCTGCTTATTTTTGATAATAAACTAGAATCAGGGGGATTATTATTTTTTTTAAATTAGAAATTCACATTCATTTTGTCATCTTCATGATAACTGGTGTGGTCATGGAACAGTAAGATTGCAGCAATCCATAGTGCAAGTTGGCATCAGCTGTTTCTCCAGACAAGTTAAATTTATGAGGTTATTATTTTCTTGTTTTCTTCATACCTAATTATAAATTTGGATAAAAGTGGTCTCAGTTAAAACTTCAAGAACTTTCAGTCTGACAGTCCTCACGGTAAACATCCTTGAGGCTGCCAAGAAACAAAGCAGCTAAGCCAAGGAAAAGGAAAATCGACATTCCTGGTAATTATGACATAAAAAAAAAATCAGAGTAATTTACACTAAAAACCCAACCCTTCTAGGTCCTTTCTAATACATTTATATACTGGACAAGCCCAATAAAAACAAAAATATGTATACGTATACTTTAATTTCTTTTAAATATTCACATTATAGACTTTGCAGACTGTTTATTAAGAAAAATGTTCCTTCAAGTGAACTCTTTTAAATAGTTGCCCATGGGAAACTCTGTGACTGGAACAAACTAAAATTAAACTGGAAGAAATCTGGGAGAGGAATTATTTTGCATTTGCCAGAAGATATGCTGGAAAACGATGACTATTCCTAATGTATATTTCTGCAAAGCGTGCGATCCCAAGATGAGAAAACAGATAAAATCATAGAATCACTTAGGTTGGAAGGGACCTTAAAGATCATCCAGTTCTAACCCCCTACCCTGGGCAGGGACACCTCCCACCAGACCAGGTTGCTCAAAGCCCCATCCAGCCTGGCCTTGAACCCCTCCAGGGATGGGGCAGCCACAGCTTCTCTGGGCAAGATAGACAAGAGAAAGACAGTATCTAGAAATGCCACTTTGAGACAGAATTCTATTTGAAGAAATAATTTCAATCTTATTTTAAAACAATGATGTAATTTTTCAGGAAAGGCTGTTGTAGCCATAGAAATCCCAATGACCTCTAAGCGAAAAGCCAGGACAGAAAGAAGGGGATGAATGGCCACTCATTTCATTGTCTCTTCCTCTTCTGCCCTGGTATCGGTCCCACCTAAAACATCAGTTATTAAAGTCACGCCATAGTTCCAACAAAGGAGGTGGTGGCAGGACTCCAGGTTTACACTGCCAAAATGCTACCCAATCCAAATGAGAGAGGAAATCATAGAATTAGTTTTCTTTCCCTGCCTGCTCAAAAAAAAAATAAATATTGGGTTTTGGACAAACAAACCAGCAAGATTAAATTAAACATATGGTTGATAAATGAAGTACAGAAGAGCATATGGAAAAAACCCCTGGCTACCATAGGTACTTTAAAGTAGTGTTGGCTTCCATGCACTGTTATTACGCATCCTTTGCTGAAAACTGTATACCCTTCACAATTTTGAACCTCCTGTGTGTTTCCTCATATTTTCAATCAAATTATTACATACTAGAAATATGCATAAGGGAAATTATTCTACACATTTTATGGTGTGCTGTTGCTTGTAGCAGTAATTGAAGTACCTTTTCCACTTATGAAAGTACTAATTTTATTTGGTTTTATTGCTTTTCTAGATGCAATTATTTATTTAGTGTGTTTTGGCTTTATTAAATTATGTTTACTATAGGAACATCATAAAAATGTATGAAAGCAACACATCAGCCACTACTGCCCAATGACCTGTTTTGGGGAATCTAGTGTTATTTTTCATATCCAAACATAATAGAATAAAGTAAGAATAAAGAGATAATCTACACTGGAAAACAATGCAATTTTGAGATAATATAATAAAACACCTGGACAATATGATTTCATAAATCTTAGTTCTAAAATTTACATGAGCTGGGCGTTGGGTTGGCTATTTTAGGACATGCGGCATTTTCTAAATGGAAACATAAGATGAAATACAATTAAACAGCAAAGGGGAAAGCACGTACAGATTGAGGTTGCCCTGAGCAACTGATTTCTACAGAACAATGAAAATATTTCTACTTCAAAGGATGGACTGGGTCAGTCTTCGGAAATGTAGAGTTTTACTCTGGCAGTGACCAACGGTGTGTTTGTAAAGTTTTATCAGATTCATTGTTAGGAGGGTTTTCACATGCGGCGTATTATTCTGTATTTAAGGTCTCAGGTGACACCCACTGAAGTTGGCACCAAAACTCACAATATTTTAAAATACAGACCAGGTGTGCTGTCATGGACTGAGAATAAAATCTTCAACATTTGCTGCTGTTATTGTGATGTCCAGCCTCAGTTTAGCTCCTGTATTTATTTTAGCCTCTGCACTACCTAATGAACAGCAGACAAAGTTTTGAAATCTCAAAAGGAATTTTTTGATTTATATCAAAAAAGGCAAAAACAACTTAAATGCCTAGAAACTGAGGATAATTCTCTCAGGCTAGAAAGAAGAGTGGAACATAAAAAAGAATTAATTATCAGAGCAACTGGCCAAGAGTTTTTCTAACTCTTTAAGCCAACCAAAGCCAGGATAGGACAGATGTTTTTCTGGACATTGTGGTTTAGCTCAGTCCCGATACACGAACAAAGAAAAGAAAGAAGTTATTTTATTTCTGTTACATCCAAGATCAGACTGGGATCCACAGGAAGTCCTTTTACATCATTACACCAGAGAATTCAACAAAAGCAGGAAATCTGTGTAGTCAATAGTGGAGCATTTGATAATGAATGATGACCAGAAGCTGAGATGGAACAGGACCACCCAACGCAAGAGAGGGAAGGAGGGAGGGAAAACCACGGGAATAAACAAACGCAAAGATGACAATTAGCCCCACAAAGGGCCTTTACTCACGTGCACAGATCAACTGACTTCAATGACACCACTTGCAGCAGCTGCCCAAAGTATTTCAGGATCAGACCTGCAGAGAAGAAATAAGATTAAATCAACACTGGAAAAGTGTAAAGTGATCTACCGGGAGGGAAACAACCTGAAATGCAGAGTGTGAGCAACTCTCATGGAAAAAGGAGAGGGTTCCAGAGCAGGGCAAAAGACAGGACGCAGGGGAGCACAGGGACTGGTTTCAGAGGATATTGGATGATTATCTTTTTAGCCAGAAGACAATATAGTAATTATTCAGAAACATTTCGAGGAAACAGGAATCATTTATGTTAAATCAGAAATTAAAAAATAACAGTAAATAAAACATAAAGGAAACTCTTGGCATTGGAAAAATATTGTTAATGTCTTCACTATAACATTTAAGTACTGTATGGGAAATCTTGGTTTATGAACTTTGAGACAGTTTTCAGTTTACAACTGGTAAAGCCTTTCTTGGTGTCAGAGGTACAACCTTTTCTAAAAGGTATAGTCTTGTGACTGCAAAAATTTGCATGGCTGAAATGTTTTTTGCTTTGGTTTAATTGTCTTTTTTAGGCTTAAACTGGAGGACACCTGTTATGTTCAGGTAGAACACAGTACCCAAGAAGATAAAAGAACAAATTCTCCAGTTCTTCATTTGCAAAGGGCCTTAGCTCTTCAGGGAGCACAGACTTGAATCTTCTACAGATGACATTAAATCCATTTTGAGTCCTAGGGCCCCACGTACAATTCAACAGAAACTCTTTTGTTTGTTGCTACATTTTCTGAGGTGAATTTGATCCGAACAACCCAATCCCAACCAATGAGCCAACACACACAAAGGAACATGAGACTTTCCTCCTCTAAGACACTGCTCTGAGTCTGAAGTCCCCGATAGCAGGGGGCAACTCTTCTGTCGCTCACATGAAATTTGTTCAGCAGATTTTCTTGATAACGTCTCTCTTAGCTAAATTTTACAGTTTTAAATCTAAAACTCAACCCGTGGAATACATCAGAGAGCTTTGGTGGTATGGCCTTTGTTCCAAACTCTGAACTCATGGCAGAAGTGGTGAAATCCCATTGGGATGCCAGGAAATCAGTTCGTTTCATTTTTGTTGCCTTCTGCATATTTTAAAGGTGTTTTGGTTCTGTTAAGAAACATAACAAGAGGTACTTTGAGTGGCTGTGATTAGCAATGTAACTGGTCCAAGGTTTCCAGCTGGGAAGCAAATCTGGCATATATATTTCAAACTCTGAAGTCAGCAATAACAAAAATTAAATCAGGCAATTTAGGATTAAAGAGACTGAACATTTCACTAACACGCATCTTTCAAGCAAATTGTCAAATTTAAATGTCTAGTGCTTGAGAAACAAGGAGAAATCGGTAATGAGCCTGAAAATCCTACTATTTCCTGTTTCTTATTTTTAATATTATTTTTATTTCATCTTCTGTGAACTACCTCCAGTGCAGACTAAACTGACTGACAGCATAGTAGAACTAGAATGTGTGAAAGAAGAAATGTAGCCCATTCTACAGAATATTTAAGGCATCTTTTGCATTCGGGAGTAACGACATTATAACTGTACTTTTTTTGGTTCTGTTGTTCTAGCCAAAAATTGCAGAGGAGAACTTAACATACGCTGAACTTGAACTTATGAAGCCGATTCAGGAAGCCAAAGGCATTCCCAGTACGACAGTCTACGCACAGATAC
The DNA here is from genome assembly GCA_033628505.1 of Tringa tobata. Lineage (NCBI taxonomy): Eukaryota > Metazoa > Chordata > Aves > Charadriiformes > Scolopacidae > Tringa > Tringa tobata. Next base: position 1,044,306 of record JAHREE010000533.1, on the reverse strand, counting down.
TCTTTGAGGAGAACAAGCTGTAACAGTTCATGCCTGTATAAATGTCCTTTGTCTGTGTTCTATTTAATTCTTGCTGTGCTGTTTATTTATAAAAATCATACAAATGTCCTTATTTTTTTATTTCCATTCATGCACTTCTATTTTTCTATGAGACTTTTAAACAAAACGTAATTGAAAGGAATCATAGAAAAGCAGCTGGTCGACAAGCGACGTCCCGGAGACACCCTTCGCAGTGTTTGCCCCCCCCTGTTTTAAATGGACTGAAGTTCCATCTGGGGCATTTTCAATACTAAACATTATTCCTTCTTTGATGCTAATGTGATGAGTCCAGCTGCAAACATCATCATCATCATCATCTGAGCAAGCCTCAGAAGGACTGGTGGCAGGATCTGTGCACATCAGCCTGCTTCTGAAGGCAAAGACCACTGACCAGGAAATTTGTCAATTTAATGCTGTTTTTCTCATCAGAAAACTATTAATTCAGTAAAGCTGAGACTTCTTTCCATAGCAAAGGAAAAGCTTAAATTACTTTTTTCTGCTATCCAGAAATAATTATCAAAAGAGTTGGCTTCTGTGTTTCCAAGTTCCCTTTCTAAATGACTTTGTATTTAAAAACACGTTACTTTTGGTAAAGTTCTTCCTTAGTGCTTGAAATCAAACATTACAAAATAATCCAAAGGAAACATCCGTAGTTAAACCCCAATGATTTGAGGAAGAATATTCATAGCTTGGGAACATTTTCCAGGATTTGATATTTTTAAAATTCTGGTTTGGAATAGGAAAAAATACGATTGCAAGTAAGAGTTGGACAGAACCAGGACACTGCTCTTGGCCTTGATCTAGATTGGGGCTCTCAAACTTGGAGAAGTTTCCTCCCATGTCCTACATCACCGAGCTGCTGATCCAGAGGAAACACACATCTTCTCCTCTAGAAGGGAGCAGACTCCGTTAGCACCCTGCTCACTCACTTTGGAGCTATTTCTTTGGAAAGACCAGGACTCGGGAAACAAGCCTAATGTGAGACCACAAAATACTCTTCCTCTTTCTTCACCTCTCGGTAACTAAGAAGAGATTCTTCCGTTTCCTTTGATACCCATTCACGGAAAATGGGCTATTCTGTGGCATCTTGGGCATTTCAGTTGTGAAGGACAGATAGACTGGTGTTTTCAGGCTCCTAAATCTTCAATGCCCAAACTCCACCAGAGGTCAGGGAGGGTTGGGTACCCAAAATCCTTCAGGCCTTGAGAAGCTTTAGCCCTTGATTAACCACAGAGTTAATGGAGACGTGAAAGCGTGGGCTCTGAGCTCACTGTCAGCCCATGGAGAGCTGGCATTTGTCACGTGCCAGGTCCTCTCCAGGTCTGGGAGGGACCCCTCGACAGGCCACTCATCCAGCAGTATCTGGAGCCCTTCTCCCCAGGGTCAGACGCGGCTGGGAACCATCGTGGGAATTCTCGTGGCTGTCACTGCGTGGGAGCGCAGGAGAAGAGGGAAGCGAGGACAATGCAGGGATGGGGACACGTGACAAAGAGACACCAGTGCCTTTTGGGGGTTTCACCAGAATAAGCCAGTCTGTACAAACTGCTTTTTAACTTTTTTGAAGAGGGGTAGAAATTAGGCAGCATACACCATCCCTTACTGTGTAGCCAGGATCTGTAAGTGTAAAGTGCCGTCACCTGCTTCTGTGTTAGATAAAAATCTCTGGTATAAAAAAGGCATTTAAGAAAAGCTTGTCAGGCTGGCTGATATCTACAGTACTAATTCCAACTCTAGTCCCTCATCAAGACAGTTCTTTCCGAACAAAGGCCAGCTTTCATCAATAGGTTTGCTAGCATTTTTAATCTTTGCATTTGTGAGCTGTCAAGAAAATGTTCATTTCACCTTTTCATTATCCCAGGAGTTTAATCACCCACTCAAAGCACATGGTATCTATCCTTGTTCTCTGACTGGGTGATGGATTTTTAATGACAACAGCAACCAACTCATTGACCAAAAAAGAAACTGGTGCTAAAAAGTGATCAAACATTCAGGGATCAGTTTTGGACCAGCCAGAGTTTGACTGAGTATTCAGAGAGGACACCTCTTAATGCAGACAGCTGTAAGGAAGGCCTTAGAAAAGCATAGAACTTATTAGTGATTCATTTGGAATTAAAAATAGAACCCTAACACATTAATGAGCTGACCACTTAGTTGTGAAAACTTGCTGAAGTTTGGTACATAAACATTCCTTTTGCATACAACTGGCCATTGCGCCCGTTGCTCAGAAAAATCCTCTGCTCTATGTTTATGCCCAGTATTTTAATGAATACCACTCTTTGTGTATTAATAGTCTATATAGTCTTGTTTATGTTTGATATCTAATTCCCCAAAATAATAGTTAATTAAGCTAAATAAATTACCTTTTTTTTGGGCGAGATTAATTCTCTCAGTCTGTGTAGGATTTATTCCTTGCTAGAGAACGACTCGAGGATACGTGTTTTATCTCACGCTCAGCATTTAGGCAACCCCAACAGGTGGGAATTGAATTTTTCATTCTGAAGAAAATGACACGATTTTGAAATGTTTTCCATTGGTGACCAGCTTCAGATGACAGCAGAATCCTGAAAGGCAATGAACCAGCTGAGTGAAGGGAGGCCAGAAATACTGCTTAGAACCCACCTTCCTGAGTAGGCATTTCCTATGCCTTTTCTCATGCAGCACCCACCCAGATTTCATAAAGCCAGATCATATCACTGGAGAAAGAAAAACATCATCCTTTACCTTTCAACCAATTGTACATCTTTAAGTATCAAAGCAACTCACTTGAAAGACTACGGAGAAGAAAATTTCACTGAGCATAATGTGCTTTAGTGGGAGAAATGTGGGATGAGTTGGATTTAGCTCCTTCTAACAGGAACCTCCAGGCTGAGTGACTCTCTGGCCTAACTCCCTCCAGCTTCAGCAGAACAGCAGCGGAGCTGAACGTGGTCCACTGAACCTGTTCTTTTATGACAGAAGCTCCCATGAAGACTCTTAATATCCTATTAAGCCGTGGCTGGAGTCTGCTGAGTCATACTCTTTTGGTTACTCCTCCTGTTGTCATTGGTAAAACACGGTCCAGTGCTGAAATTTTAACAAATACAGCTCTATTAGCTTCACGCCAATTTAGTATCAGATTGTTAAACGTTAATGTACTGCACCCTATAGCTTTAAATAGAATTTGAGATGTTTACAGCTTTGGTTAAAAGCACCTTGTTCCTCCACATTAAATTTTATTACTAGAGTCCTCCATCAGCAAATAGGAGTAAATCATATTAGCGGTGTGGGCTGTGTGGGGGCTGATTCTGCAGCCCAAGGAAAAGGTGGATTATTACTCTTTATTACAACTTTCTAATTGGTAGGTGTGGTCAGAATGTCATTATCTCTGTAATTACAAGCAAATTACTTGTTTTAGGATAACTGTAACATAATTGTGGGATTCTCTTCATTAAGAACTTCAATCAAAGTTGTGTCCTTCGCCAGGGTTTGGCCGGGTTCTGCTGGCACAGCAGGACTCAGACCAGATGAGGTCTCATCTGATGTTTGATTTGTAGGTCAAATTCTACTTTTTGAGGGCTCCTCCAAAACACTTCTGTTGAGTGACATCAGGGTGCAAAGATCCTTTGTTGGCTTCAGTCTGACCAGCCAGGGTAAAACATAAAATTCCCAAATTCCACTGCATAACGCTTGCTCTTCTGAGTTCGCTGCACTAATCTGAAACACACTCCTTTGGTGTGGTTTGTACCACACCATTTTATCTGCACATGTATTTTATCTACAGCAATATTTCACCATAAGGAAGAGAATGAGAACACAATGGTGCATGAGGAGGAACTTCTTTGCTTGGAGGATGGCAGAGCCCTGGAAGAGGCTGCCCAGAGAGGTGGTGGAGTCTCTGTCTCAAGACATTCCAAACCCCACCTGGACACGTTCCTGTGCAACCTGCTCTGGGTCACCCTGCTCTGGCAGGGGGTTGGAGGAGATGATCTCCAGAGGTCCCTTCCTACCCCTATCATTCTACGAATAAGGCTCCCTACATAAAGCCACACAAGACAAGATCACCTTGTCTTTTTGTTCTGGGCTGAAGGCTTTTGCCTTCTTGTTCTGGGCTGACATGGTCACACGCACAACTGAAACCAGCTACAGCACGTAGCTACCCACAGCCCCACAACTTTCTTTGAGAAATTAGACATTCATCCTTTGGGATTATCCTCAGGAAAGAGGAGGAACTTCTCTGGCTGCTAAAAGTTCTCTCCTGACACCTGGGGGCGCAGCAGAGCACAGAACCAGGACATCATGTAAAATATACCAGGCAAAAAAGACATGTGGGCGGGCAAGAGTTACCACTTTCAAACATGGTACCTGGATATGTGTCCTCCTCTCACCATAAAAGCAAATGAGGAGCCACTGGATACTTCTCGGTGATGCCTCATTACGTCCTCCACCTCCAATTCTGCCCGCGGTGCGTGGGGACTCGAAGAGAAACTGCTCAGCACCATCTGTGAAGGGAATTTTTCAGGCAGGCAGTTAAACAGCTTCACAAATCTCATTCCCCTGCACTAGTCCTGTGGGAGACAAGTCAGTGGAGAATCCTGGCCTCAGTACTCCAATCGGAGAGGATCAACGAGGCTGACAGGCAGCCCTTAGTATTCTATATGGCAACTCTGTACCTTAAATGGTCCTTGCAATGGCTCCCTGCTCTCTGGGGAACACAAGCCCTTCAGATCCCTCAGGCAAATGTAGCTGTGTACCTCGGCTTTCTCCTTGCTTGCTCTCAAAAAGCAACCAGAGGATAGAAGAGCCCTGTCCTGCCAGGGAACTAACTCAAAAGCCAAAATTAGTAAATCACTGTGTGCACGACGACGGCAAATGGCAAAGGCCACTCCTATGTATCACTATAAAAAATAACATTAATTGGGATGCTTTGCAATTTCCTGTACAACTCATAATTAGGTTAGATAAGAAACTAGCAGTGTCTAAGTGCTATAAATGTCTAAATTAAGTTATTTTGAAAGTGCTTGGCACTTTGACATTTGAGAGTTCAGAGTAATTGGAGTATTGAAATAAAATTGCTTCTGTTATTTAAAAGGTCATTATCTTCTTCGGGTAGATATATGAGGACTATTTTCCACTCTACTGAGCCGTTCTATTTGGTACAATTAGACCTGCTTGAGTAGATTTCTAGTGGGCCTCCTCCCACTTATCACAGTCCCAGCACTGCCACGGGGAAGGGCCTGTAAATATACAGCCCAAAGACAGAGTATATATTCAGCTCATAACGGGGCTCCAAAGAGCCAAGAGCTGCCCAGAGCTTCAAAGAGACACCCACCAACACAACCAAAGCCAACACACACCAGGTTGGAGGCAGAACCCAACCTGCCAGGCAGACAAAGGCTTTGGAGCAAATCAGGATTTCACCTTCCCAACCAAATCACACCATTATCTGGCAGCAGCTCTGGTTATTTCAATAATACTACTCAGAATCCCTTGTTCACAACGTGCATGGTCCCACTGTCACAACAACGACATGCCTTTTGCTCGCTTACCAGATCTGGTGCTCTGTGACTGTGACAGTCAAAGATGGGAACTTAAATGACCACACTTTGCATTTTATTTTGGTTAATCCAGTGGCGTCAGTAAAATGAGGGGGTACAATGACATGGACATTGGCAGAGGAGATGTAACTTGTCACCACTGGAGACTGTCACAGTTAGGACACCATGGGCTGAGGACAGGAGTGGCCAAAGAGCCCTCTCACTGTTCATTCCAGTGGCTTAATCCCCGTGCTACCACCATGGGAGCTGAGCACCCCACCAAAACTGGAGTAGCTCTGGAAGCACAACTCTTCCTTGTCCCTCCTGGCCAAGGAGCAGATGTACAAGGGAGCAGCAAAGTCCTTCAAGCCTCCTGCTCAAACTGAACAAGAAGACAATTTCTGACCTGGAACAGGGGAAATTCCCACGTGGCTGTTGCAGCCACCCATCCAGAGACAGCTTCTCCCCCATCAGCAAGAGGTCACAATGCTCTTCCACCACAGAACTCACCCGACACCCTCAGCTCCAGGCACCCAGCCTTAGTGGCTGCCCTTCACCAACAACCCTCCACACGTGTAAGGTTGTAACACTTGTGTATGGAACACACTGAGCAAACACTGAACGCGGGCACAGCCACAGCCGTCCCCATCACGAGGCCTATGTTTACAAATATTACTTGTGGTCATGCAATATTACATATTACAGCAAATATTACTCATGGTCACCAAGATCCAAACGTACTCCTGAAGGCTGGCTGGTTCTAGAAACCAGGTTTCCATGAGACATTTAGCTCCAGTGAAGAGAACAAGGGGGTTCCCTTACAAAAACTTCATGCGGCAAGTTTCCAGGAGTCTCCTGACACCTGAGAAGAGCTCTGATGACAACCTGTCTGTAAGGCTGGCATCCCTCCACCAGCCCTGTTCCCTCCCCATCAGCATGGCTGACTTCAATAACATTAAGTTCTATGTCTGAAGAGCGACACCAGTAACGCAACAACCAGTCTGATCCCCAAGAGATGTGTGTGACCGTTAGCAAACAAGTCCCCCCAGGTACCTGGCTCAGAGGTGCTTTGTTTCAAGCAGGAGGAGACAAGAGAGCTGGGATCAGGTCCAGAGCTTTTCTGGGCTTCTTTTTCAACTTCCCTGGGATGTCCCTCCTGAAATGATGTGACACAAACATGACAGGCTGTGTTTTCACACAGAAGAGAGCATATTTCTGCAAATTACTGTAGTTCATCCAGCTCTCAGACAGCTTCCCTTGTGACAGCCATGGATGACCCCAAATGAGATGATCTCTTACCCATACCCTCCTGCAACAAGATCTGAGAACCCTGTACCAAAAGGACTCGGAACAGTAGCACACGGTGACAATCACAGGGAAACTTTCCCATGGGGCTCCCTGATCGGTTTGCATAGATTTCTCAAAAAAAAAAAAAAAAAAATGGTTTGAGCAAATTCCTTTTTATGAGGCTGAAAAGGCCCCACGGTGCCCAGGCAGCTCTGCAAATATTGCTTCACTAGCCTTTATTAGCCAACAGAAAGCTACAGAAATCAGACAGTATTTAATGCTCACTGTAACATTTATAAGGCTTCTATTGCCGAAAAAGGAAGCAAGATGGTCTGAGCAATAACCAAATAAGTGTGATTAAGGCATTTTAGGGTTTATGGTCCTCGATTAGATTAAACTGATTTTTAAAGTCACATAAAGGTTGTGCTGTTCCACATTTCTCTTCTTGGTTTCCCCACAGGGCAGAGTTAAGACTGTGCCTTATTCCCGCATTTCTTATCCTAATGGGATTGGATTTCTTTTGAGGGTAATTCTCACCCTGAGCTACTTACCCCTTGCAAAATTTGGTTCTGAGATAATTACAACACCCTGGTGATGCTCGCACTGTGCCGCTCGCCATAACAACGGAGTTATGCTGGAAGTATTTGCTGTGGAACTGCTCTACTTGCTTAATTTTCCAAGCATATTCCAGATCTGCTGCCCCCTCATCCCACGCGACCATTAGAGTATCAGCGCCACATCAGGACACCCACCAAGTAGGTGTCACTACTATCCCTGAGGTTGCACCAAGTCTTGTCTACACGTTAGTGACAGCTGCCTCCACGTCCAGAACTGAGAGAACTTCACGGAGATTCCTCATTTACCAAATACGCAGGAGACCAACATAGATACAAAAGTAAGTGCTCACGAGAGGGTTGATATCAAAGCTAATTGTTCAAACACATATTACTAATTTCTAGCAGAAACTTCACCTCACAGAGACTTGCCTGCAGAAAAATGACCGGGTAACATTCCACCACTCTTGCACACGCTGGATGTATCAGACTGAGGAAATTTGGTGACATTTGTGCCTTCACTGTGGAAGCAAGGACCAATGCTTTCGGTACTCACAGCATGCATTAAATCCATGACTTACAACTCGGGGGAAAACTCCTCTAGAGCTACAGAAGAAACCAAAACTTTCTCAAGCAAGCACTGCTGCACAGCAAATCACTCCTAATCAAAATTTTCACCAGGAGGAGACTGCAACCTATTTCTATCCAGTTGCCTTTTGTATTCTTCCAAATTGCAACTCCCTGAACAAGCTCGACTCAGAAAGATATCAATTCTTAACCTGCTGACTTCCATGCACACGTGCACACTCTGGATTTGTTCTTTGTGATCCAGAACAACAGCTGATGCACCTCATCCTTCTCTTGAAGGTGTAAGAGAACTGACAATAGGCACAAGGAGATAAGCCTGTCGAACCCATGCTACTTCAGATTCTTCCCAATGATGCTGACATGTCTTTAGCACCAAGTTTTTGGCGTGTAGCAGTTCCTCAGGTTTCTCAGTCTCTGTCTGTCCAGCGCAGTACACGCAGGGCTTCACTCCAGCAGTGCTAACCAGTCCCAGTGGGGTGGAAATCAGGGAACTCTCCTGGCTCTGTCTGGTCAGGGGTGTTTGGTGGTATGAACACAAAGGACCTTCATGGCCATAAAGACCTTCATGTTCCTGCTGGCTCTGCCCTGACTCAGTCTCTGGTGTTCAGGAAGCTGCTTTGCCTAAGTGGTTACTCAGCCCTTCGTGTGTAAGATAAGGTTCTCGATTTCTTTACCAGGTCTAGGAGGGGCAGGGGAGAGAGGGAGTTATCAGTTTAGCTCCTTCAAATTCTCATAAAATGTTAAGGAGCTTTATTTTTCACACTTTCTCCATCTCCACGAGGGACACAATTGGCACTTCAATTTATCACTCTATGGCCTCAGCCTTCTTATACTAGAAATACCCACTTCTACCGTGCAGGGTGATGGCGAATGCAAAGCCTGAAGGACATCTCGTATACTGATATTCCAGAGACCATCGGCCAAGGCCAGGAAAGAAGGCAGTGAAAGAGGAAAATGAAAGAATATGTTGACCAGCTGTGTCAGATCTTCATCCACACCCATTCCATGCATTCTGCCTGCCCTGCTCATTAAGAAAAAAAAACAAGTCAGAGGCTGAGAAACCAAAGATTGCATCATAACACATGTTCACAGTGGGGCTGGATAAAGGCTCCACTGCCAACCTGTGAATTCCTGCCTTCACTTTGCAAACAAAATAGCTTTCCAGAAGGCACACATATCTTTTCATGCAGATTCAGGGAAGGAGGAAGAGTAGGAAGGGAGATACTAACATACTTTTATGTTAGTAAGAACAAAGATACTGAAACAAAGTCAACATCTGTTTGAAGCCTCAGTATTTTGTGATCTCACGGTATTAAAATTAGAGTATGGTGATTTAATTAAGCTGCATTGCTCTTTGGCATAATCAAGGCAGTTTTATTTGCTAGGTATTATTTGTGAAATTCAATGCATTATGTCAAATTCAGTATGTAAAATAACATTTAAAATAGAAAAGTTTTCCCAGAAAAAAATACTACAAAATCACATTGTCTGTGTGCATGTCTGTCAGTGTGTCTCTCACAGCTTTTGAGTCCACTCTCTAATTTCAATCAGACTTGACTGCGGGGTCAGTCCAACAACTTCTTTGAGATTCAGTCCCCAACCATAGGCTTCCAGTTTCTTCAGTTCTTTCATGCTCTGAAGAGTGATTTTCTCTCTATCCAAAATGCTGAAAAAAACAAGGGTTCTTGGCTATTTCTTCCTACCCATCCACAGACCAGCAGCAGACTCTTCCCCAGTCATCACCAACAAGGAGCTTGGAGGAATTTCTTGAGAAAGAAAGAAAAAGAGAAAAATGTTCAAGAACAAGATGCAGATAGGATCCAGGCTTTCTCCTGTGTGTGTAGCAATTAGAAGGATGCAACATTCAGGGGAGAAGGTTATCTTTAATATTAAATTTGAAGAACAATGGTATAGAATAGACCAAGATTTGCACTTCCAAGACTGAATTTAGAACTGAATCCAAACTTTCCTGGAGTTTGGTGGGTTAGTTGTGGACAATCAGAAGCTCTTACCCTTCTCTGAGACTCTATGAATGTTAAATAAATCAGAATTCAGACTTTGCAGCACAATGTTGTGGCTTCAGCCACTGAAATCTCTGCTTCATGCAGCGTCACCAACACTAATAAAACTAACCCTTCCCCCAAAACTTCCCCACTTCCAATGCATATAAACATCATGGGCAGTAAGTGCTCCAGATCTGAGCACGTAGAACATAGGAATCATTTGAGCAACTATCAAAACGCCAACATTTTTGGAGAGAAAGACAGCAGTTGTTTTACAGTACATCACAACGTCCTGGAGCAGGAGGTAACAACGAATATTACAGCCAGAAGAAGCTGCAGGAGGGGGGTTGAGTAAACTAAAATACTGCTGGCTCTGCAAACTGAGTAGAGTTTAACAATAAAATTGACCAAAAACTTCCTGTTTACATTGTATCTCCAGCAGCTCCTCGGATAGTGGGTTTTTTATGGTGTAGGGACAGTGTGGCAGCTACTGATCTCTGCAACTATTCTGTCTGAAAGCTGCTGTTTCTCTGGCGTTGTCTCTCATCTGTCCAAAATCCTCCACTTAACACACTCAAGCCAGGCCAGCTCCCAAAGTGACTGCGTTTGGTAAGACAGAGTGATTCGACTGAGATTTGAAAAACAGCAACAACAAAAAGAGACACCACCCCCACAACAACAAACCCCCAAACCCAACCACCCGGCAGTAATACGAAGTTCAGAATAAAACAAAATCCCCTGTGGATTCAGGGCAGAACAGCGGAGACCCCGAGGCAACGGGCAGGACGGTACCTGGATACAGCCAGTGCTGTCACTGCTGGGCTGCTCTTACTTGGTTTTCCAGTCAAGGCAAGGCTGGGATTCAGTTCCCGACAGAGAACAAGATGTTTTCCACACTTGTTACCTGTTGTGGGGTTTAAAAATAAATATTTAGAAAGCGTCTGGGGGCAGCATGGATGGGATTGTTATTATTTACGGTCAGCAAGTTGTTAAGTTGAGAACAAATATATTTAATCTCAGCCTGTGCTGTTGCAAAATAGGCCCATCCCAATTTAATTTGTGGCTATGATAGTTACATGTGCTGACGTGCGGCTGTATCAATTGTGTGCTAAATTGGATTTGTGTATTATTGCTTTCTAAATTGCATGCCTAGTTCAGCAAAATTGTTCATCAGTTTTCACTGGCTCTATGCTTAATAAGATGCCCCACAATACCTTGCTGCCAGGATATAATACAGCCCATAATTGCCTAGTAAAAAGAAATTACATAAAGCCCTGGTATTATCAACTTATCTAAATCTGCTCATAACAGAACCAATAATTAAATGCTGAGAACATTCCACATACACACACACACCCCTAACAACATAACTCAATCATAGTTACTTTGGTCTTTTCAATGACTGTGTTTTGTATTAATTTTATTTTCTTTAATGCGTAGAATGAGTTGTGGGAATATTTGGCCATTTAAAATAATTCTGAAGTCGTCTGAGTAGTTGAAGGGAGCGTGTCACAGCTTTGATTACACCTCCCTGATCTTTAAATAAAGAACGCGCGCCCTCATGCTCATGTGCAAACGGGTGTGTGTCTGGGGTCAGTACACGTCTTCCACGAGCCTCTGCAAAAGGAGAAGTATTCTGCTGAACTCCCGTGGGCAGCTTTTAAGTCCCCGTTTAGAAAACTGTTTAAGATACAAGTTTTAAAACCAGCTAAAATCTCAGTTCGTTCAAAGACATTCCTATGCGATCGCATCTCAGCAAATAGGACGTGGAAATATCCACCACAGGAAGTTACAGATGAGAACTTAGGAAATTCTTAAAACGAATTGGACATTTCTACATGTAAAAAGAGCCAGAAAAATGACTACAGAATACTACAAGGATTTCGGAAGGAATGCTGAGTCTTTTGCTTTGACTTATAGCAATCCCTGACTGGAGACCACAATAAAACCAAATATGTAGCTACCACAGCCAGACTCTCTCACAGCTGGCACCTCTGGTGTTCTTGCACCTTCCTTAGAAGTTCTCAGGTCCTCTGAGACAGGACAAAGGCAGGATGGGCATCCAGTCTGGCATTGCCAACATGGCTCTGTACGTGTAAATATTTGCACAAAGCAATCTCAGTAACGTACACGCCAAGTTCCACGAACAGCACTTCTGAAGATCTCAGTGGTAATGGCCAATTACTGTATAATATCTTTTTATGCAGATTTTACATCTATAGCTCTATATTATGCAAATTGCCAGCATAAAATTGAAGTAATAGAGAATGTGTGTAATGAGGACCACAGCAAATAAGTGGTGTAAATTATACATACTAACACCACAGCTCCTTTCTCTTATAAAACGTGCTGCGAAGAGAAGCAAGCAGTGCTATTTAGGACGTGGCTTTAAGGCTCTCTGGCAGATTTTGGCTCCTGTATTTGTTAGAACAGAGAAGTTCTAACTCTGAGCCTGAGTTGTTTTTAATACCAGTTAACACCGTAGCCCCATCATCTTATTAACCTCAGTGCTGCAAGAGATCCAAGGTATCAGCTGGGCAAAGCCTTGAATGAGCAGCTCCACTGGGGCCTGCTGCTGGCCTCCCACCAGTTTGAAGAACCTTCTGACCTCATTTAAGGTTGCAAAGACAACAGGCTTCCCTGTTCTGTCCCAGGGCAGGATATGGCATTGCCCACTCTGCCATTAGGGCAAGATACCTTATTACTGGCCATCAGCAAAGGTGCCAAGGGAATGGGCTTTCTGGAGCCAGAATAGTTCATTAGTTTCAGAGGTTTATGGAAAAAGGTGGTCTATCAAGCTTGACAGAACCTGTGAGAGAACCCACGAAGAAGCTTTCAGCTTCATCCAGGCAGGACATGCCCATCTAAGGTGGCTACTCGTCACTTCTGCTGCTGGTTGTGCTCACACACCCTCTCCTTCCTCCCAACCAGACAAGGTCTCCAGTCACCCTGGACTTCACAGTCCACCCATGGCCATACCCATGTCGCCAGGCTCTTCCATCGTGCCTCTCTGAGGTCCCAGTCCAGCAGCTTGCCCTGGGGTACTGGTGTATTCAGTCTTCCACAGCTGTGCCAGCAAAGAGGTAAAGATGGAAAAAGCATGGATTATAACAAAGCAACAAGAGAGAGATGTGTCCGCTTCCCAGCAAGGGGCAGAAATTGGACTTCTAACATCAGAAGAGGATTTTGCAGTGTTGTCTCTCCCTCTGCCACTGCGCTGGAAGGCATCATGCTGGAGAAATGTCTGCAGGAAGCTGGTGGGGATGCAGGATCCATGCTAACAAGGATCCCAGTAACCCAGGAAGCTCTCCCAACAGAGTGGAGGCGGAACCAGCAGTGAATTCTGGCTCCTGAGAAAGTATGACTTAATAAACTGAACTGTGAACCAACTGTGAGAAACCAGACTCAAACATATTTCTGCTGGGCAGTATCATTTTCACTTTCAAAATCACACTGGAATGAAAAGGCCATTTTCAAAACTCTTCCTGAATGGCAAAGGCTCCTCCATTCCGGAGGATAAAAGCTGAGAGGAAGCAAATGTTTCACCCTGATTTTCAGCTGTGCTTCCCTGTTAGGAAAGTGGTACGGGCTCTTAGGATCTTTGACCCTCCATTTAGGATGCAACATCCTGCCTTTGGTGTCCAACGAATCAGGATTCCCTTCCCTCTCCCCCTCCCACCTACCCTCACCACTCCATCCATGCTTCCCGTGACGATGACACTGCGTGTGTCCCAGTCCATCACTTCAGCAAAGCAGCAGCAAACGATGCGGCGCTGGGGGCTGCAGCTGGTGTTAAAGCTGGCCAGAAGCTGCCCATTGACCGTCCACAGATACAGGTGAGATCCAGCACAGGAGATAATATCACCCTGTAACACAATAAGAAGCGATGTCTCCAGATCCTACACTCATCCTCCTCACAGCTCTTAAGCGCTGATTATAAATTACAGAGTTGCTCTGACCTAAATTCTGACCTTTGTTTTGCTTCTGGGCAGATGATGTAAACGAGAGAAAGTAAAAATGACTTTTTTTTTTTTTTTTTTACCTCAGGAAAATTCTGACATTTAAATCTCAGATTTAGCAAGATAATGCAGAAACAAAGAGGGGGGTTTTGGGGGGCATTTTTAAAAATTAAAACATTTATTTAAATGTTCCCTTTCTGTTTTCCAGAAAAATCCAGGCTTTTAATCAAACAGCAGACTGACAGGCAATGACTACCACAGGTTCCGGGCCAGGACTAGTGCTCTTTTAAAGTTTTACAAACAAGCATTCTCTTAAACAAGGACCTGGCGTTCACCTGCTCGGCTGCCAAGCCTTTGGTGATTTCACAATCCTCCTCTGCCCCTCACAGGGAGCTTAATGTCATCGCATTTTCAGGCTGTGTTTCGTGTCTGCCCAGTGACCAGCTCAGCACTCTGAGCTGCGCTGCTGATGCTGAAAACATCCTTTGCATCTGCATCTCTGCTCTCCCTTCCCCGCGGGGACCGAGTCCCACCGTAAGGAGCACACACACAGGGCACCCTTAGGGGCAAGGAAGAGGCAGAACCAAGAGCCAACGCTGCGATTTTAAATGATCTTATCAAGTTACTAATTGAAATTCCACCTAACCTTTCCCCCCTAAGAACCAGCTAAACAGAACGCCCGTCGGCAAAGCCATCCGATTCTGGCAAAGGCCGGGGTGCCCCTAAATTACCAGCAGGTGCCTGGTTTAAATCAAGTAATGCTGCTCTTCACCCAAGCCTGGTTTGGGGCCAGAGCTCTTCAAACTGAAGATAAAACAAGGCCAGCGCACCCCAGAGCTGACAATAATTAAAGAGATTAGATTTCAGCTGCCTTATCCATATGAGAGGACATAAACGTCCAGGTATTTCATAACGATCTACAGTGTTTTTCAAGTCTAGGCCAGGGATTTAAAACTAACTGAAATCATTGGTTACAGCAAGGTTTTACAATCCTCCTCAACTTATAAACTTTTTGGGACAGGCTTTTTATTTTGTGTCTACGTGATACACACACCACGAGGTTTGGATCTATAAATGGAGCTTCGAGGTGCTCAAGCATATAAAATATTCGATATAAAACCCAACGAGCACATAACAAAGAGCTGTGTAGGATTCTTATTTCACAGAAAAGTATCTGGTTCAGAAATCTGTTTCCTTCAAAACGCTCTGAATTTTTCAGGAAAAATACCTTGTTACTAAACATGGAATTTTGTGTCAATTAAAATATTTAATTTAGCACAATGGCAACATTTTGTTTCTATCTTCATGTTACAATATATAAATATGTTGACAAATTTTAACAAAAGCCCATTTCAGGACTAAACATCCTGTTCTGCTAATGTCAAAAATGATTTTTTCATCCACAACATAAGGACCATTTAAACTTTTCTTCTTTGAAGTTTCGGTCATACTTTCCTAAGGGATTTCCTCTTTTAAGTGAACCTTTCTGCAGCCTATTGTCCAATCAGTTTAACCATTTGCACTCCAACAAGCTGGAGAACTGCTCTTGGATCAATCACTGGCCTGTTCCTGGCATGGACCATCTTGGTTTTGGACGTCTCCAGAAGAGGGGCTACCAACTAAAAAGCTACTGTCACTGATGGTACAAGTAAAGGAGAGGACTCCGTCCTCTTGGGACATCCCAGTCCACCCAGTCATTTCTGAACGTGTGGCACTGGCCATTTTACACCAACTGGGAGTGGAGCTGGCACTGAACAGACAACTTAATTCCCACCCTCGATTACTAACCATCAGACTGCACGGTTAATAAAGCTCTGGTATGAGATGACTCTTTTGGCACAGACTAGAAATAGAGAATGTCTGCTCAGTTTCTTACTGCTGTGAACTCTATTTTGCCTCTCTAGGTACAAGCTCCAGTACTGGATCCAACCTCAAATTGTCTGCGGAGGTGGAACCCTGCTCTAGTATATTAACAAGTGGGCAAGTAACATTTGGGGGAGGTAAAAGGTCAGAAAAAGAATCTCATCCGGAGTGTTTACAGTAAAATCCAATACAGAATATCTTCCTACAAACACGAATGCAATTCTGCCCAGGCACAGACCACAGAAGACTTTTACTCACATCTGTCAAGAGCTACCTGTGCAGCTGAGAGTAGAAGGGAAAGCAAAAAGCCACCACTGTCACCACAAAGGTGTAAGATAGTTGTCAACTGAGACAGAAGATTGAGGTCTAATGTGCCTCAGCTGACATTCATGCATGAATGTCAGGAGAAATTAATGAACTAATGGAGGCAATAAGGTTATGGGTGAGCCAAATCCAGGAGCTAGAGTAATACTTCATGCTCCGTAAACTAAAAGTTGTTTAATCTCACTATCTACCCATCCAAAGATGCCTCTACTTAGCCACTCAGCCTAAGACGCTGCTGTTAGTGCTCACCTCTCATCATTAAGAACACTATTAGCAATCTCTGTAGAAAGAAAAAAAATCAATGTATCAGACTCTCAGGATGTTTTTATGTTGGGAAGAGCACCCATTAAATTATCATGAAATGTTCATGGATGCATCAGAGGGAAGATGATAAATGAAGATCTTACTGTCGAATTGTTGATGGCCAGAGAAGAGAGGCTTTCCCTGTGGGCAGGAAGCTGGTTTATGTACGTCAGCTGGTTCAGGTCCCAGATGATGCAGGTTCTGTCATCAGATCCACTCACAAAGATGCTGTAGGTCACGGAGGCAGCAAGGCAGGTCACTGCCTGCGTGTGCCCATACAGAGCCTGGTGGGGCAAAAAAAAAATAAAAATCATCCGATAAACCCCAGTAGAGGGTGGCTGATTTACTGGGGAATCACTGTCCTGCTGTCATCTGCTTCATAAGAACAAGCAATTTTGTCATTCTTTGGAGAACTGAGAAGGGTATGAGGGGGGAACACCAAAGGATCTTATAGAAGCATCCTTGTCCTTAACTTATGGTGGAGGAAAGTTGAGGCTCCAAGAGACTACATGATTTGCCCCAATTTGCACAGGAACTCAGGGCCCTGGGCAGACATTTCACACTTTACGACAGTGCTTCGTGCTCAGCAAAACATAGTTTTTCACTTCAGTCCATGCAGTTTTAAGTAAAAATTATGCTTGGAAATTACTATTTCTCAATATTTAAAAACCATTTTGAAATAAAACTTACCAGGAGGTATTTCAGTGACCTTCTCAGTCTTATCTTACTGTTTTTTCTGAACAAGTACTAATATTTTCCAGTTTCAATTAAGAAGAAAAACAGTATCTGGGGAGAATTATTGCTTTAAAGCCATATAGGAATTCCTTTCTCTTTCATCATTACTCAACATTCTTTTGTTGTTGTTTTATAGGTTCCGAAGAAACAAGGAGTGCCCAGTCTAATTTAGCCTTATTTAAATGATTTCATTAAAAAAGACTACACTTTAGGCAGTTTAATAGCACAGACAGAAGTCATGGATTGAAGTATATTGATAACAAATGTTTAATGCAGCATCTCAAGTGACAGCAGTATACATTTCTGCTGCAAAACCACCAATGACAGCAAAGCCTGTTGGGCAACAGAGAAAAAGTCCTTCACAGCTTTCCTAAAAATCCTTCCAGGCCTCAATTTTTAGCTGCCTTACTGTGAAAAAAAATCAGATCCACCAGTTTTAATGTTGGTTTTAACAGTAAACTGCATATTCCTTGCTGGCTTTCTCGACATGCCATAATTAGCACATCTTCAAACATTAATCCAGTGGTGAAGAAGCTGAGCTGCAGCAGGCTACGTACTACTGAAGGCGACCTGCAACTGCCAGGGATGAATCTCAGCTTGTGATTTATTCCATTCACAAGAGCTGGTTGACTAAAAATACTGGCACAAAATGGGGGGGTCCAACAGTGGTTTTCAGAGGTCAGAAACTCAACCGAGCCAAGAGAAGGAGGCTCAACAATAGCTTTGACTGGCTGTAGAGCAGTCTCTTCACAAAGGACTGGGCATAACCCAGTGCCTGCACTTGAGAACTGCACAAGAGCTCTTCAAAAAGGGCTGGGACAAGGCAGGTTCAAGGACTACAAGTTTCCTCTCCTTCCTCCAAAGCATGAAAGAAAACACACCTACTGTGACAGCATCCAAGCTGCCAAATCTACCCAAGCTAAGATCCTGCACAAGTTTTACTACAACCTTTTTTTTTTTTTTTTTTTAAACCCATAAATATCCTACCGGACAGTGAACTGCTTTAAGTATAAGCTGAGTGTGGAAGAAAGGGCTAGACCTGAGCCCGGTTGTAACCTCAGCTTCAATCCACCAGTGCCTCAACGCACATTCATGTAAAACCAGTCACATCCCTTTAGCTCTCTGCCATCTTCTCGTTATTGCCTGACTGACAGGTCTTTGGGAGATCTCCTGCAGCACATCTGCAGAAAGAACTGGAAGGTCTATCTCTAGAGTAATAGCAAAAGAGGACCAGCTTCACCCCAGGAATGGTTAGATGCATCAAAACTTAAACCAAGCTTGACCATCCAACTTGACTGCCCCACGGGGACACAGGCACGTCCCGTCCCGGTGAGGGCTGCGTGGCAGACACAGTGTGGATGGCCCAGAAGCTTCTCCCCCCACTCTAGTGTTTCGTTTGGCCCAGAAATTCTGGGGCTGGATAACAGGGATCGCTCCGCTCACGGACACCGAGGGAACTGGTAAATCATATGGATCAATACTGAGGCTATTATGCTCGATCTTTAGTGTTCCACAAAACAGTGGAAGCAGCCCCGGCTAGAGAGGGAAAAATGACTTTTTTCTGCTGAAATATAGTTTCTGTACTTTACTACATTCCCAACCAGAATGTGTCAGTCCCCCGAGACAGCTGGTAAGTGAATAGCATCCACTTTATAGCACATCAGCTTTACTTAAGCAAAGCTCACTCTCTCAGGAAAGATGATACAATTTTTGTGTTCAGCAGAAAAAGCAGCCACCATGAAACACTGAATTACATGAAAGCAGCAACTAATTCACTGGAAGACATTTAGGATCATAGTTCAAATTTACATCTATGCCAGACAGTCATCAAAAAAAAAAAGCCTCTGCTAGCAAAGAGAGGGGGAAAAAGCACAGTATTTGTCATTGCATGACCTCATGCCACTTTGTGGACTTTGGGTAATACCAGATTAATCACAGTGAAACACATCAGCAAAGCTAATTTTAGATTGTTAAAGACAAAGCCATTATATTGGGGATAAGAGAGCTTCAAACAGTTGTCTGAAACTCAGACTGAACCTCTGACTGGTATTTTTTTGGTGTTCCTGAAGATTACTCCTTATGCTTTCCTCTGCTGCTATTTCTTCCATTTCTATATCCACATCCTGGTTTGGAATAATTAGCAGCACGATTAAAAGGTCATCAGTGAAGATCTTGTCTCACATTTCTGGCTTCTTCTCAAGCAGGAAACACTATAAACCTCAAAAGAGAGACTGCTCAAGCACAATTTTCCCCTAATTTCATCACAGAAATATTTCAGATAAATGGAAATCTAAATACTTCAGTGTTGTCATCCCAACAGACGCTGAAGTTTTCACATCATTTAAAGACAAATAGAATATGTTCTGGCTCAGGGTATGGAAAGCATTGAAATATCATCTGAATATCCCTTCAGAGTAAACAAACAGAAGAAGCTTCTAACACTTGGAGACCTTCTTGCTGATCAACAGACCCTTTATTAGTTTGCCTCAAAGTAGCTGAATGCTTTCTGTCTCTTAATTTCTTAGGGAAAAAGGAGTCACACACTGCCTTTCAGATATGACAGAGGTGTAACCTCCTCATGGAGGAACATAAACCTTTTAAATTCTGAATTCTGGCTGAGAGAAAAGAATCGAGAACTTTGCCTCCCTGAGCCTGTACCTCCATCAGCTGAGTTCACGGGGTGTTTTGGAGTTCCTGTCCATTGCTCTAGCAGCCCAAAAATAACTATAACCACCTCCAGGTAATATTGTTTTTTGAAAATAATCCAAGGGTTGGCTACACCTCAAGTGAGGACAGTATGCCTTACCTTCACTGTTTTTTTGACCATGAATTGCTCCAAAGGGAAGAACGAAACAAGCAGAATACATACCTGTAAGCTGTGGGCATAAGGCATATTATCAGCTCCTGATCTTGTAATGAGCTGTCACATGATGCCCGTGATTATTGGCTTTTTCTGCATTCTTAATTCATGCAAAAGTGTTTCCTCTGCCAGTCATCTGAGAGAAAGAACCTAATCCTTTGGGTTTTGTTATGTTTCTGTAGCAGAAGAGGCGCAGCACTCACCTGTCTCAAGTTGAGACTTTTCACTTTGTCCTTGACCAAGGAAAGTTCCCAGACACACACAACCGAGCTTGTTCCAGACGTGATCACGGTAGTTGCTGAAGGACACACGGCGCAGAGGCACTTTCCCCAGTCTGCCATGCACTCAAACGTCGTCACGTTCTGTACAAGAAAGCAGCTTTCAGACAAATGCTCGTCTGGTGATACCGTGCATTTATTCAAACCGATACAGCCCACGGCTTTTTCGCTTCCCTTGACTGTGGGGATGTCTGTAAAAACATAACGATGTGGCTTCACAGATACCCAAGCCAGCATCTCGCTGAATGCCATATTCTGCTATTCTGGTACCCAAGTCCACTCAGATGTCTCTCTGTGCCATAACATTATTCCAAACACATCCAAACATCAGTGTGTTTGTGGTAGAGGAAGAAACTGAATCTTTCAAATACCCTAACAAGCAGTGTGATAACACAGACTGTTGGATTTTTAACAGCAAAAAAGTATTAACTTTCTAGACTAGAAGACATTATTATTTTGACTGAATGCACTAGGCTAAGCTTGGGAGTCAGAGGGGAATTGACAGATGGTCCTATCAGAATTCCAGCAGAAAGTTCTGCACAATGAAATTCCTAATCAGGGGCCAGGAGACCTTGTATTGTCCTTTCAGCCTCTGAAATGAGGTTTCTCCTTCATTTTGATGGACAACACAGTCACTGGAGATAATTTAGAGTGGAAATGCCACAGTTTTTAGCAGTGTAGAATGACTTTGTGCTCTGATGGGATACCCAACTTGAGATTCCTCAAGAAGCCTGACTGTGAGAAAGTCTTGTACAGTATCCTCTGACATCAGCTCCCCAACAGCCTCTGAAACGGGTGCCTGAGCCATCCAAAGACCAGAACATATAATTTCTGTAATTCTTATCTTTTTTTCTTATTTACCTTCTCAGACCCATAGTTGCCAAAGCAGCAGGTGAAGTCGTCAAATCCCCAGCAGAATGTTTTGTTCCAAAGAGGAGGAATCAAAACTTTATTCTTTTCAACAGCCAGAATGCCTTTCTCAGTATGAACAATGTGCCCAACAGCTCCCTTGGGATAGTCTGCTGAGACAGAGAACACATTTAATTCTGTTTGGTTTAGAGCAGTTCTGTTAACTTTCCTCCTTGCACAGGCTGTGGGGTGAGGCTGGCAAGTCCTGCAACGGGGCTCAGTGGCCAGGTCCACAGACAGAAACCCACCCCACAACTGAGATTCCAGAAGGAACAGTGGAAATGCTCCTCTCCAAAGGACCACATAAATCCATGGAGAGGGAGTGACAAGCTCCAAAGGTGGGGGTTTCACAGCAGTGTCATTAAGCTCTGTTCCATTGGCAGATTGTCTTCTGCCATGAACTACAGAGGATGCTGGGCATGTCACCAACAGCCTCTATAGCACAGCTACGGGAGCCCACTGTCCCCACAGATGTGTGTGATGCAAAGAACACCACCATGGGATGAAAAAGGAGACACACTGAAATTTTCCAGGCTTCTTCATGGTAAGAAAAGTAGCAGACTAAGAAAAAGATGAAGAAAAACAAAGGATTTTAAGATAGAGAAGTGGAGAAAGACAGTATTGACTTTGCTGTTGAATGTCAAAAGAGAGAATGAGAACAGAAAACAGTGAGCTTTATGTTTCAATTTAACATATTCAGAAGGTAGAAGAGAGAAAATAGTGTCTTAAAAAAAATAAATCTGTTTTGAACGCTACAATGGAAATGTAAAGATTTCTCCTGAGTATTTGAGTGCTTTCAATGACCAGTCACAACACACAAAAACAAGTAACAATTGGCAGAAAGCATCTTGAATGTATCAACTCGTACGAAGCACTATTTTTGTGCTCTTGAAAATCCAGATTCACCCCATCTAAGAATTGTGCGCTTATTGGCTCAGAAAATGGTGCACAGCCCCTGCAGCACCTTTTATTATAACTGGTGAGGGCTTCAAATTTTGCAGGCTACTCAGGAAAGGAGGAAGAATTCCACTTGAGTGAAGGGACAACACAGTCTCTCTTCCTGATGAGCTTTTCCCTTGGGCATTCCTGGATGGATGTGGTTTCGTGAAGAGCTAGAACAAAGAAATTGAAAAGATTCATTGAAAAATGAATCTCTCTTTGCCAGATCAGGCAGGAGAGACATCTGTTTAAATCCTTAATCATAGGCTCTAGGACTGTCCTACATGAATGTCTTCATTAAAATAACATCTTACTCTTATTACATTCTCATCAGACTACATCCCTTCCTTACAGATATAGGAAGCTAATCCCAGAGGTTCAGGAGAAGAGAGAAAAGTACAGATGAGATTTTGAGCTGCCTTTATTTGACTGTACTCATTCCAGATTAGTGGTGACCCCATGTTTCAGCAGATTTATATCAGAAAATTACTCTGATTGAAGTTTCTATTCCTGCTTTCCAGTTGAAATACAAGATCAAAATAAATTATGCTCTCCCTTTTAATGATAAACTGGTACCTGCTTTGGTATCTGCCCAAAGTTGCTGATAAAACCCAGGATGGTGCTCTTAATAAGAGGATCTTTAATGTTGTTGAGGTCCATCTTGTCTCCGTAAAAGTAAGGGTGATAGGTGTTAACTGCCTCCACTGCAGCTGAGCCGTGTTGCTTGTGGCCAAAAATCAGATCTATCCAGTGATGGAGGTGTGCACTGACATAGTCACTCTCCAGTGCCTGAAACCACAAGAAAATAAATTTAGTAGTGTATCCATATTACAAATCCATTACCACTTTCCAATCCCTACTGGAGACTTAAGTTGTCTGCAAGTGTCATCACACTTCCAGTTCCTCCAGTAAGGAACAAAATGTGACCCGAGACGAAGGATGGATCCCCCCAGGAAGAAGAAGGGCAGAGTGCTGGATTTAGGAGGAATGTCCTCAAAGAAAAGACAACACAAGCAGGTTCCACTAAGCAAAGTGCAAGCACTTCACAGATCTTGGCACATCCTCCAGTTTCCAGCACAACTTAAAGTCTGTGCTATCGTGTGTTCACCAACACTGTTACTGACCCAGGATGGTTTTGTTTGTATAATACACCTTACTTAAGAACATGAAAAGATACATAAACATAGATCAGAAAGGGAGATGACTGGCTTAAAATTGAGCCTGAAGGATCCGTCAGGAGAGGCTGCACGCCAGGAACCAGCAAAGAGAATATAGAACTCATAGAGAAATATCTTCCCAGGCCAAGAGAGGGAAGGGGTTGTGCAATAGCAGGGTTGGGGTGCAGCGGGGAAGCTGGATGACAGAAACTTCAAGACTGCTTGAGTCTGATCAATAAACATTTTGCCACCGTCACAGGGCTTAACCAGGGGCAGTCCCAGCGCCAGATTTCTTCATGCTGGAAAAACTTGGGGTCTGAACTTCCCCCCCCAAATAAGAAATGGCTAACTTTGATTAGATTTGCCACCCATAGTGACTGCTGTGTGGATTAATGGGACCAGAAGAAACGATTACTACTGGAGAAGACTGGGAGAGATGCTACGAGGCAATACATCCCCCCCAACACAGGCTCCCTAGAAAGCTTGATGCAATTGTAGCAGAAAACTTGTGCTTGGAAGTCCCAGACAGCAAGTTCATAAGCAGTGGCCACAAGTTTGGGTTGAACCTTTGCCCACCTCCAGCTTAGCCAGCCTTGCCCGTAAGGCTTCATTAATGCTACCGCCCCTGCCATCACCTGCCTCACCAAATTTCTGTGCATTCCCAAATGGCCTTGCCCAGTGATTCAAACAGCAGTGACAAGCTTTATTAAAAATACTTTCCTATCTCCAAATCATTTGCCGGTGCAATACTCCCTGATGCCCAGTTAAAGGTCTCCCAAGCAGACCATCCCACCCCGAGCACAGCAGAGATAAACAAGCTAATGGGATCCCGAAGAATGGCTCATTTCACAGAGCAGACACTTAGCCCAGTGCAGCTGGTTTAAATGACCCTGCCCACAGCTATAACGATCACAGGGCAGCTCAGAGAACAAGCGCTCCACACAATCTGTCCCCGGCAAACAATGGGAAAACACTTTGAATAGACTCAGAACTCGTCCTCATTAATAAAAGCAGTAAATTTTGCCTGGCATCACTGCCAGAGCGAAACAAAGCAACCAGCATAGCTGCAGCCATGCAGCCTCTCAGCATTTCCCTGAGCACTACGACAAGCCCAGCCAGGGAGGGAGACCTTGTGGTCTAAGGAGGAAGTAAAGAAATTTCTTTAGCAGACAAATACACGGCTGGCTGGCAACAACAGGGAACTGTAGCAGTGTAAATGCCATGTGCATTACGTTACGTTCACATACACTCATGGGCTGAGATAGGCCCACGGCCACAGCCCTAGATACAAACCTCACCTGCTTTGGAAAACTGGCCTTGATTCGGGGTGAGTTTTTAGGCAGACAACTAGATATGGAAAGTTCAGAACCCAGCACAAACTCCGCAAAGGCAGGATGCGTTTGGATCTAACATTTTGTTTTGTGATTCTAGCCTTCAGAGTTCCATTTTCAGTGGGACCCAGTTCAGCGTTTTGTCACAAATCTTGATATTCACTGACCTGTCTGTGCAGGAGAATGAATTTATGGGGGTCCCCGTCTGCCCAAGGGGGAAGCTGCACGTCTCCCAGCACCGTCCCGTCCTGCATGCAGCCTGTGGGAATTACACAGGGAGAAACGGAAACAAGAGTCACACACGTTGCAAATAGGGTCAATTTTCCAAAACACCGAAATCAAAGGAAATTGAGGTGATTTCCACACATGCAGTTTCAGTTTCTACATCGAATATAGTGCCATAGGACGCTGCAGAACCAGTCTCTCCTGGGATTTCTGATCTAGTAATAAAGCACCAAGAAGATGATGTTCCAGTAACTGTCGCCACCACAGTAAAAATATGCATGTCCTCAGCATAAACCATTTTAGCCCAGACTGCAAACTCAGACAAGACAAATCTGCCACCACAACTTTCTTTTTATACATAGTCCCATGGGCCTAACTCCCAGATATTCCTACTAAATTAGCCACTGGGAGGGGGTTTGTTCTTCTTTGCAACCTGATTCCTTTCAGAAGGGTCTTAAATCAGAGCACAGTGTTGCACAGCTGGACGAATTCAACTCTAAGTTAAGGCTCAGGTCTGGGAGTGCAGGTTTCCTTACGGTGGACAGATCCAGGCTCTTGGCTTTACCTATTGTAAAATCTTCCTCTATATTTGCTCTCTATTGGCAGGATTCTGGTGTCTCTTTTAGGCCCCTCCACTTGATTCCACTCAGGTCAGACTCTGGATCTCGATTTCAGCCAGGCTTAGTTTCTTGGCCTCCTCTCAAGATTAAACTACCCCAATTCTTTCTTATCTTTTAACAGTCTTCTAACATCTTTTTCACATTCTCCCTTTTTCTTAACATGTCCCAGTTCACTGAGACCTTAGATACCATTATAACTAGACCTTAACACCAGGAGTTAAGTTGTCTTTGCTGTCACCAGTTCAAGATAATACTTAAGGTATTTCTCCTCTGTCTTAATTGTTAACCAACCCGTGTCCACTTCAAAAAGCAGCTTTGTATTGCAAATAATGTGAATTTCCTGTAAAGTGAAGTGAATCAGGACTACCGTGCCTATTTCTGAATATTATTCTTTCTGCATTCTCTCTGAGCCTCCATCACTGGTGCAAAAAGGTCTAGAGACAGCACTATATTCAGAAGGGATTGTGATGCTGCCTGAGGCCAGGGACAATATATCAAGTTCATGTGATTTGTACAGATGATAGTGAGGACATTTGGCAACTTAATCACCAGAGACATGAGATTTTAAAAAAACCAAACAAAACAGCGCCACCTTTCACCACCACCATTTAACAATTGATCTGTCTCCAAAAGTCAAATGAATATATTTTTCATAGCCACATACCCAGGATGATACAGACCAAACTTTCAAAAGAAGTCAACTCAATTGCCTATATCAAAATCCACCTTTGTCTGACAAAACGTGTAATTCCCTTGCACAGTAACTAACAAGAACTACAATCCCTTCCAAACTAGAAACATGGTTCTTCTGATATCATCCAGTATCAGAAGTTTGTACTCTTGTAGCCTGATTTTAATAAAAATTGACCTCTCGTCGCTAGAGAGCCTCATCAGTCCACACAGTCCAGGGACCAACTCTCAAGACGTGACCTGGATCTTTTCCTTTGGCAGGACGATGGGGAGCAGAAGGGGAGCCCTGAAGCCCCTTCTAGAACTTACCCAGTTCAAAGTGATTGGCATTGGTTAGGAATTCCGGCAAGTAGAAGAATTCAGGGATGAGTTCCCTGACGTCACTCATGTTGTCCCTTGAGGCCGATTCCCACGTGCTCTTGACGCTGTGAAACATCCTGTCTGCAACATCAAAGCTCCCACCCTGTGGAAGGGAGACAGACAAAAAAGAGTGCAGTGTGACAGCACAGAGAGGGGGGAAGGAAGGAAGAATGGCTGGGTCCTGAGCTGAAATGGTGAGTGTGGAAGGAGAAACAAACTACCTCACATCCTGAGAGCATTTGCATATGTTTACTTTAACGAGAGTCAAACACTAGACGAAAGCAGCCTTATTAGCCCAGGGCATCATTCTGAACTACGGCCTCAAATAGAAAGAAAAGGGAAAAATAGAAATAATAAAATCTCTCAGCGAATGAAGAGCACAGATCTTACATTGAAACTCTATTTCCTACAGGAATTTCTAATGGGGTTTCAGATACTGTATGCATTTGTGAAAATCCACATTCACCTTTACATAGGGATCCCTACATCGAGTATGAAAGGAGTCATTTTAGCAAAGTTTCTACAATAATGGAAATAACCAAACAGACAATGCGTTTTTGGAGAGCATCTGAATGAGCTTGTCAGAACGAATAAGCTGTTTCAAAAGACAGCTTTTTAAAACTATATAAAATGACAGAACCAAATTGTTTCTCAATACCTGGGTCAGGTACTGGCAGCAGAATGGCTGCACAGCTGCAGCACACTCCCAGACTAATAGAGGTATTTCTCAGTGGGGTTAATTAATTTGGATTACATGTCATGGGACATAACACTCCATCCCACTGCCAGGGCTCGAGAGAGATGGTGAGAGATAGATCAAGTATCTTTAAATAGTTCTGCAGTGCAGCGAAAACGTATAAATGATTGCTCAACCTCAACCCTTCAGTCATCAAAGCTGTTTCATGAGGCAAAAAGAACAAGCCATCAGGACTGCAGAATGAAGGCAGTAAAACCCCAAGGTGGCGAAAGAGTTAATTAACATGTTAATGAATAGGAGGTGCAGGCAGATTCTGTCTATGGCTGACTGATTGGGAACACTTGATAGCTTTGGGTTGGTTTTCTCTCCGCCTGCAGAGTGTTGCACGTGTCAGATGAGGAGGATGCTGTCCTTCTGCACAGTAACAGCTGAAGCTCTGAACTGCAACCCATTAAATAGGAAAATAACATCTAAGCATCTTCATGCTGTAAAGATGGGATCCCACTCCACGGACCGGGTGAACCCTGAGCAGCAGTTCCCACGTTGGGTTCTGATGGTAAGAAGCCCCTGCCCGTTCGATCACCCCATTACACAGCTATAACGCAACTCCTTTGGATCTACAAACACTGCCAAGCCTGGGAACTGCAAGTCAAGAAATAACTTTTGCCATATTTTTTGTCTGTGAGAAACTACCCTCACAGATAATCCTAAATTCTGAAGCCACATCTCCTTGCTTGTTTTTTGGAATAGACTCCCACTAAAAACCAACACATATCCCAGATGGCAAGACCCCGGCACCAGTGAATTCTGACTGGGCTTTTGGTCCAGTGTAGTTCTGCTTTACTTCCATGAATTTTATGTCCTTCTTCCTTGCTCCACTGACAATTGTGAAGCCTTTCCCACACCCACTCAAGGGACTGAGTGAAAAAGTGGCTAATCACATGAGTGAGCCAAGCTGGAGTTAATCTGATGCACAAGGTCATCTTGTTCTTGATCATTATTAGGCAGGGACCCTTGGAGTCAAATTCAAATTGAAATTAAAACAGAGTAGAAGGAGGACTATAAATAAATCAACAGCTAACAAGTATCTCATTGAAGCATATTAAAGGGCTTTGTATATTTAATCTGCACACAGCGCGCTGTGTCTGGTGGTGATTGATGCTTTTTCATCTTTTTTGCAGCTTTTATGAGAGCTGATGGTAATCTCCTGAGAAACAATATGATTTGTAATAAAAAGATTACCTGTATTAAATAAAAATAATATATACATAGGAAATGCTGTTAGCGCGACAAATCTGGTTAAAGATATTACCACCACGAAAAAATGTGATTTTTTCCCTGGCTGTCTAATTCATTTTAGGGAAAAGTAATATCTTTAAAACTTAAGCCTGTATTATTTATAAAGGAAGCAATAACTGATTTTCCCATTTCCTATATTAATAAATTTATTTGCATATATTTATATCAGAATTAATGAGTTTTCTCTCTCTATGAATGCAAAAAACTGCACTGAAAGGGAAAAAGAGAACGAAGAATTGCTTTACGCCTTTAGAGTTGACAAACTCTTATGGCTTTTCTACAGCTAGATACAGTGAGTCTCTGGCTTCTTTCCTCTCAGTAGAGGCCTTACACTGCCAGCAGCAATACTGGAAAAACAACCTTTTTTAAAGCTACAGTTCATCAGGGTATATACAAAGCAACTAGTCGAAGGGATCTCTAGAGAGAAGTTGGAGCTTCCCGTGTTTATAAAATTAAGCATCACTGATCTTCGGTGGCGCCTTAAATCCAAAGACCTCAAAGTGTTTCTATGAGATGCTCACAAAGGTACAAAGACCTCCCACATGACCAGAGATGCTGAGAAGTAATTACTGTAATTACAGACAGTGGTTAAATGACTGCTCAAGAGTCAGTGACACAATGAAAAGTAAGAGCCCTGTTCTCTGTAGGTACCTTTGAGAAGTGAACGCCAGGAAAGATCAGCCTGAGAGCTGAGACGCAACAGTGGGATAAGAATTAAAGGGGGTAAAATCTGAGTTAAATCAACAGCAAGTGTCACTAATTACTGAGGCCATGGGGCCTTAGAATGCCTTTCCAATGAAGACACTCAACACAGAAACTTTTGCTACTTTTTTGTGGTGCTGGGACCAATTCCTGAAAGCAATTCTGGGAGATACATGACTAAGGTGAAGTGGAAGATACCATCCAACACTTGTCTGATGAGCCAGCCTTTCATCCATTCCAGTACAATACGCAAAGCACATACACTTTTCTCCGGGGTCAGGTCTCAAGACACTTTAAAAAAAAGTGAAATAATAAGGTTTTGTAAACTGCTGTACTGCTTTCTTACTAGATGGGATGCTTTTTCACTGCCTTCTTCTGTGGCCAAGTGCAAATCAATTGTTTGACTTGAGAAACTTTTCCCAAGGGGTGCATCCAAGTTGTTGCATCTCCTTGTCACGTGCATTGAGACTGGCAGTTTGTATAACTTTTCCGCTTTTTAAGATGCTGAGAAGACTTCAAAGCTCCCAGCTCAGCACCCTTCCAAGGTCTTAAGTTCAGGAATACTTTTCCAATCTGCTCTTGACTTGATCATACAGTCTGCTCTTTGCCTGACTACATCTCACAGTTAACAATTGCTAAAGCCACTATGGGACCAGTCACCTGGGGGACACGACAGCGATGAGCTCAGCTGAACATGCCGCAACATAAGAGAAAAGGAATGAGAATGGAAGAAGTTCAGCAGTTTCAGTGGATCCCCATCCAGATTAAAGTTTGAGTTCTTCAGAGCTCAGCCGCCTTAGAACTATCCCCACAAAAAATGCTGGTTAGTGGCTTATCACACATCAAACACAGCCACAAAGCAGCTCCTCAGACTGGGAACTTGTTATGCGTGAGAAGTGTGCCAGGGAGATACAGCAGCCTTTGCTGTTTGCAGCAAGAAATAACTGCTCCACAGCCCTTCATGGCTGCAGCTGCCATATGGCTCACAGAGTGCGACGGCAACCATTGCCTCAGGTGGTTCACTAACCCATCAGCTACTGCTGGTAACATCCAATATCATAGGGCTCATTACTTAATTAGCGCAGTGCTTTGTTTGTATTAGTGCATTAGGAAAAAAAAAAAAGAAAAAGAAAAAAGAGCAGCACAACAGCAGAGAACTTGGAAAGCTGCAGGATGTGTGGCCAACCCTCAGTATATGCGCAACGGTCTCCGAGTGTGGGATATTCTGGCCTGGCTGTGTCCCTCACATCGCTCCATGAGTGCAGGCAGATTTCAGCAAGACACTTCATAAAAAAATGCACTTTTGAGGACCTGTACTCCTGGTAGACCCTGCTACAACACAACACATATTACAGAAATCAGGGTAACAGCTGTCTGCTGCAGCCCAAGTGTCTGTGCTTGCGTGTCACCAGCAGCCTACTGGAGAGGGCTGTCGGGAAATTCAGTGCCCCTGAATTCAGACACAGCAGAGAGCCTTCAGTAAGCCCCAAGTCCACACAGAGTATACAGAAAATATCAAAAGAATTAATCCTCCTTCAATGCACAGCCACTGTAATGTGCTACATGGCTCAAGATGAGGTGTAGGAGGGAAGGTACCTTCTTGCCCCCTTACCTGCAGAGCACAGAAGGTCTGGGTGAACGGCTCCATCCGGACCAGGTAAGATGCCACTATAATTGCTGACGAATAGTGAGTACAGTAATGGCACTGGGCTGAGAGGTCTCCTGGAAATTGGACACAAGGCAGATTTCAGTGCAAAACATCACCATTTCAAACTGCATGCTATGGCATCCAGCTACCACAGCACAACTAGACAGGGAGCAGGTCTTTACAGCAGATGTCAAGGATCTGTGAGCAAAAGCACACCTTGCACGTTTGCATTGAATGTGCACAGTCACTGCCATCTCTGTACGTTCTGGTTTTGCCTTCTCTATTTCATTCTCTAAAGAATAAGGCCTTTAACTTTCCAGACCATCCCCTTCTCTGTCAGTACCAATAAAAGGTCTTGATCTCCAGAAGCCAACAGCCTCAATGTCCTGTTTCCTTTTCTTACAGTAGGTGATAGCTACACAGCGTGCAGCAGTTTTCTACATGCAGTGTAGCTAAAAGACAAGATTAATGCATGCATCTCTGCTAACAGAGCAGGCTTTTCTAGGGAACACTGGGTTTTTCTGTAGCATCTCTTCCTGCCCAAGGGAAGGGGACAGAATGCAGCAACACAAGGCACATAAGGCAGCGCTTGCAGGAGTCACTTCTCTTTGAATCCTCAACCAGTTTGTATCCAGTAGCGACAGGATCTCCTTGGCATGGTGGTTCCCTTAACCACAGCTCCGGAAAGGTTTTGGGTGACCTTTTCCAAGGGATTCCCCAGGGCACTCAAGCCTCTGCTGCCTGTTTTTCTCCTAAACACTCACCCTCGCTCTTCTCCACCTCATTGTAACGCTGGATGAACTTGCGTTTCCTCTCCACAGTTTGGGCTCCCATGGGCTTTGACAGGTCCCGAAATGTATGGGGATTAGAAAGGTTTAGAGTCTGAAAAGAAAAATCAGCAAAAAGGTGGATTTTTAGATCCCTGAGTCTTAGATATCACGCATCAGTGATGAGAGCTCAGCGACACTGGGTAGCAGCGAGGCTGTGTTGGGAGTTTCACCCGCACAAGAAGGCCACAGAGTCCGTACTAAAACACCCATCTCCAAAACTGGTATGGGACTTGGCAAGAGAGTGGCAGCATGTGCCACTGCAAGGACAGAACATACAAGGAGCTTCACAAATAAAGGACCTGGCAGGTTGCAAACGGCTTTCCAGGCTTTTCTGTCCAAATCTCCTTGTCAGGGGCCACAGAAGCCCATCTCAAAATTTGAATCCTTGGTCTAGACCCCTCTGCTTCAACGGCGTCATACAAACAAACCTTCACGTGGTTGCTATCACAGAACCTTGCCCCAAGCACTGACCTTGGAGCGATAGTCAGCGAGGACCCAGGGGAACACAGGATACTGCATGTAGTCGTTGTAGCTGCGGCCAGCCAACGTGTTGAGGTACATGAGGTAATCAAAGTTGCTGATCTCCCTCTTCTGCCAGGGAAAAGAAACACGCAATGAAATTTCCTGTCTTCACCCCTGAAAACCAGGTGCCCCAAAGGCACCCTCAGAGCCCTGTGGCTCCTACGTCCACCAGGACAAGAATTATAATTAATGTAGTCAATCACCCATTGCCGCTCAGGTCAGCACAATCTCTTGCTTATAACAATCCATTCAGAATCCGAGTCTTCATTCTGGCTCTTCTTCAGACAGGCCCTTTGCATTTGTCTATAGTCACCCAGTGCTTTTATGCTGTATTTGCATAACAGGGCACTTTTCCCCAATTTAAAAGCGAGCCAAATGCATGCAATGTGCATATTGGAAAATCCTGCACAACTGCCTGCACAGAAAAGGCTGCAGAAAGCGCTATATATAAACAAGAAGGTATGGATTTCTTCAATGTGCCTTGGATCACCAAGTTTGGGGGTACAGGAAAGTAAATGCATCTCTCAGCTCAGCAAAACATCTGGGAAAACGAGAGGTGCACTGATTTAGATGTACAGATGATGTGTGAACAGTCATTCAAAACTAGGTGGCTCTCCCTGGTCTCGATTTAAAAATGTGCATAAAATCCCACTTAATCTGCCAGACAGTAGCACCATATGGTTCACAGCAGGAGAAGCAAAACCTCTGCAATAAGCAGCTGTAAATACTCTGCTCCTCTTGCCAACAAACTCACCTCCAGCAGCGAGAGAACAGCTTAGGCCTTGAAGTACATACGCACACACACACGTATCTCTGAATTTCACTGAATTTTTTTAGAGTTGGAAGGGACCATAGAGATCATCTAATCCAACTCCCCTGCTGAAGCAGGATTGCCCAGAGCCAGAGCATGTTACTCAGGACTGCATCCAGACGGGTCTTGAAAATCTCCAAAGAAGGGGACTCCACGACCTCCCTGGGCAGCCTGTTCCAGGGCTCTGCCACCCTCACTGGGAAGAAGTTTTTTCTCATGTTTGAGTGGAAACACGTCTGCGTGGACACACGGACAGGTGCTGGAATTCTTTGCTTAACCACATGCAGCCAAGACTTAGCTTACCTGCCACTTCTGCAGCATTGTCTTCTCCCCTCCGGGGTGCTTCCTGTAGGGAATAAACATGCAATTGAAATAGCCTCCTTCATAAAAATAAGAGAAAGTCAGTACGTTACTGTCTGTGCTCCCTGTGCCCCCTGCTCTCATCCCACAGAAATGAGGGAACACCAGGATGAGAAAAATGTTGAGGTTTCATCATTGACCAAATAATTCCAAAATCAGAGGGTCATTGTTTAGTTTAGTGCTGCAAAACACACATTTCATTACTGCTTTCATTAGGAAAGGACACTTTGCCTATTGAACATAGAGGGCCAAGTTCCATCCAGATGAATTTATCGCTGTCAGTCACTCTCCCTGAGACATGCTGACCCTCCCTGAGCTACTTGCCAAGGAGCTCCTGAATAAAGTGCCACTTAAGCTATGATATTTAATAAAGAAACCAGAAGGAAATAGGGGGGTGTGTGTGTGTGCTAAGGATGGACTCTGTTTGCCCTAAAATACTGCTGCAAACTGCGGTGGTGATGCCACAACGGTCAACTGCAGGAATCCAGAAGCTGGTTCACAGGCAAAGATGATGCCCCTGAGGCAGATGGACTTGAAAATGTGGAAAGGTCAAAATGTTCTGGGCAAATAAAATTAACATTTCAAGTACATTGAGCTAGAAGGTGTCACTGTCTGAAGGCCATGGACTTGCTCTCGTCAGTCCCTGGAGACTGAACTGAGACAAGTGACAGCTTCTGGATTAAAGACGCTTTTGATCTGCCAAAGCAAACAGGGTCACTGACGTGATACGATACAACGGGTGGTAGGAGATGCGTTTCCCTCGAAGTGTACAGCTTTAATCCCAAACTCAGAGACAGGATTACTGACTTCCTGAAGCGTAAGGGCATCAGTTCAGCCCTAGATTATGAAACTGCTACAGGAATAACTAGCGGCTATTTTGCTTTCTTGTGCTCTGCATTGGATCATGCTCGAAAGCCACAAAGTTTGGCTTAAAGCAGCCTCAAAAAACTAAATAAAATACTGGAGTGGTCTACGATCATTACAGTTTTATTGAATTTGCAGTAGTAATTCTTGTAAACTGCCTCTCATTATTATGAATCATTAGGTACAAGGAAAAAATTCTCTACTGTGAGGGTGGTGAAACTCTGGTTGCCCAGAGAAGCTGTGGCTGCCCCATCCCTGGAGGGGTTCAAGGCCAGGATGGGGCTTGGAGCAACCTGGTCTGGTGGGAGGTGTCCCTGCCCAGGGCAGGGGGGGAAGTGGAGGGGCTTTAAGGTCCCTCCCAACCCAAACCATTCTGATTCTATGATTATTTTACTGCCTGTTCACTCCTGGACCAAATAATAATATACATAAAGAAAAACCACTACGGTTTCCTCACGGTATTTTATTCCTTGCTTAGGGACTCTCTTCCAAGAAAAGTGTGTATCTGAGGGAAGGTTTTGCATAACCTAGGTAATAACCTATTCCATGAACGAACATGAAACCCAGGACTAATTCTAGTTTATAGTCTACAACTCCTATGCTTTATTTAGTTCTCCTGCTAAGCATCTGAAACCTAACAGTGACAGGCTGTATTTGTAGAAACCACGCAAAACAAAAGGGTGTAGTTTGTAACTGTTATGGGAAAATAGGATCTTCACTCTTTGTCCAAAAAAAAAAAAAAAAGATAGATTATATGATGGTCTAATTCATAAATCATAAGAAAGTCCATTGCCTAGAATATAGTTATGGTGGTTTTGCACCGTCTGAACCACATGTAGCTCAAGAATGTAGGAATTTTAAAGTAAAAAATACATGTCATGAGGGCTTACCCGTTACAACTCAGCCCTCTCGCACTATATGTGGATTTCACAGAGCTCTGCCCCGCTGGCCTTTGTAAGGTCTCCAACAGACACTTGGAACTCGGAGAGAGGATCTGAAATGGATGGAACAGGACCAGGATTCCTGGCATTATCTGAAGCGTGGCTGGATTAGGGTGTCTGCCACAGAGGGATCAGGTTTGGTTCTTCCCTTTCCACAGGGGCAGACTCACTAAAACTGCCCGGGTTTATTTTGGATTTATGGCTGAGTGCAAAAGCAGGGGGTTATGCAACGTACAAACCTGCTCAATCCATCAGCCCTCTAACATTTTAAAGTGGGAGCATTACAGATCACTATACACTGGACTACACTGGGCCAGTCTGTGTGTATGTTTTGCAAACATACATAATATATGTTGACTTGTGGGTGCCACGACCCTCCAGTGGAACTCCTGCTGTGCTTGTCACAAGCCCTAAACAGCGAATAAAGACTCTACAAGGGTCAAAACAATCATTTCTCTGGTTAAAGCTGGTTGGAAGCTGCTATATAATTCAAAGAGGCTGATGAGTTCACCACGTTGTGAAAATACGCAAGGCTAAATGTAGTCACTCCCCTGTGAGAGCCATCCTTCTGGGTCTCAGGGGACTGGGAAGGATGCTCCCTCCGAGACTCCAGAGATCTGGAATTCTGCATTCTGCCTTGTTGGCTCGTAAGGGCTTAGAACACGAATCGTGTTACAGGCAGCTCAAGCTCATTCCTCCCTTCTCCTCAGTAATCAATCAGCATCCTTCAGACAGCACCTCTCCAGCCAGCACAGCAAAAGCTCAAAGCAGATCAACTGCAGCCATCCAACAGCAGTAAGTGCATTTAAAAATAAATAAATAATCAAAGGCTGGTTTGAAAAAGGAAAAAGAGAAACGTTTCATAAATGTAAGTAACTACACTTCTTACGTAAAGTCAAGAGAAGTATCTACATGTTCCTCTATACCTAAATCTATAAGGTATTTGTAGGGCTCTGGCCGTGGCAGAATCTAAGCATGATGATAACGATGATCCACTTTTGGCTATGCTATACAGAAGTGATTTATTAATCCCTCTTCCATTAACATCAGACTATGATCTCACTCTTGTGATAGGCAGTGCTTTCCATTTGCTAGAGACAGGTGGACCTCAACCCATTTGGAGATTCATTACAGATGAGATAATCTCAAAGGGTAAGTTTTTGCCCCCACTGAAATTAATACTAAAATTCCAATAAAGTTAATTGGGTTCTTAGACTTCACAAAAGCTGCTTTCATTTTTCTTTTTGTCTTCCATCCTCCTGACTTCTCAAGTCTGCTAAACAGCGCTGAGGCTCTCCTAAAACCACTTTTCTTAAAAAAATCTTTGCAATTACCAAAAATATTGTGAGGGAAATCCTCTTCCTGGTGAGCCACAACCTAGGTCAAAGTCCTACTATTAAAAGGAATGTTAGCTTTCCCTGTGCAACAGTCACGTCTCTCTCAAACCTCAGAAAAGTCCTCCTTGTTTGATTGCACCAGCCCACCTTCTGGGTATTACTCTGTGTTCAAAGAACAGATATAATACAAAATTTATAAATAAGTCTAATATTAAAGTAGGGTTCCTCGAAGTAGGATGTCTTGAAGGGACTGGAGAGGGAGAAAGGAATCTCCCCCTTTTGCAGAAGACTGTTTGCACAGTGTGTGTTCACCAGACAGAGATAACATTTCCCCTGGGGAAACGCTGCAGCCAGGCACACTTCAGGTCATAGAAGAAAAACGTCAAGTAAATTTAATTTGTTGAGGAGAGCAGAATGCAATCTCCAGCCCCAGAATCAGGCAAGTACAGCAACGTTATCAGCTTCTTTATGCCAATGATATCCCAGACCTGTTATGAGCAAGAAAAAGGGACCTCAATGTTGCATCTCCTGTGAACACCACCTACCGGTAAACACTCAGCTATTTCTCTTCCATCTCCCTTTTCCGCCAGATACTATTTTGAAATTATTGCAACCAGTTACTAAAAGCTTGAGCTTGGTAATCCCAGTCAGAGAGACAAACCCCAGTAAATTCACATTACAAAGAAGAAGATTCACATGTTACAAAGGGAAACTGACGAACAGCTTGTAACCAGGTCCAGATGCTTTTTTCTTTCTGCATAATTTGAAATGGAACATTTCTGGCACTGCCTGCCGTCCGGTTCCTTCCCCTCCAGCTTGAACTCCCACGCTGGAACCAGACATTATTCTAATGATCTCCAAGGACCCAGCGTTGCTGTTGCTTAGGAACAAAAGTTTCACAGGCTGTGAAAGGAGACTTGAATAGAGAGACCCTGGAGCTGGGAAACTCCTTTTTGCCACTCCTCTTCCTCCTCCTCCTCCTCCCTGCATGCTCACACACACGTTTCTTCATTTTCTGTCAAGGAAGTGTGATTCAGCATTCGCAGGACTGTGCAAAGGAAAGCATCCTGTGCTCCCCACTCACGGGTTTATTTCCAGACTGAGAGACTAATTCATTGCTCAAAGAAGAGTAGACAGAGGATGACTGCACAGTAACACAGCATGAAGGTTCATCCCACACTACTGGGACATCTCTACCTCGCCTTCTAAGCCTCCCTAGCTGCTAGGTAAGATCTCGTGCAGGGGGGCAGTCTGGCAGAATTGCTAAAAGGAAACAGTATTTTTGTTTATTCTTGGTGGGCCTTGGTTTTATAAGCGACCTTGCTCTGAAGTGATCTAGAAAAGCAAGAAAATTAAGGAAGGAAAGCTCTCTCTCTCTCTCTCTATTTGCTCATGGTTGGATTGAGTCCAAACCTGCCTGTTAGCAAGAGACTGCATTTAAGACAGTCAGGGAATTAATCTCTCTTCCACAACAGGTTGTTTCCAACAACAAGGAAATGGTAACAAGCTCCTAAGCAGGGAAATAAAACCATTCCCTGGCTGGAACTGCGTGGCTTCACGCAAGAATCATTTCACTGTACAAATGCTGGTTTTAAGCTTTCTATGAAAGTATTTCCCTAGAGCTATTCCATGGGTGAATTAGGTGGCATCTCCCTGCTTTCCTGTCCCCAGAGAGCTGCAGGGCACGCAGAGCTCCGCCGGGCTTGGCAAACCTGCTCCACAATGTGCAGACCCAGGAGGAAAAACAGAGGCAACTTTTCTCACAGACCAGTTCAGGGTGGGATCAGGATGGTTCTGCACAGCTTTGGGGGCAGTGAAGTAGGAGGCAGCAACATACAGGAGAAGAAGAACAGGCAGAACCACAGGAGGAGGTCCTGAAACACCCAGGCAGTGTCACAGGCAGAAGG
>JAHREE010000533.1:948521-1001629 GCA_033628505.1 Tringa tobata | reverse complement strand
GGCTGACGTGGATGAACTTGATTTGAGCAGAAACATGTTAAAAAAGATTCCAGGCAGCATTGAGAAGTTCCAGAAACTGCGCTGGCTGGACCTGCATAGTAACCAGCTTGAGGAGCTGCCTGAAGCAATAGGGAAACTTCAGAACCTTTTCTACCTAAATATATGCAACAACAAGCTGACCAGCAGCAATCTGCCAGAAGGGCTGAACCTTCTCAAGAACCTGCATATTCTCAACCTTGGCTTGAACCGTCTTGACAGTATTCCTACCAGTCTTGGGGCCCTGAAGGAACTTACGGAGATAGGTCTCTTCGACAACGCCTTGACCACCATCCCAAACAGTGTGAAAAGGCTCCCCAAGCTCAAGAAGATGAATGTAGAAAGAAACCCTTTCCCGGATTCAATAAAGCAAGAAGACCATTCTGACCCCATCAAACGTGTAGAAACGCTTCACTTAGTACAAGAGAAAGACCTGTGCTCTTCTTGCCTGAATTTGTGTAAGGGTGAGAGGGACAAGCTGCAGCAGTTAATGGATGTGACACCCAGCTCCTCAAAGAAGTCAAGCTTCTCATCACTCCTTACACCCAATTCCACTGCAAAGGAGAACCAAGAAGAATGGAGATTAAGAGACGATTTGTCAAGTCACTCCACAGATGATGTCTCTTGAAGTCCAGCACAAACTAATAAAAAGCTGACCTCCTTCCTCCTGCCTTCTCCTGCAGTTCTCTTCCTTTAAAGATCGACGTGATTTTAAAAGCAGCAGTTACGTGTGGCCTCTGAAATGAAATCCAAGCCAACTGAACCAGACGTATATTTGGGAAAGGAAGGACTATTCTCTAGCATCTGTACCTGTTCCTACAACACCTCCACGTTTGGGTTTTGGGGTAGTTTTTTTTTCTCTTTTGTGTGTGCAAGTGTCCAGTGAAGGAATCTTTAAAAAGAAGCTTTTCTGGTAACTCCATTCCCACCACTGAACCGTAAACATGAGTCCTGTTCCTTTTGGCAGAGTGAAACAGTTAAACCAGTCTCAGTCAATACCACTAGGAGGAACAGAAACAGACCTGGGAATTTTCTGCTGCTGGTGGCTGCCACCAGCCCCTCAGAGAATCTCAGACAAGCACCGTCAGTGTAGGAACCATGAGCCTGTTCCAATTCCGCCAACACAAACGTTATGCTCAGGAGTAAATAAACAGTGCAAAACCAAAATGCTTAGAGCTAAACAATCAGTGATCCTGTTTGCCCTCAAGGGGCCATGCTCTGCTTAACCAAGTTCTCTGGGATTTTGGGTGCTGCACTTGGGTGCAGTGATCTCTAACTTGCACGCCACAATCAGCATCACTACTCATCACACTCACTGTGCTTTGTCTGGCTCTGAGTTTCCCTCCAAGAAAGGTCCAGAGGGGGAAAAGATTCCTCTTTTTAAGGGTCCTGGGCACATGACTTAAGCAGTGACTAAGAGAAGAAGAGTCAACCTTTTCCATGATCCAAAAGTCAGCTGGTGAATTGATAAAACCCAGTACTTTTAGCTTTCTGTTCACACACGTGTGCACCTGAGCACACACCTCC
This sequence comes from Tringa tobata, assembly GCA_033628505.1. Lineage (NCBI taxonomy): Eukaryota > Metazoa > Chordata > Aves > Charadriiformes > Scolopacidae > Tringa > Tringa tobata. Next base: position 1,000,066 of record JAHREE010000533.1, on the reverse strand, counting down.
ACTTGCTCAAATCACACCCCTAGGGCAGAGCACCAGCAGCCTGCAAACAGCAATACACAGGGACAAGCAAGGAGCAGATCATAAAAGCAGTCAAGCATGACACAGGAAGAGGTGCTGGCTCTGGTCCTAGTAACACACGGTGACAGCAAACATTTAAGGATATTTAAATGAAGAATAAAGCGCCAGGGGCAAACTGCTCAGTTGTCCAGTAACGGCCCATTATAATTTTTTAAATGGCTACAGTAGAGCCTGGGAGTCAGAACTCCTGTGCATTATTCCTATGGATTGGGTGCAGAAATGCTACTCCCTCAGTGACATGTGGTACTTCAAACTAATAACTTCTTCTTTCCACACCTCAGCTGTGCAATTATTACTCGTGTGTCTGGGCAAAGAGCTGACCTGGCCTGCCTCCCTGTCTCTGGCAGGGCAGGAAGGCCTGGGATGCTATGGAAGATGGTCATTGCCCCCTAGATGGGGAAGGGGCTCCTTGTGCTGCTCTTGAATTCTTCTGACTCAGGAGCAGCTCCAGCATTCAAAGGAGGGAAAAGTAAACTTTTTAAGTCCTCAGTCCTTCAGTTCCCAGACCGGAGCTCGGTAAAGGGAAGCATGCCCACCAGGGTCATTTCCTCTCTTTCCTCGGAAGCACAACTTTTCTGGGATCATTACTTAGGCAGTGGCACTATCTTCTATTTTATTTCAGCTCATGCTGACAGGAGCCAGATGCTGCACAAAGTAAGTTCTCTGGGATTTTGGGTGCTATGCCTGTGGGCAGTGATCTCTAACTTGCACAACACAATCAACACCACTATAAGATGCCAAAACATCCATGTGTACATCTATCACTGCCCTCACCACGCAATAAAGAGCCCATTATGCAGAAGCATTATGGATTAGCTCTAACCTCACTCTTTCCCACATGAACCATCTGTGTAGAGTTTCCCAATAAAGTCATATTAAGGAGGTAATAATTATTAATCAACTATGCACAGTCAGCTACTCGACGCATTTTTCATGTCTTCACTGTGAATGCTGTATACACTGGAATGCTTTTTGGCATTTTGAGGATACCTTTGAATCTTTAAAATAGTGGCACAAATAGGTAGGTTTCTACATGCTTTTTTTAAGGTGAAATTTATTCACGCAATTGTGCTTGTTATCTACAGTTATCCAATGTTTCATATATTTTGGTTTACCTTATATTCAGGGACTCTTCTGTTATTCCCTTCGACTTCAAAGCAGGTTGGAAAGAGCAAAATCTACAGGAGATACGAAAGGTCACATTACAATTATTTCAATAGTCATCTGTCTACATTACATATCCATATAATCTATGCCACGTCCTGACAGCAACTTTCTTTCTAAAGGACACCACATCTCACTGACACTCTAACCCAGGACAAAGCTGCAAGACAACAGAGCAAAATCATACATTTAATATTAAGGAGTTGCCTGTGGGCTGGATAAAAGCAGTTTATTTCCCAAATAGGGCCTCAAATTGGTATATAGGGCTAGGGACTTATGATCAGGTGGTTTAAGGTTCTATTAAAGCCAGAGAATAAGAACCCACTGTCCTGGTTTCAGCTGAGATAAGAGTTAATTTTCTCTCTAGTAGCTGCTGGGTTTTGGATTTAGTGTGAGAACAATGCTGATAACACATATTGTTTCAGTTGTTGCTAAGTGATGTTTGCATTAGTCAAGGACTTTTTCAGCTTCCCACAGAAACTGAGAGGGAGCACAGACACGACAAGTTAGCCAAAGGAATATTCCAAACCACGGATGCCATCCTCAGTATATAAGTGGGGGCCGGCTGGGCATTGCACCACTTTATTTTGTATATTCTTTTTACTATTATTATCATTATTTTCTCTTCTGTTACTGTGCTATTAAACTCTCTTTATCTCAACCCACAAGGTTTTTTTTCACTCCTTTTTTACCCTACCCTACTGGGGCCATGGGGGGAGTGACGGAGCAGCTGTGTAGTCCAGGTGCTGGCTGGGGTTAAATCCTGACACCCATTCAGACATTCATCTAGCAAAAATGACAGAACAGAACAACAACCTTCTTTCACCCAGTACTTTGAGGTGAGATGGAGGTGTCTCATCTGAGTGAGAGGAAGCAGCATGGCTATAACAGCAATTTCCTGGGCTGCAGGGACATAATACACACCACTGGGTGCTAGAAGAGTCCTACACACGCATTAGCTCCCTTGATAAATCAATGCCTATATAATGCTCCGGAGAATTCCCAGGTCAGCAAAAGGGAAATTTTTATAGCTTTGTTGAAGTATAACCTGTTAAAGACCAAGGAGCTGCAGTTGAAGAGAAAGCCCCTAGAGCAGCCCCAGACAGACATCTGAAGCCAGGATAAATAGGAGCGATAGACCAGGAGCGTCACCTGGGTGTTCATGTTATTATGAAGTAGTGATTACCTCTTAAATATCTTATTTCGGTCGCTGTCATGGAAGACAAGAAATCTGGAGTAACCATTTTTGAAGAATATTTCCAAGGCAATCTCCTGGAAAGGTAAAGCATTTACAGTGTGAAGAGCTGCAGGACAAAGCATCCATCATGCCCTGTCCAATTCTTTGGGGCTTTGAAAAAAAAAGGCCTTGGCTTTGTATCACGTGTAAAGAACTGTAGCAAAATATGTCTAATATTCCTAATTTCTCCAACTGTAGGAATGGCCCTACTGGGTTGACTGGGAGTTCAAATGCTTCTCTGAAGCAGAACCAAACTCCAGATATTGGTTCCATCACCCGTCTCCTCCCGCTGCTTCTGAAGCACTTCTGTCTTGAAATCGCAGAGCGATTAACAAGACACGATTAACAAGAGTAGCACGAACTTCTAATTAGGTGAGAAAGATAACATGAAGAGAGGAGGCTAAATAAGTGTTTCTTTTCAAAAGCAACCATACTGGTTTCTAAATGAATAGTGAGCTCAACAGAAATGCAAAATAATTTCTCCTGCCTAGAAGCAGCAGAGGAAGAAGGGGAATTTATGACATTTCTCGCTGAAGCTTTAAAAACAATCAAAGTTGGAAAATTCACACTCTTTTTTCTGCAATATCTCCACACATTGTTACATTGGGCATTTGCATATAACCCTATTATTTACTCAGTGAGTGGTCCTTCTTTTCCCCCCAAAGTCAGTCAAGTGAAACTATAAATAAGGTGCAGTGTCTGGGAACCCAGACACGAGTTTCAGTCCAAATGTGGCAGGTGTGATACAAACCTAGAAAAAACACCACAATGGCAACGGCCCCAAACATGATTCCCAAGTTAATTATAAAGCAGAAAGGTAATATGAGAGTAGCTATGAAAGCTGATCCACCTGTTCTGCAAAAAATAAACAAACAAACAAGAAAAAAAGCCAAAAAAACCCCCACAACCAAAAAGCCATCAAAAACCCCTCAAATCAACAAGCCCTGCCTTTGCCCCAGGCTCACTCAAAGACTGCTTTTACTCATCTCCATGTTTTACTTTGGGTCACAAACCATTTCTGTTTCACATGTTTAAACAAAAATCCCTGCATACACAAAGATGTGAATATATGAGGAGGCAGCATGATTCCACTGGCAACTTTGATGCTTTCCAGAAAACAGAAGATTTGACAGTTCTGCTGCTCAGGTTGCTCACCAGTGATGGGAGAAAATAAGCTTCATACAGTTACTCAGAACAGGACTTAACATTCCTGTCCACACTTGCAGAGTGGAATAACCACCGAGACATGCTATATCCTGAAGCAAGTCTCCCCTACTAAAACTGTCTATTTTGCATATATAATTAAATATAAAATAAACTAGGTCTGAGTTATGATGCCATACTACAATTATCAGCCCCATTTTCTCCAACTTTTTGAATTTTCCAAACAATTTCTTAATTCTTTGTTGAATCTCAGCCATCCAAAACCGGATTTGAAACAACTGTAACTGGCTATGGGCTGCTTCAAATTAGTTATGGCTCCTTCAAAACTCTGTATTGGTCATCATATAAATGAAATATGTGAATTACTCTTTAGACTGTACCAAAAGTACAGGCTCTGGCGCTGCAAGGAGCTCCAGCTACAACTCTTCTGTGATTCTCATCAACGGGTTCATCTAACCCGGACAAAATGAGAAGGGTACCAGGCCACTGGTGATGAGTAGCTTCTGGGTAGCGCAGCTGAAGACACAGAGTATTCAAATCCTCTGCTCCAGTTTACAATTCATTTATCGACTCACATACACAACTTGAAAGTTATTCCAAGAGGCCTCATACTACTGAAGTCTGTGGGAGCTGGGTCTTACTGGAAGTCAGACACTTACTGGGACCTTCCATCAAAACACAGGGACTCAACTTCAAGTCTTATTTCCAAAAACATTGAGATAAACTGTGAAGTTGTGAACAACAGTGATTAGCTATTAGCCTTACAACTAATGAGACAGCCGCTCCACTGAGGGTGCTTGAACTCTCTGGTGAACACAGGAATGAGTTTGTATTACCAAAGGCTAATGAAGCAATGGTGGGAGCAAAAGCATTTTGGGACTCAAGCAAAGAAATCTCAACAGTCAGAGTAAAAATTGTGCAAACACTTTTCAGTCACACATCATTATTGCTGTTGCAGCTTTCCTTCAAATGACTGAGCATGTGAGTTCCTACCTGCAGAAGAAAGCGCATCAGATGAATCTCTTTTATATCATGATACGAATAACGGGAACACAACTGATCTCCCACAGCGTGATCTTTATGACATAAGTTGAAAATAAATGGATCACTGATGCTGGAAGAGAAAAATATAAAGAAAGAAAAACTAATTTGAAACAAAAAAGATCAGGAGAGCTTTCATGAACATCCAAGTCCTCCATAAAGAAGAATAAAAGTACTGAGAGACAGCAAGATCAAATGTGTGAATTGAAAATAAAGCTAAATACTGCAGGCAAACTTTGCACTAGTTCCCAAAGTAAAATGAAAAGCTTGTGGAGACTAAGGGTAGGTTTGGAATTATCGCAGTGCATCTAAATAGGCAGACGGCAATGTTCTGCACACACTGAAGTCTGAGAAGCAGCAAGAGAAGGAGCTGGGTGGGAGAACCTGAAAGCCTGGGTGAAGGGCAAGCATTATATGGACATACAGCTATTATCAACAGCAATTAATTGGGACTAATAATTAAGCAATTAATTCATTATTACATTGGTTGTGTACATGTACTGCAATCGCTCTCTACAGCCTTGCCCATAGCAAATCCCTTAGAAAAACAACTGCAGCTTTTATGGGACCCAGTCTAATCGACCCGTGAGTCACCTGATCAGATGGACTGGTGTCAGACTGGGCAAGAATCGGATGCAGGGCAGACAGGGAGTAAAAACACCCAGTTACTCACTGCCCCGCTGGGCTTTGCACAGGAGCACACGGTGCACGCAAAGAGCTAAGTCTAACAGGCTCATTTTCGATATTGATTAGTTTCAATAAATCATGAGTCAAAGATGATAGCAGCGTGCCAAATATTAATTACGATTCTGTCTTGGAGAAACAAACAAAAAAAACTTCAGAGATGATGAAGCTAAAGGCTCTTGTAATGACTGCTCCATATGAATAAAAGATGGGAGTCAGTCAGAAACATTAACAACACTTTAAAAGACTTGAAAAACAGCAACCTATGTGTTAGGCTGCCCACCATCTCCATCTGTTGGAGCTGGGAGCTCTTGCTGCACCTCCAGAGCCTGTCAACAAGCACCTATGTTAGTTATGTTAAATACTTCTGTGAACAGATGGCAAGGATGGCAAGCTTCTTGCTGTGTCCCTTTAGTGTCTGCAAATTCCAGGTATCCATGTGCCAACACTGAAGTTAACGAAGCAGATCTCCAGGAGGAAAGAAGGACTTACCTGGACAAGCAGTGACGTGTACAGTAGACTTCTTCTTGTGGGGATAACACAAAGTACTCGCAGATGTAGAAGTGCTCTTTGCCGAAGAGCAGCACTCCTTCCAGCGCTGTGTGTCCCTGCACCACTGCCACAGAGCACTTGAACGTCACCTGGTACAGGAGCGAGCAGGATGAGCCAGGAGTGGGTAACACAGGAGATGGGGACAGCAGGGAGCAAGACACAACGACGCAGAGGGACATATGTTTGTACCAAACCAGCTGCCATCTCTATTGGGCTGCAGCCACAAAATCACCATGAGTGACAGTGCAGGACTCTGCTGTGCCAGTAGTGGGAGGGTCTGATGCCCTTTTTCCCCAGGAAATCTCTTACCTCCCCATCTATCCGTGGCGACATTTAGCAACATCACTACAGAACATGAAGAACTTGAAATCTTAGACAGCAACAGTTACTACACAGGCAGAGGGTTGAAGCACGGAGGAAAGAAGTGACTTTCACAACATCATACAGAAAACTCGTGGCATATAAGAAACATAGGGATATTTATAAAGGCAAATACTTTGATTTAGATCCCAGTGAAATCTCTACTTGAAAAAATCCTGCAAAGGGATCCCAGGGAGCAATAAGCAAGGAAAGAATTTAACAGTCTGGGTATCTATCCCACCACATCCAGCTGAATCAGCATAGAAAGGATTGAAATCTCAGTAACACAAAACTCCTTGCACTGGCACTTTTCCTTCCTGTATTATACAGAAGGCCAATCAAAATATATGATTCTATGATTCTAATTGTCTTAGAGATTTAGTTAAATATTCTGGAACAGATTAAAAGGACCTCCCTTGGCATCCTAAGACTCACTTTGTCTTTCTCCTGAGCAAATTAACTTGGCCCTTAAAATACTGGAATTTCTAACACACAATTTAGAGGCACAGGGAATGTTTCAGTAAAGTGGTTCTTCAGTCATATATGTCATATCACAAAAGTTTTCTTGAGAATCAACCAGTTTTGATAAAGAAGAAAAGGTGGTGGTTTTTTTTTTTTTTTCTGGAACTGGCTGAGAGATGGTGTAGAAAGGAAACAGACCAACACAGAGACCAGAAAAGCCCAACTGCCTGGAAAATTGCATGGGCTGCGTGCAGGAAACTTAAAGTTCTGATTTTAAATCAAGCAGTAACTCATTGCAAAGGACTTGCATGACATTTAGAGGCATGAAGTTCCTTATTTTTCTTGGCTGTTGATTCAATCTTCTACACATACTCATACACGATGATATGTAAAGTAAGTATGGTTCTCCTTCGCTTTTTTTCCTACCTCACTATTTCTGGAACCAAATCCACAACCTTCCTTGTCTCCATCCCAAAATACACAGAGGCTAACTCAGGTCAGCTCAAGCAGACCTGCAGGAGCTTCCAGTTTTGGCTGCCAGCATAAAATAAATAATAAATTCATAAATAATTGAAAGAAAATCTGGTTTCTACATTTAATTCTTTTTTTCCCTGAAAAGCAATTATTTTACCAACAAAATGGGGGGTTCATTTTGAAATCACTTGAGTGCACACAGAAGGTTGTTTTCATTTTGGGGTTGAAAAAAAAAAAGTGCAACCAATGCTGGAAGATTTCTGTGCCTATTTTTTGATGAAAATCCCTTGAATCTCTCTCTCTTTCCCCTCTAAATTATTTCTGAGAGGAAGCTGGCAATTTTCCATCACCTCTCCTGCAGATCCCACAGGAATGCCTGTCTCTGCAGGGATTTGCCAACCACAGAACTGGAATATGTGTGCGTGCCATTACATGGTTAGAGACTTGTCTTCTTGCACCTGGAATACTGGGGAATTCTGGTCACAGTAGTGAACCACAGGGTTTCCTGAAGCAGTTAAATAGCAGAAAGGCCACTTCTTCCCAAAAGGAAGGTAACTGAATGTTGAAACACCAGGCAGTCGCGTAAAATAGCTAAGCAGACACAAAGTTGAAATCCAGATTTCAACTGGCAACTCCACCTCGGGAAACCCAGCCCGTGTGAGTGGTTTTGGGAGACACATGGATCGTGCAGGGGGGCTGCTCAGCATCATTAATATGGTCTGGCACAAATAATCAATTCTTTACTCTGCTTAAGGCAGGACCACATCAACGTTAGCAGGCCTCGAGAGGGCAGAGAGCACATATCTCTTTTCCTCAAACCTTAAACTCTAAGCCCCAGTACATTCTCTCTTCTGGTTCTCTATATAACCAGTAACAGTCACCAGTGCCAAATCCATTTCTTCAATTTTGTGTTATCACCCCCAGCAGAATTAAATACTTCTGTGCTGTTAGAAATACTAGAGCCCTTGGGCCGAATCAGTTGTTCTCATTTGGAGAAGGGGGCTCATTTTATTCCAGGTGAGTAATAAAAAGCTGACAAAGAGGTGCACTAGAGAACCCCCACCAGGACAGTCTTGTACCTACAAGTCTTGGACTGAAACACCAAGGAGCCTGAAATTACCATAGATTAAATAAAAACTTTCCTTTTCTGTCAAAACAGAACAGAATCCCGTTCACCAGCCACTAGAATCATTAATCAACGAAGTAAACATGACATAAAATAATTGAATAATTACCTTCCAAGGTATTGCCCAGAGCCCTGCATCTCCTGATTGCTCTGTTCATTCAGATGTACGAGGAAATTAAAGCTAAAGGCATGTTTGGGTTGGTTTGTTTTTTTCTTTTTCTTGTTTTTCAGAAAAGCTGTTTGTAAATGTTCCAGTTGCAATTAAGCAAATAGTCATAAAAGCGTATCTGCTCTGGAGTCCAAGAGCCAGATTTCCAAAGGAATTACATGCCTAAAGACTCAAACAGCCTTTATGCAGCTTTCAAAACCACTGGAGGAGGTCAGCCATGGATTCCTGCAGACTCCAGTAGAGTTAGCACAGCCACTCCCGGGAAAAATACAATGCAAGGAAATCAAAGTCACAAACCCACGTTACTGGAACACGCTTACGCGTACCACACAGTCACCCGAGCACAGGATGTCTACAGAATAAGGATAAAAGAATGGCCATTCCGGATCAGTTCAAAGGTCCATCTAAACAGGTCTATCCTGTGCCTTAGTAACAGAAGCTTAAAGAAAGAGTGTAAGGAATGTGCCAGGTATGGAGTGATGCTTTATCTTCATATATTTTCTCAGCAACCAGTGGCTTAGGGACTTTCTGAAGCCCCTTCCTCCTCCTCCTCCTCATCGCCACATCTCATGTTTCCCTATAAACACTGACAGCTGACTCGAGTCACTTGCTCAGCAAAAGGTACAGAAACTCTGCACAGTACACATAAAAGCGAAACATCCAGGTGGCACCGTATCAGGCATCACAGAGATGAAATCTGCAGTTAAACATTCTTTCTGCCCTTTCTGTTGCATATGGAGGAATCCCAGGGTCCATCAGCTACCAAGGACCTGTCAGTAAAGCAGGGTCAATGCCATTTAGGGCCACGGAGTTTAAAATAACTAGGAGTACATCAAATCAATACGTTGCTTTCACAATTTTTGCTGGGGAAACAGACTTGTGTTCTCACAGAGAGTGGGAGCAAAACATATCCCTCTCTCTGCGCCACTCACAAGACCTTTCCTGCAACGATTGTGTTTGCTCGTGGTTAAAGTCTCATCTTACTCTGAAACAGCCACACACGCGTCTCATTAATCACAGCTTAAGAATACATGACAGGTTACTTCATTCTCTCCAGCTGCTCAATCACCAAAGGAAACTAAATCTACTTGACCTAGTCTTTAGTGGGTAGGGGCTCTAGGCTCAAGTTTGGTCACATCTGAAGTGTTACATCTGAAACCTTGGATCAAATTTCTTCTGCTCAGACTTGAGTGAAACCATTGCAATTGCTCGAAAGAAAGCCTCGCAGTCACAGCTTTGCTTTGAAAGACCCAGGACACATTCCTCTTTTTCAGGTAGTCTCCATTCACCCTCCCTCCACCTCCGGAGAAAAAACCCCATGTGGGAGGTGTTTCTTCTTTCTCAGGTTTTAACAACTTCCCAACCGCTGCAAGAAAGAACGTCAGATATTTTGGAGAAAGGAAAAATGGCAGAAGTATGTTCTTGTCCTTTACATGGTCATGGGCACTGGGACTGCTCTTTGTCCTTACTTTCTGTGATGAAAGCTGCCATCTGTGCCGGCCCACCGCCAGCCCGAGAAGCTGGCATCCCTTAGCTGATGATAGCATCTGGAAGCCAGTTCTAATAGGATTGTGCTCATACCTCTTGCACACCCAGACGTCTCCATCTCACTCCAGGCTCCTCTCAACCAGAAAATGCTGCCAAAAACTAATCCGAGCCCTTAAATTTTCCCCTAGGTCAGTTCACTCAAGTTCATGCCCTTCCCACTGCTCCCATGACTCAGGAGTAACCAGAGCAAAGTCTGTCTGCTTCTTTCCCCACTGCACCTTCTACAGACAGCAAGTGGTAGGGGATCGTCTCTCCTTGCTTGAGGTCACAGCCAGGACCCTGGGGCTTGTCAGGAGCTCTGCAGAGATCCAGGGAGCAGCTACAGCCTTACAACTGAAAGAGGAAAGACAAACACCAAAAAAACCCACCCAGCAGCAGATAATGAAGGTTGGCTGCAGAGTGGCCGTACTGTTCTGCCAGTCCTAAATGCTGTTCCCTCTTTCAGCTCAGCCTGTTCTTTAATCAGCCCCTTTCTCCCGACCACGGATCCCGCTCCCTTTAACTGATTTATGGTAGTCCCTTCTATTATTGTTCTTGGCACCTCCCGTGCTCTCTCCAGCCCCTCCTTCAAGGAAAGACATTGTGCCCAGATTTCTGCTAGGCCATGCCCTCTCATTAACTTCAGATTCATTGCCCCAGCTGCTTGGATTTCTTACTGACTCAAATGACTTGCTGGCAAACAGAGGTTTACTTTTCTCCAAAATTCAAAATTTCCACACCAAAATCACTCCCCAAGCCTTCCTCCACTTTCTTCATCTATTACATGCTAATCACATATTAATAACCTGGCAGGACTACTCAGGTCTGTAAAGATCAGGGCTGCAATCTTGCACCTGGGGGCTCAGGTTGCAGATGCAGGAATCCAATCTCCCTGTCTCCACTGGGAAACCAGGGTTATTTAAAGGGTTGGCTCTGGCTTTTGGTAGGCAAGTGGATTAGATTGGGCCAGGTTCCTGTCTGCATTTCTCTTGCACAATTCTGCAGCAGCACATGTCATGTAACATCACCACAGCACATGTAACCTCTCCTTCCATGCCTATGGTGTGTACGGTCTCAGAATACTGAAAATACATGCAAAATATAATCTTCACCTGTACACGCTGTAGCCTCAGTGGAGCAAAATGTGTAACTGAGGAGCCAGTGTGACACTTCAGTAAGTTCTGAGGGGACAGCCCTGACAGCAACACCTGTAAATCTGCACCTGTAGCCTGATATATTCATCTAGTGGATTGCACACATCGACTTGTGTGTGCAGGAATAAAACATCCTGTGCTTTAGGCGTATACACATAGATAGTACTTCACGCTGCTGGAATTACAGCACCAGTTCCAAACATTCAGCAACGAGGAGACTCATTTCCCAGCTTTGAGTTCAAAGTCACATTTTTACCAAGCACACCAGGAGGAGTCCTTGGAGTCCTCCAAGGAGGAGCTTTCACAAGGGGCCAAGGGAGGAGGTGAAGCAACAAAATCTCAGCTACCAGCCCACCATTTTCCTTTAGTCTGCAAACAACTGCCCTGACCCTCCATACCTTGTGCCCAGCTCTGTCAGTGCATGGGCAAGCCACAAGCATCTGTAACTCCTCTGAACCCCCACTTACTTCTTTATGTACCTCCATAGAGCCAAACCACAACAATAGCCCTCTGTATTTTGCATTTCACCAGCACCGCATACAAGGTTTTTGGCTTTTAGATCTGGCTCTAACAGTGAAAACTGATGGGGACTAGGGGAAACTGGTGCAGAGTACAGAAAGAAACAGGGAAAGAACACCAAGGATCCCCATGTAATTGGCAACGACACTACCTGTGGGGTAGGGAAACTGCAGAGAAGAGACTAGAATTCTCTGGGCAAGGGAAATAAGATGAGATCAAGAATCTTGAGAACTGGAGCCTGCACTGTGTAGGTGGGAAGAATGGGACAGATTGGGCTCAAACACAACGGGAACAGAGCGGCAGCCGAGAGGGGAAAACAGGTGAAGCTAAATTTCAAATAGTCAGGGAAGAAACTGTGCTCATCACAACACACTGTCCCTTCAAAGGCAAGGCTGGAACATATGGTGGAGGAGGCCTATATCCCCCTGAAAAAGGTTATAGTGTGTTCATCTAAAGACTGAACTTTGTATGTTCTGGATGCTGTTAAAACACAGAGCCTGAGTGCTCCCTCATGTGATTAATCCCCACTCCGTCAGACACTATCCTCCACCACCCAGCAGCTTCCTTCCTTCGCCTACACTAAAACTGCATCCCTTTGCTTTCTCCTTTATAGTCCCTTTCTCTCACAGTCCAAGCGATTCACACATCTTATTTATTACTTAAAATGTTTCACAGAAATGCCTAGAAATGTTTTCTACTCTATTTTGCAAGCAAGATAAAACAGAAGACAGGATGATATTAGCATGACAATACCCCACCTGCACCCATATTCTTGCTGAGAACAGACTCTGAACCAAAAATTTCAACAGTATTTAATCATTGAATTGCCCAGGTTGGAAGGGACCTTCACTGAGTCCAACCATCAACCTAACTCTGATAAAAACCACCACTAACCCATGTCTCTAAGCACTATATTATTTAAAAGCCCGGCTTTTAAATAACCTCCAGGGATGGTGCCTCAACCACTGCCCTGGGCAGCCCATTCCAAGGCTTAATAACCCTTTCAGTGCACAAATTTTTCCCAATATCCAATCTGAATTTTATCTGCAGCTTCTGCAAAAAAAGCCATCTCACGTATCTGAATAGGAACAAAGGTGTCTGTTTAATGGTAACGCAAAGAAATAGCACCGAGTGACATTATAAAACAGTGACCAAGTGCTTCCCTGTGTTCCAGAAATTAATCTAGTATCTGCCAAAGCATGGCGATGATTTTTCTGGGCAGTGCAGTAGGTAAGATGGTGCCAGTTGCCTGTTTAATGTGCAAACAGCTCACAAGGCAGCCATCGAGGAGGCAGGACCGCAGCGCACTAAGTGAGCGCAGGACAGCTAATGTCACCCCCTGCTGCTTTTTTTAATACTTCTGTCAGTGTGGCAAGGCGGTGTCAGCCGCTGGAAAAAAACCCTGCCTGGCGTTTCTGACGGCTTCCTGCAGAGCTACACGGAGAGGAGACAGACAGCCCGAGGGCTCAAAATGAGATCAGCACACGCAAAACATGCCTCACATTTTCATGCTTGTCTCCTTCTGCTGGGGAGAGGTATGGGGAGGGGGAAAGGAGGAGGGAAAGGGAAATGAATTATGTTGTATAGGCAGACAGCAAGGAAGCCATCATCTTAAGAGTGCACGAATGTGAGCCCTGGCCACTTGCAAAGCATCAAGAAAATTCGGTGATGGTATTGAGACATAAAAATAAAATAATTATTTCTATATTTATGCACAGCTATCACTGCACTGTGATGGCTGAGTTTAAACACTCCAAGGCTTCCACTACAGGATACTAACTGTGGGGCCAACGGGCCCCAACATAGAATCGCCTGGTTTAGAAGGGACCTTTCAGATCATTGAAAGGTCCCTTCATCATCATCATCCCAACACGGACAACAAACGCCACTAAAGCATACTGCTAAGGAGTGATGCCTCTGGAAGAAACAGGTACACAGCAAAAGATCAGAGAATGAGGCCAGGTCTGCTCCTCATGACAAAAATCTCTGACAGTCCTTTAGAACATGGCTATGTGCAGTGAACAGCCAACTTCCAGGGACTGATTTGGAGGCACCATCGTGGGGACTGTGCTGAAAGTGACAGGCAGGTTGTTGGCTTTTGAGCAAAGGGATTAAACTGAGAACACCGGACCAGAGTTACCGTCCCCCTAACAGAGTCACCCCTATTTACTCCACAGCTTGTGTCCTCCTCCAGCATCCTGAACCTGGGAGAAGGCATCCTGTCCAGTACAAGAACAAAGAAGGAACAGCACTGGTTTGACTAAATAACACACAAGGGAAGAATCAAACAGGAAGCAGGGAAAGTCTCTGTGGCCTTAGAGGGAAGAATCTGTCCGGTACTCATGGGGAGGCAGAAGAGAAAAAGGCATGTAAAGGGAGGAAGAAAACATTTTCTGGTATTCAGCAGGAAGAGATTTTTAACATCACTGAAGTAGCAACCTAAGCAAAATCAGCACACTCTTCCAGAGGTAATCAATAAATTTGATCCAGGCACTGCTCTGAGCACGAGCAATGGTGGGGAAGCAAGGCAGGAATTCTCAGAGTCTCATAATTCGCCATGTCTTTGGCAGATTCAGGCACTACTGTCTCACAGGTATGAGAACACCTTGGTTGCATGCCCAAATTATTTTCCGTTGCTTCAAACAGTTAATATCAAATGCTCTTCAAGAATAAGTGTATATAGGTGTTTATACAGAGGCTGGAAAACTGCAATTGCTCTAAGGAAACAGGTAGCGATGTTTCCTGTAGCCTGAATCCACCTGGACGCCAAGCTGGAAGGAGCAGAAAGGCCACCACATCCAATTCACCCTCTAAAATGCCACCTCCCCAGAGAAAATTCTCCAGTTCATCTTTCCTACCTTTTCATTCTCTGCAAACTCCTGCAATATGATTTGTCTCTCCACACACAGTTCAAAGAAGTCCTCTGAATGGAAGCTTTCATGTAGAGCAGGGAAGAATGTTAGCTGGTTACAGTCAGATCCCTTCTTATCTGTCTCCCTTTCTGCTCCATTTAACGTCAGCTCCCCTATATCAGTATAAAAGAGATTGCAGTTTCAGTGGCAGTCGGACAACACCAAAAGCATTTGCAATTTAGACTTTCACCCAATCTGTTCTACCTTGGGAAACAGCACAATTTATCTACAAAAAAACAGGCAAGAGAGAAGTAAAATTGCTCCCTGCTAAAGAAGGATGCTTAGTTCAGGGAACTGAGAACAGGTTGCTGCACTCAGAATTCAAACTAAATCCCTATAATCACTGCAGATTCAAAAATATTGAACAAATGTATTTATTCTCATTTTTACACTGTTGGGCTGGTCATCTGATAATTAAATAACTTTAAAAAAGAAGACTCTGTTCACAAACATGAAATCAGGAAAAAACAAAAATGGGAGCCTTTCTGGGGACACACACTGAGCAGGATCTTAAGAGGCCCCAAGGAGACACAACCCACTCGTGTCTTGCCCAAGCTGTGTCCCAAGTTTTGCAGAGTAAGGCAGCACACACAGCCAGGGTAGGAATGATCAGCTTTCTGATTCAGGTAGACCGTAACCACTTTCACACAGAAACTATGTAGTACTTCAATCTTGTTTGGAGTCTAGAACTATGAGCTCCACTATCACTTGATTTTTGGGCCCTATCACACTATAAAGTATACAACAACACTGCCTATTTCCAACCAGGTACACCAGAAACTTCACTTGGAGCAGCCATACAGGAGGCTGAAATCCACAGCCTTAGACTTGGCTGACATTTCCCCGTTCCATATTTCACCACCCCCCACCCCATTCTTCTAACATCTCACATAACAGAAAACCTGGCCTTGGATAATGAAAAATACTGACATAATGGAAAAATCAGGTTCTATTTTGAACAGTGAAAAACAATTTGACATGTTAATTTTCTTGATGATTTCCTTCCACTATAATTTTGTCCACGTTCCTGGAAAGCTACAATTCCTATTACTGCTTCTCTAAGCCATATATCTCCTGGTTTTAAATACAATTTCAGAGGTAGAACTGGAGTGTCTACTAAAAACTGGGGGGAATTCTGCACTTTTCCTTCTGAGTTTAAGGAGTTGGAAGCTTTCCAGGTGCCCAAGAATGCCCAAAGGTTTCATTTCAAGATAGCTGTTTTGCTTTCAGATCTTTCTAGTGGCAACAAGAAAGCAACAAGTTCTGCAGACAGTTTATTATACCACTCATAACAATTGTATCTGTCTTTTCCCAGATGTTCAAGTGACTTTTTAGCACAGACCACTGACAATAACTTTTATTTACTAGATGAAATTCTGACCTGGAAGTCCGTACATTAACTCTAATTCTCTTTGGCTGTTTGACGATTTAATTTAGCCCTCAAAGGTTACCTGGATTCACTTCAGCAGTAGGGCTTGTTGCATTTCTGTTTGCTAGGAGACCCTGAAAAGAGACAAGGTATGATTGAAGTGGAATATGCAGGGAGGTAAACATAATGTAGAACCTCCTTGCAGAGGAAAAAACCCACAGATTTAGAACTATGTTGCAAATAAATGCCTTGGAAATTCAAATGAACTCACTTGAATGGACCCAAAGGAACAATTAAATGTAGGAACAAAATATCAACAATTAAGCAAAAGGACTGTTGTCTTTTCAAAGATGGCCCTGCACAAGGCCCAACATAGGATAATAATCTTATTGCCCAGTCTACAGGAAACCGCCAGAATCCAAGCTTCACATAAAAGCTGAAAATGGGAACCTCCTGATGTACTCAAGTGCTTCAGCTTCTAGTTGACAGGATTTGGCATGTAGACCCTACAGAGAGCAGTACATATCCCGCATCTACAGGTCAATGCTTAGTTCAAACCACTCTAATTCCCCTTTTGATCATTCACCAGTTCTAGCAGCCTGAATAAATGTAAGACAAAAAGACAGTGGAGCCTTCTAACTGGACTCTGTTGCATACGTTGGGAAGTGCTATTCCCATGAGATATTACAAGCAGAAAGGTATGGTTGGGTTATGCTCTCCTCTGTCTTGGGAGTTCTTATACCAGAAAAGAGGGAAAATCATTCTGTTGCTGTTAAACACATCGCAGCCCCTCTAAGTAGCTCAAAACCAGAGCCATTCAGTGGGTTCTCTACGTACGGCACAGCGTACCGATGAGTCGGGGCACAAGAACCAGAAGAAAGAGGTGAGTATAGAATCTTCAGCAACAGCTACAGAAATTGTGCACCTCCTGCAAAAGCTTTCTACCTCACTCTTCATCCGCATCATTGTCACTCGGGGGTTCACGTGATGAATCCTCCTCCTCATTCGTGAAGGTCCTTCATAACAATCAAGGATCCACCGTGGCTCTAAGGATTGTGACGCGTGTCCCCACAGGCCCCTTCTGCAGAAAAGTTGCTCCTCAAGTATCATCCAGTCCTTGGCTGCTTTGCTGTAACCACACTGCAGCATCTGTGGGACAGAACCACTTTGTGACACCTTCTGTCCACTTCCCTCCTCCTATCCAGCAGTGGCACCAACCCAGTGATTCAGAGGGATCTACCCAACCTACGGGATGGGACCACTGGAGAGGGGTCTACCACTGCAGACCCAGCAAACACAGGTCCAGCTGCCCACTGAAAGCGTGCTGTGGGAGATGCTACCAGTCAAACTAAGATACAGTGAAAATATAAGCACATGGCAAACTTCAGCCTCCTTGAAAATGGCTACTTTCATTAGGTTTCCAACTCAAAAGTAGCGAGGCAGGAGAACAGCATCATAGAGGCTTTATTCACTCTGGTTTTTCCTGGTGATGTTTGTGTCAAATGGCTACGACTGTGCTCATTGAAAACACAGTCTGGAAGACTCAGTCAGAAGTGGACTGTGCTCCCTCCAAGCATGGCATGGGTTTAATTATTTCTATTTAGGAGGTGTGTGCAGGGAGCTGTGGGACACTAAAATATCAATTTAAAGGAGAGAAAAAAGTCATAGAATGAAAAGCTTGTTGGTCTCTGATGGGCAATTCTGAAGCAGAAACATACCTGTGAGATTTTACTGGCTATGTGCTTGAGACCTCCTGAAAAGTTTTACTGGCTGCTAAGAAAAAAAGGTCAAAGTTCTCAATTTCATTTCTGTTACTGCGAGACTGGAATAATTCATTTAAACAAAAGAAAAAAGGCTCCTGAAGATAAAGCGAGGATCTGCAATCTTACTGGTGAGTGATGCTGTATCACACTTCAGTGGTGATGCCCGGAACGGAGCATTGACTCATTAACTCTCAGCATTTCTCTGGGCATAACTATTCATCTCACTGGGAATTCCTCATTTCTCAGGGTAGACGAAGAGCATCCTTTCAACAACGGAAAGCTCCTGCAGAATATTCCCGTTATTTACCTGTACGTGGTTCTTGTACAAAGAGGCATACAGCTCCTGCCCAGTTCTTCGGTACTGTTCCATACACGACACAAATCCCTAGAAGAAACATCAGAACAAATTACATCAAGGTGTTACAGGTGTAAACTCTGTGACGGGCACAAGCAGGCATTAGTAGCTCTGGCTTTTACAAGAATAGTTAGGGAATATATTGAATCATAGAATGGTTCAGTTGGGAAAGGACCTTAAAGATCATCCAGTTCCAACCCCCTGCCCTGGGCAGGGACACCTCCCACCAGACCAGGTTGCTCAAAGCCCCCTCCAGCCTGGCCTTGAACTCCTCCAGGGATGGGGCAGCCACAGCTTCTCTGGGCAACCTGTTCCAGTGTGTTACCACCCAAAGGAAAGAATTTCTTCCTAATATCTCATCTAAATCCCTCTTCTTTCAGTTTAAAACCATTACTCCTCAATCCTATTGCTACACTCCCTGATAAAGAGTCCCTCCCCAAAATAAGATTGCTTTCCCTTCCCAGGAACTTACAAAAGGTATGCTAGAGCCATGAAATAAAAATAAAATAAAATAAAAAAACCCAAACACAAAAACACAAAAGAGAAAAAAAAACAATAAAACAAACAAACGAAAAACCAAAAACAACTTAAAAGAAAAAAAAAAGAATCAGAGTGTCTGACCATTAATTGCATTACATAAAGTGGGATGGGAGGAGGCAGAAGCTGTTTGGAGATGATGCAGGAGAGGTTAGAGCCCTCCCAGTGCCACAGGAAGGCTCCCGTGCCCACCCCAGCTTCCCCCAGGAAGGTGAGATCACTGCGAATCCCAGCGTGAGGCCAAACCAGCCGTGAAAGTCCCAGCCTCTCGCTACCTAAAGCCACGGCTCAGATGGGTAACTTTTAAACGCAGGGACTCCGTGCCACGCTGGCAGCGATTCCTCACCGCAAACTGCCTCGCTGCCGCCCGCGCTGCGCTATAATTAAGTTAAGACCCAAGGTCTACGTGGTGTGCTGATTAGCGCTGGCTGCCCGCCAGGGCTGTGTCCCTGCCGCGAAGTCACATTCACTGGTGTTTCCCTGCAGGAAGCTCCTGTTTTACACTGATGAAAGTCATTACGTTTTTGTTTGTTTAAAGCATCATTAAACCTGTAATCACAGTTGCGGCCCCGCAAAACTATTCCATAATTCATACAAAACTCCCATAAAGGCTGACCTAGAAAGCAACAGCATCTCAGTGCTGTTGGACCAGGCTCAGCACAGGAGAAGGGCTGAGATCCCACCTCGATGTGGACATCGGCTAAAAGCCATTCAGAACAGACAACCAGCAGCAACCACCATTTCAGACACCTCCAGGCCACTCGAGCCCAGTCAGGTCTCTACTGGCAGCTGGTCCGAAGCTGCTCACAGTCTGTATTTCACTGATCAGACCCCTAAGGTCAAAAACCCACATCGTGATTCTCACTGACTTCACTGCCCCAGCTCCTGGCCTTTGGAACACATGAAGGGTCCCCAAGAAGGAAAAATTCTGCTCGCCACAAACCAAAACTAACCACTTTGGCTTCCAAATGAGGTATAGCTAGCCATCTTCAACCAGATGAACATATCCCTGATGATCATCCCCACAGGAAAACCATCTGGTTGTAAAATGAAATGAGCAGTTAACAAAATTTGAGATCGCTGTGATTACAAAAAAACCTACCAAAACAAACCAACAAAAAAAAAACCCAAACCTGAAAAAGATATCTAATAAACACGGAGAATACAGACCAGGCTATATAGACCAAAACAATTACACTGTGATGCTTAACAAACAACTAGTCCAAGTAAGTTTCTAACAAATAAACAGTTTCCATTAAAAATTGTAAGTGATTATCTTTCAAAATGGCAACTCTTTATGCAGTAGATTAAATACAACAGTGCCACAGCACAATATCTATCTGGAACAAAACCAATATGTCAGCTTTGGTAATTCTTAATATTGTGTAACATAATGAAATGTTTGAGTTTCACATGCAGAAAAGCAGGTGTAAATGCCAGAAATATGACCTGCATTTTAAGGAAGAGCAGACTAAAAGGCCATACTGATCCATCCTGGCCTAAAAAATCTGAGTATGATACCATGTGTTAAGTCTTTTTTATACAGACTTTTCTACTTTGCTGCGTTAGACAATCACATTCTAAGTAGAATCAGATCATTTTGCCACCTCTGATTCCCCAGCTGATATTTAGAGCTTGAAGAGGTGATGGAATTTACAAGCTATTTTACTCTTAAAAAAAAACCAAAACAAACCACAGAATCAAAAACCTGTTTCTCCTCTTGCTGCATGGAGATTTCGTGCAAATAGGAGAGAAAATGATCAGCATCTGGGAAAGGTGAAACCAGAAAGGAGAAAAATGCTGGCAAACAGAGAAATCAGCATGCCAAAAAAAACCCAGAGTGGATTTTCTATCATTTCTTTCAACTAAAGCAATTGAAAAGCTGCTTGTAATAAGAAATGATTGAAAAGAAAAAAAAAGAAAAAAGGTTGAGGTGTGACTTCTAAGTTAACAATTCTCTACTGATCTCTGGAATGCTTTATATCTGATTTTTTAAAATATTTATACATATATATCTCACTTAGCACTCCTGCACCCCGTAAATATTCAGACTTGCCATAATAAACTCATATTGCATGATACAGACATCACATATGCCACAGCTCTTCACTAAATAAACATGATGCCATTGGAACTCTGCACTTTGAGGCTTTCTTTGGGGAATTAAAAGCTATGTGTTGCATTACAGAACACGCGTGCACACAAAAGTATGTGCCAAAACTCTTAATAAATAAAAATAATCTTCAAGACAAAATAATTTTGGACTTGGAAGAGCCAAAGGAAAAGCCCAAATGTCCAGATCCCTCACTGAGCCAAGTGAGGTCCTTTTTCACCAGGCACCTCCAGCCATTCTCACCCCATCCTGAAGCATCCATGGGGTTGGTGTGACCCAAGGGCAGGACCCAGCACTTGGCCTTCTTGAACCTCATACAGTTGACTTTGGCCCATTGATCCAACATGTCCAGATCCCTCTGTAGACCCATCCTACCCTCAAGCAGATCAACACTCCCACCCAACTTGGTGTCATCTGCAAACTTACTGAGTTTTCACGCCAGCCCTTTGTCCAGATCATTGATAAAGATATTAAACAGAACAGGCCCCTGCACTGAGCCCTGGGGACACCACTTGTAACAGGCCGCATACACAAACATCATACATGACAGTGGCAAAGAGTCTGTATGTGGCAAAACCAGATTTGATGACCCTGATTCAAGAAATCACTGTGTTTCAGGATGTGTTCAGGCATATACTTCGCAGTTTTTATATACTGGTTGTCTGCTACTGAGGGGGACAGATTTGCCTTTAATCCGAGCATTTGAGATACAAACATACAGATCACACATATGCATTGCTTGGACTTTAAAAGTGGCAATTCAACATGCTTAAAACCTTAATGGGTAATGACTACAAGAGGGAAACAGGAAATTAGCATTGTTAGAATAAGAAAAATGACATGACACTGATGTGATACACTCTTTTCCCATCCTGTATCAAACAGAAAAGCCACATTTTTGATCAATTTTTTAGCCTTTTGAGGTATGAAAACTATCTTTTTGTATTCACTTCAGTTCTTGTCCTCTGCCTTTTTCCACACATCCAACAAAACTTTCCACTCCTGACATGCACAATGGAAGCCCAATACTTCTCGTCCTTTCCTGCTAAATCACGGAGAATAAATCAATCCCTTTTTCCTCAGCCTCAGAAGCAGAGGAGAGGATTACAACGAGCATGGTGGTGTTCCGGAGAAGAAGTTGAGTGTTATAGTAAGTTACTAGAGCTGGGTGAAGTCTCCGATCACCAGCCCTATTGGATTCAGATACAGGGACAAAGTGTGTAACATCTCCAAGTCAATCACTGCTGCTCAATCTAACAGGGTGAATCAGAGACCAGGTACCCCCTGAGCGAAAAATAAGCCACCCATCCTGTGACCAGGCTACTTTTCAAGTAATTTACGACACCCTAGGAAGTGAGTAGGTTCATCTCCTACAAGGAAAAAATGTCTCATTGGTTACCAGGTAACAAGCACTAAGCTAAAGCAGATAATGTTTTCCTCGAGTAGATTAAAGAGCTGTTTGTCCTAGTCCTCCGCACACACTCTCCATGCTGAGGGTTGTTTGCAGGCTCTTCTGAATCACAAAATTGCTTATTGCCATGTGGGTTTTATTGTTGCTTTGCCAAAATTCATTTAGCTTTTCAACAGACTGTAGCTCCAGCAGTTAAGTGTTGCATGGAAGCTTCGTGCCTCAACCCGCTAGGAGGCTAATGCGCAGCGCCAACTGCTCCTCAGGATCATGGATGGATTCCTGGCATCGCCAGTTGGTTGGGGAATAGCAAACTTAATGAGAAAAGCCTCCATATTTCAGTGCATCATAAATGTACCCCCACACAGGGGTGGGTTTCAAGAGGATAAAGCCAACGCGTGGTGTACATGTGAGGAGACTTCCCCACTGATTCATCAGCGAAGCGCAGGCGGCACAGAAGCAGCCCTACTCCTACAGCAAGTGTGTGTTTGTACGTCTGTGTGTGTGCAGACACACACACTCCTTGCACAGATGATTCTGCTGAGGAGGTGAATCCCTGGAGAACAGATAAATTGTCTCCAAACAGCCAAAAAGCAAAATGGGAGGCCAGACATGTTTGTTCTTTAATCCTATCTCTGAGAGCGACTCCTGTGACTTTGGGATAATTCACTCAACCCCTTGAGGGCTCTGTTTCCATCCTCTCACAGCAGAAACACTAGCTTTTACCCCTAGTGAAAGGTGAAGGTCAGGCTCTGGCATTATGGGGATCAGCAATGTGGTTTCTTCTCACCCTCACTTGTTCTTACTCACCACTTTCCAATTTCTATTTAAAATGGTAATTTTCTCCCAAGTCCTACAGGTGTATATAACTCAGGGCTTTTATTTATCTGGGAGCCTCATGCACTGGTGTTTTCTGATTACATTTGAATCACAGCTTTTCTTGGAGAAAAATGTGCACTTCTAATCCTTTAGCTGAGAAAAGGATTCCGTTAACATTAGTGTATGCTTAGAGCTCAGAATACAAGCCTCAAGCCTAAAAATACCAATTTTCCTGGAACTCATACTTAGTTTTCTGGGCACCTCTGTGCATTTTATACAGCTCCCTGCATGGGAGGAGACATCATATATAAACTCAAATTGTTGATAAGTAAATTTGGCCATGTTTCTTCTTCTTATAAATGTTTCTCATAATAAATAGCATAATTAAAAAAAAACATTTTCTAGTGGGAAACTTTGGAACAGAATGTTGACTCCACCCAAAGTTTAAAACTAAAATGTTAGTTTGATTCAGTTTAAATTGCCACTTCAGGCTTTTGAATCAAACAATGCATATAAAGAAACTTAATTCAAGCAATTTCTTTTTGAAATTATTATAAATAAAATGTTGCAGCAAAATTCTGGAATAAAAGAGACATATTTGAACCAAGAAATGTGAAAAATTATTTGCCTTTATACATTCAGTAGAGAGAAAAAATAAAACCGTTTCAGTAGCCAGCACTTGTTTCTAGGGTTTCTCTGCAACCAAATAAAACTCTGCTTTCATCCACATTAACACCATTCAACTAATTTGGCATCATCTCTGTTACGTGAAAATAAAACTCTGCAACTAGCAGCTCTTGAAAGATGAAATTTCAATGTCAACAGCTTTAAACATCAAACTCCACTTGCTGAAATCCTATATCCAAGCTTAAACCTGAACTAACCACATTCTCTAGCTCAAGAGGCAAAAATATATTTTAAAAAAATATGCAGGAAATATAAAAGAGGCATCTTTCCCATGCAATTAAATGAAGGGACTTCACTGCCAGAGGACTCTACTGAGTATAAAATCTGAGTATAAAATACAGAAAAAAATCCCTCTGAATAGTTACCCACAAGTTTTGGGAGGAATATTATTTCTTATATTTCAGGTTTTAAGATGAAATACATAAATCAAGAAAGGAACAATTTTGCTATAACAGATTTTCTACTGCGCGTTGTGCTGTCACACATCCCCTCCTGGAGCAACCAGTACTGGATTTTTAGGCGGACAGATTGAGTCAGCCTAATCATTTGTATTCATTATCGTACAACCTTTATATTCCAACTTCTTCGTTAAAAAGTTATCTTTAATGAATGTGGAAATTATTCCCATACATTTCAGAAAGTTGGGTAATTTTTATTAGATTGAATTAGATAGCTCTGCATGTTTCCATGCAGTTCTTCTCTAACTTCTTGACCTGTTCAATTATTTCTTTATGATTTTGTAAACAATCTGAAGATGATAAATGAGCAGCGTGTCAGATATCCGCTTAAGAGGACATAAAAATGGAGTTGTTCAAAGTTAAAGAAACTTTTTCCAGCTTGCTGCAGCATACTGTAATTTAGCTTTGAGCCAGTTATTAAACAAGACAATAATATTATAATGGAAATTGTTTAATATACATCATTAATAGTAAAGAGCCTGCTTTCATTGAAGTAAAAAAAAAAATGTGTGCTATGAGCAGTTTTGAAATGAATATTTGATTCCAAACTTCCCTTGTGCATTTAATGACATGCTAATTTACATTTTAATTACTTCCTAAGAAATCAAAGCATTTGTTGACAGAAGAACATAATGTCAACTTCACGGTGCACTGTTGGTGGATAGTTAATGAACTTAATTAGATAATTAGTGATGTTAATTATCTTTCTATTATGAAGATAAAGATGTTACACAAATGATGCACTTTTCAAAGAAACACCATTAAATGTTTGCTTGTTTTAACTAAGTTAACTTGAAAAGCTGGTAAAAGACCAACTGAGTGATAGGTAAGAAAAATATTTCTGTAAGTAATAATTGTGATTGTGTTTCAAATATTTCTATCTTCTTCATGGCACTTACCATGAACTGCTAAATTGAGCTCATCCCTCCTTCATCCCAAATCATCAAGCTCTTTTTATTCAACCCAGCTCCCCTTTTCACCACCTCAGAGACCTCCCCACCTTAAACAACCACTCTCTGCTGAGGTTTGAAAGCCCAGGCTGCTCAGCATCAGCCTTGATTTTACAGTCAGGTATTGAAAAATGCTATAGCAATGCAGGACAGCGTGTTGCCACTGACATCCTGGGTGACAATGGCCAAGTCTCTGTAAATCCATGTCCGTCAGCTTGAGATAAAGCTTCTTTCTTACAGAAGTCAAAGCCCTTTTTGAGCTAATGCTGATTTTATGTCATAGAATGGTTTGGGTTGGGAAAGGACCTTAAAGATCATCCAGTTCCAACCCCCTGCCCTGGGCAGGGACACGTCCCACCAGACCAGGTTACTCAAAGCCCCATCCAGCCTGGCCTTGAACCTCTCCAGGGATGGGGCCTCCTGGGGCTGAGTCTTCTTTTCCCTCACCCAAAAAATTTGTCAGTATGATGTGTACATATTAATTTAAAACAGGACATTATCTCACAAAGAAGGTCAGATAATGGCTCTTTAGCTACAACTGACTTCACAAGAGTATGTTTGCTGACCAAAATCCTACCATAAAGCTTGTGGTTTTGCTATTACAAGTGAGGAGGTCTCTGTTAACCTCTTCATTCTGAGGACTGAGATTGAAAAGACCTTTTCCATTCTCTCAAGGTATAAGGGCCTCTGGCACAGAGGAATGGAATTAGTGAACCGAAACAGGAGACAACAGGTATGATCAAGCCCTGCTGTAAAACTCCAGAGGCTCTGCATTTCTTGTAAAGAGTAACATCTATATCTGCAGCCCCAAGGCAGTGTGTCTTACAGTGATTTGAAGGATGCTGCTCGTAAGCCTGCTTGGGCACTCATCCTCGATAACAACCTCGGGACACTGCATGGTAGAAGCTGTTGACTGATCTACAATTTACTGAAATATGGTTGTTATAATGGTCTCTCGCTGTTCTTGCAGCTTGTGAAGATGACAAAAATAATCAGTCACTGCTAACCTAAAAATTAAATGCATATCGTAGATTCAGACAGCAAAACTGGGGGAGAGGAAGGGAGGAGAAAGAGCAAGAGATCAAAAGATTCGCTTTGAAACAAATCAATGATCTGTAAACTGTTGGCTCTATATTCATAGTTTTATAGACCCTCCTGCTGGCAAATTTACCCAACTCTATCACCTGTAAGCTTTAAAAAAATCTGACTTCGACCAGCACTCTTCTTGTTTCTGTATGGCTACCCAGACTGCCAAGAAAACACAAAAATAGCAGTTACCAGAGCAGATCATTACTCTTCTACTACCAAAAGATGTGACCACACTCTCCTTTCTCAATGATCGTGCCTCTGATCAGAGCAGAGCATAAGACAGCAAAGTGGATTCAGAAATACGGGGAAAACACAGCTGCATTTGATGGCTAATTCTGACATTTGCCACCAAATAGCAGGGAATTGGTTTCACTGAAGCTGAAGATCCCAAGTGAAAGTACAGAAGAAAAATGAGGCTGATCCTTTGCTGGAGTGAACACTTTGAATTTGGTTGTTTTTTCCAGATTGAAGATTGGGTCTTAAAAGCACTCTTGCTATCTTGCAAATGGCATCAGGAAAAAAGCTGATAGTTTTGAGGGGGGTGTTTTGTATTTTGAGGGTTTGTTTTGGTTTGTTTTTACCACTGCTTCAACTTTTTAGTTTATTTTCACTCTATAACAGAATCAAATCATCAACCTAGTAACAAACCTATTTCTTCTTTCTACTGAGCAAAGCTTTGAAATCTTGGCTGAACTACTAAGTTTTGTTCAGTTAGGAACATGCTTAGCTCTCAGTAAACACAATGATTTTTTTATTTCACTGTGGGATTTAAAGGCTTTGTGTCTCACTACGTAGTTCATTCTACTTCTCCTTTTATCTCAATGTTTCAGCCTGGTGCCTCTGGCTGTAGGACATAGGTC
Organism: Tringa tobata; assembly: GCA_033628505.1. Lineage (NCBI taxonomy): Eukaryota > Metazoa > Chordata > Aves > Charadriiformes > Scolopacidae > Tringa > Tringa tobata. Next base: position 973,035 of record JAHREE010000533.1, on the reverse strand, counting down.
CATAACCAGCAGGAGTGAAGACAGAGACCAATATCTGAAGATTTTTCCCAAGTGAATACCGAAGGCACCTGAGACACCACAAACAATGTGAAATCACATTACAGTGCCTTTAAAATTGCTACCAAAATGAGGTAAAAAAAACTAGTTAAAAACATAAATACCATTTACTTTTAATGTAACTTGTGCTCCCAACTTCCTTTGCTGCTGAAAATCCCACCATATACCTTGCTTGTGAAGTATATGAAGAAAGAGGGCTGTCGGGGAGCAAAGAAATTCATTTTCTTCCCCTTAAGACGAGTACATCTCTGATATACTCCGAAAAGTACATCAAAATCTTTCAAGATTGGCTGGAGGCAGAAAGGGGGCGAGAGAGAGTGAAGAATATTTGGAACTGCAGCTTCCCATCTCACTGAGAGGAACAATTTATCAGAGCTGTGGAGCTGTCAGTCCTTGACATGATAAGGAATAACACCAAATGAGTAATGTTTCCTCCAAACCCAGCTCCTTTAATTACAAGCCGCTTCCTTGCAGAAGAGAGACAGAAGATGCAGAAACACCAATTTCATGCACTTGTGCCTGAATAATGTCTCTGTGCTGCCTTTTCCAGATGGCAACCTTTTCACTGGAGGAACTAATGATGTGGGCATATTTAGGGAAAAACCAATAACGGAGTCTTTAACCTTCAACAGCAAAAAGCATGTTGTACAAAATGTTCCTTGGGATACATTTACAAATATCAATTACATTGCTCACTGAGGTGTAATCAGCTGTAATAATCAAAATTAATTTTAAAAAATAATTAAACAGACCCCAGGGCAAATAGTCGACGCTCTTGTAGTATGACATCACAGTCTACATACATACCTGGGAAGAACTTGCTCACTCCATAAGCAGCAAAGGGATTTTAAGGAACTAGAAGGATGCTGTGGCACGCTGAGAAACAACCCGCAGCTCAGTAAGGTCCTGTCAGACACATTGCTGCTGTATCACAGCCTTCCTGAGCAACACACCTGGAAGTCAACCACTGGGGATAAAGATGCAACCTGCTACAGGCTGAGCTAGGGGGTGAAGACTCCTGAAACTGATGCTGTAACAGACTCGCTGCCTCCTCAGCAGGAGAAGACCTTAATTACCTTCAGCTCTCCAATAACACAAGCTCAGGCCAAAGCTCTGGATATTTGGTCAATGCACTGCTGCCTTACCCTAGAGCTGGTTACTCCAGCCCTAACACACTTAGCCATCTAATGGGTGCTTTTTATTTGTATTCTTGGCAAACGCCCAGGAAAAACATAGAAAAGGCCCTCTCTCTCAGCAAAGGAGGAGCTTACACGTGGAAAAGACAGTCCAGCTGCATTGATGGCAGTGGGAACGTTGCATACCCTCCAGAGCCAGCCCTGGTTTATATAAACACTTGTCTCCTTATCTCTCGAGGCTAAACTAAAATTTGGACCTTTGATACTTCATATGGAGTAGAAAATGACAGGACAGCCTTATGGTTAATACCCAATCCTTTCTACTTATTGAGCATCTGCAGCAGCAAAGCCAGTGTCTCCTCACCTTGCTCCCGGCCAAGCAGAGTCCTGTGAGCACAAGCACACATGGGTTGCTTGGGTTTTTCCTTTCAAGTGCAATAATTAGGCATCATGCAAAAAGTATGCATTAGGACATTATATATTAAGGCTGCCAACTGAAGTTCTTCAGATCAATGACTATATCTTAGTGATTATTTCTAGCCGTGTAGAAAAGGGACCTTAACTGTGTCTAGCTTACAGGGGAACATGTCAGGAGACACTCAGAAGCCTCTCAAGTCCAGGTAAACTCTCCAGAGCCATATCAAAGGCTGGTGACAGAGAGAGAAAAGACAAAAAAGCAGAAGTTACCTCAGATTTGCATGTTGTTTCCTTTGTGTTTCGGCCAGGCATCAACCTAATAGCTGAAGAGAGGCTTTCGCTCCAGGAACTGTGCTTGCTCTGTGACAGACCGGGCCCGGATTTATTCTGGAGAATCTTCTTTTCGGATGCTGTGGGCCAGAACAGAAAAAAACAAAGGCTTGTAAGACTCAAAGTTGAGCCTGTGGGAAGGTAGAAGGTTTGTATCCACATTACACAAGACACAAAAACATGGCAGTGCCTCACTCCAGCTGAGCTGGCCAACTATTTATAAGAGCACTGAGTTAACATTTACTTTTCAAGTATTTGAAAGCCACAAAGAGGTCTGCTATAGACCAGTATCATTATACACACAGGAACTTTGAATCCTTGAAGGACTACACACACTGGGATGCTACTATTCACCCAAATACCCTCACTTTTAAATTCTCCAATGGGATACAATTGTCTAAGGAGATTTCAGCACAAGCCTTACAACATCACCAGACCAGACCACTGGGTTCGAACTAGATGATCTTTAAGGTCCCTTCAAACCCAAACCATTCTATGATTTCAGAAGGGGTGGGGCACAACACAGAAAGCAATCACAGTCCTGGCTGAGAGAAACTGAGAATCTGCTTTATCCAGCAGGTGATGTGAGAGGAAGGGTATAACCACGAACCAGCAGCTTTCCATTAGGCACTACATTTACTGCAGTATCTTTGCTTGCTACAATGAGCGTTCCATAAAAAAAACTACAGACCAATCAAGTGTTGCCAAGCTTTTGTCATAATTTCTTCCCATAAAGGAGTGATCTCCGTTATCTTCATGTCCCTTTCTTTGTCATTTCCTTTTACAGAAAGATCCATCTTGTAAGTGTCCTCCAGAGCCTGTCGCCTCTGAGAAATGAGCTGCTTCCAGATGATTTCTACTGTTCTCAGAATCTCCTGATGGACTAGGAAACAAAAGAAACTATAAATGATGCTACATTTTTCTTGTGTAACAAGTCGAGCAGTAGATAAAGCAAAAACATCACATTTGGAACAGCACCGGTTCAGAGGAACTGCTGGAGTCAGTGGAGGTGCTTGGTTTTATCTACTGTCTCTGTAAAAGCATCCTGTTGCCAAACATCATTAGAGAAGGCGAGGAGAAGGCAACCAAGTTTTGAAACAATTTGATGCAACCACAGGATGCTGTACAAGGAAGTGCTGAGCTGTTTTGCTGCATTTCCCTGCAAATCAGATTTATTTGGCAGGAGAAGAAGGGAGGATCACTCTGCTGTAGGGTTCAGCTGACAGCCCCCACACTCACCCCTGTCCAAAATTTTTACCATCGTTTCTCTTAAAAGATAAAATTGTTTCTTCTGGTGTACAACGGAGACACAAGCTCCGTATAGCCCACAATAAAAGAATTAGAGCTACAAGCATTATGTAGCCAGGCATTGATCCTGGCCACAACATGGGGAAGTGATCTCCAAACTGATATCCATCACTCCTGAGGATGTGGGGTGTGAATTTTGAATAAAAAGGCACGATGCGAACACAAGTCATTTTTAGCACAACGTTCTTTTCTCCGTGCTGTGCCTGCAGTGTCTGTACACCGAAGAGGCAATTACATAGCATTCACACAGGGTGCTCTGGTAACTGTTTAGGGCAGGCACCATCCTGCTCTGTAAGGCAAAGGCAATGTTTGCCATTAATTACCATCATCTGGAGAGGGCAGGCTGCCCTTTTCCTCCTCACTGGGTGCAAGGAAAATCCGGTGATATGAAGCCAACTTTGGTTTTGCATCCACCCCAAAACCTTCTGGATAGCTGTGACAAAAAACCAACCAAACAAACAGAAGGAGAGGAGCATGTGAGGAAACCAGACCCAGCAAACTGAGGATAGCAAAAAAGCTAAAGGTTATTTCTATACATCCATTCTACTCTATTCATTTAGTGGGCAAATATTCTCAGGCTTGAGGACTTCCACTAATCACATGATACTGAAGAATTTACTGGAAGTGGGAAGGAAACCACTGCCAGTCTGGTTTTCAAAGCCAAGGAGTATTCATCAAGATCCTATGGATCACTCTGTTGTATGTGCCTTATCCCTGCACCTCTTCGTGCACTTGTATCTAACCGTTCCTCCCAATTAGCTGGAACACAGGGCTGTATTGGTGCAGCCAGATTCCATCCAGCTTTCTTACACCTCCCCTGAGCATTCTACATGCTGTCTCTTTGCTCTGGATTTCTTCACTAGAGGTATCTTCCAGAATGTGGGAAACGTGGCCTTGCTGTACCCTACGCCTGAACTGCTTGCTTACACTAAGTTCTTTGCACCAATGATTGTTCATTCCATTTATAAAACTCTTGGCACAAAAAAGCTTCTGCCTTTAGCACTGTGACATTAGTGTCACATAGATGTGGTTACAATTGAGAACATCACCATGACCAAAAAGAGTCAGTGCTCCTTTGGGGGTGTGTGTCAGAATTTACTAGTCAGTAGATAAAAGACACCAGAAATTTCAGCACAAGAGGCTTCATTAAGGCATCCAGACACCATGGACTTGGTCACAGAAGTGCTGGTAATAGTATATATATTATACATAACCACTAGTAACACACTACATTCTTTCAACTGTAAACAGACCCTACTACACGGGAGAGTAAAATCCCTTGGGCGTGCAAAGCTGCCATTTTTATTTCAGCTGATTCCGTGGATCTCCTGTGTTTGGCTTTTGGATAACACCAACACTTCCGTAATTTATTTTGTTTTAAATGTTTGTGCTCTTGCTACATACAAACAGTCCTTACCCCACCTCAACAGTTTTGGCCTGGAAATTATTGTCTAACTGGAATAAGAACCACCAAGAAAAGACCTCTGGAAGTGCAGCTCATTTCTGGTGTGATACTGTATTAATGGATTCAATTCAGACCATCTAAGCAGCACAGGAGGTTTTCATTGGAAGAACAAACATCATTCTATTGAATAAAGCACTAGCCAATATTTGCTTCTTTTGACAAAATAGCATTGTCCAAAATATTAGCAAGATACGCGTATTAGCACATCACCTGTAGGAACAGCAGCCAGAGTGGGTATGGATGTTTTAGCCCTACCCAAGTCAATGGAAAACCTCCCAACTTCAGCACAACCAGGACTTTGCAGATCAAACCAAGTCACAGTAATGATAACAGAAAGATTCACAGGATCCATTGACAGTTTTATATGTGTTTTAAATGTATCCACACAAGAATAGCTGCTGGGTCAGAAAAAAAAAATACATCTCCCTGAATTAGTCCACGCAGATATCTCAGAGAATGGCCATCTCTGTGCTTGTGGAGTGGTTCTAGCCCACGGCCCAGAAAGATTCCCAGATTCTCATTTTAATGATGGGCTTGTGAGCCAACTCCACTGAAATCAGTTCAAGCTTGTTAACTGCAGTTACTACTCCAAAGTGAGTAAGCTGCTGGAAAAGCTGGATGAGTAAAACAGATACACACAGATGTTTTGCTTAATAAAGAGTAGCAATTAAGCCTATGTGCAAATTTAAGGGTTCTGCTTAGACAAACACACAAGCTTGTCTGGGTGTCTCTGAAATGAAACACGCTTTTCAAAATGAAAAAAAATGGAATTAAGTGTTATGTTATTACCATCCACACTGCCTCTCTTAATACACCCACAAACACACAGACTACCCTGCCTCTGTGCAAGAGAGGTGGTAGGAAATTTTCTGCTCAATAGTATTTCAGGGAAAAAATAAGTCTTCTGATTGAAGAACAGTTTATCCCTTCCGCTTTCTGGCTGAAAGACAATCCATTGCCTCCAGGATACTGAGCACATTAGTAACCTTCCTCTCCTCCAAATTAAATGATAAAAAAGAATTGCATCAAAACATTTCTGATGTTGTTTTTCATTTTTTAAAGTCCATGAGGAAAACAACCACCTCTCCCCAAGTGCCTTTACTCTGCCACTTCAACAGACACCAAATCAGAGTTGTGCTTTAAGCCCCCAGAGTGCAGAGCCCAATGGGTCAAATGCTTGCTTCAAAACAGTACGTATTCTACATCCAAAGTCCTTGGTCAAGCTGAAGCTAGCTCAGTCTCAGCTTCTACTGATTCCCCCAAGTGGATATTGCCTAAATTTTGTGAAATCTCCCCCTCTGCACCCACTCCCACAGGTATCAGCAGAGAGACATAAACAAATGTTATAGAGACGAACATTTATACCTGCCCGAATTCAGTTGGCAAAGGCAATACATCAGACAGATGACAAAATGATTATTTGAGTTGTAAGTTGCAAAAATAATGTCCCACTGCTCCTGCAGGACATTCAGAGTGTTCAGGACATTAAACTGTTCTGGCAGCGACTGCTGGGGTCTGGATAAGCAGAATAGGATGGCTCTGTTTAGACAGCTGTACAGGGTAGTCAGGAAAACTTCCTTTTGAGAAACGGAGCTTTCTAAAACCTGTGAAAACACAAAACAGAGTACTTGGCTTCCTCACAGAACTCTCTCCCCAAGGATGTACTCCTCTCTATTCATTTAAGCTATTTCAAACTTATTTCAGCAAAACTCCCCTGAAGTACCTGTTAGATACAAATTCAATTTTTTTTGTATTTCTGCTGAAGTCCCCAGGACTGTGGAAGAGATTAATTTATTCCTATTCAGCAACACAGTCAGCAGAGAGTGGCAGAAAAGAGCTAACTACCCCTTCTTTACATTGTACCATCTACCTCTGATTGTCATTTGGAACCATTACATGCTCATGCAAGAAAACAGGAATAATCACAATCACCAAATGGATTACAACCATCTTGAGAATCATGGTATCACGACCTTAGTGTGAAAGAGCACATTACAACATGTTGGTAACAGTTGGAAAAATGTTTCCCCGTGACTCACCCCCATAATCTGTTTGGCAGTGAAAATCAGGATTTGCTTGGGGTCAGCAGCAAACATTCTACCATTCAGCTTCTCAACCAGCTTCTGAGCAAAATAAGCAACGTTCATCATGGACACAGGTGCAGTTGATTCTGAAGCGACATGAGGATCACTGCTCCCTAGAGAGGATACAAGAGAGTCAATTATTCCAAAACAAGCCAAAATGCAAAAAAAATGACCTGAGATGTGAATTTATCAGAGCTGAGAAGAAACAATCTCATGCCACAATATCTCAGAGTTGGGACATGTCTAAGAAAACTCTAGGTCTAGCAGAAATACCTTACTCAGACTGGAAATGATGGCTCCATGCAAAGGACTGAACAAATCTCACTAAAATACCAAGGACTATCATGGTCCAACCCAGAAAAGACACAAAGGAGGGAGCAGCAGCAACTAACTTATCAGGGTTGTTCACAAAAGCACTGAAGGATAAACCTAGGTTTCTTTCTAAATACTCCCTGTTTAATGTTCAGAGTCTGTTCTCAAAAAGAGAGAAAAAAGTGAAGAGGCTCACTAGAAAAATGGTAAAATTACAGTAATTTATGAAAACTGGCCCACAGCAGGAGGGAATGCACAGTCTAACCTGCTGAGCTGGACTGTCCTCCTACCTACTGTTTCCAAACCTTTCTAGCAACTACATCTCCACGCTAAATACCAGCTACCTAATGATCCCATTCTCACTACTCACCTCTTGGTCTTGTTTTCCCCTCGCCTTGGCTGGCAACAAGGAAGACATCCATAGCAGAGAGCAAAACTTTTGTCTGAAAATGTCTCTTCTGCTCACTGGTGGCATCCTCTGCAGAAGCCTGTACAGTGACCATATATGTATTAGTAGAGCAGAAAACCAGCCAGGAAATCAGCCTTCAATTCACTTCCAGCCTTTATTGAAAGGCCTTTCATTTCATCGCATCTTTGGCAGATTATGCCTGTCAAAGATCCGGATTCAGTAAAATCTTTGCTCAAAGAAGCAAGTAGAAATTCCAAGAGACACTCAGTACTATCCAAGATAATTCAAAATGCCCAACATTTCCCTTAAATACTGTGCTAGGAAGAGGCAAAAAGAGTAAGGACAACTCCACTTCACTTGCACAGTTTAGTCCTTCTCCTCCCTTTAGGGAGGAGATTCAGGTGGTCAGAAGAGCAATCCTCTCTTTTAAACTCTACCAAGCCTTGGGATGTTACTGTGTAAACCTTTAGGGAACCGCTGCTCTGCAAGATGATTTATCTCATGACAGTTGCAGTCAAAGTGGGGACAGCTGTTTTTGGTTTATTTGAGCACTGAAAAGAAGTTGTCTCAAAAATCAGTACACAGAAATACTCTATGTGAAATCTTCTGTTCTCAAGAAATTCAATGGCTGCTCTAATGACAAGCAGGTATTACTAAGGAAAAGTGAATTTTTTTGCTCTGAGAGCTGGGATCCCAGCCCTATCCTAGGTTTTTGAAAATGTTGACTGGATACACCTCTTTGTCCCTGTTGGCAGTCTTTTTCCTAGGCCACTAGCAGGATAGCTCCCGTCTGTTCACCCCCAGTGCAAGGTAAAGCAGCAAAGCCTGATGACTACAAGAGAGACCTCAAGAAGCAGCTCGAGTGGATGCCCTTGTTTGTTTGCCGGGATGTTGAGAAGACTGTCCATCAGGAGAACTCGCACAAAATCCCACACTTGTTTCTTGGCAGGGTGTGGGAGGAGCGGGAGAGAGGAGGGATCCACACAGCCTTTCCCTTCAGCAATGACTGGATCATCAGGAGTCAAAAGGCCTTCAGAGCCTCCCTGTGGAAGCAGACAGCAATGCATTTTATCTCATAATCTTTACATTGATTTTTTCCTCCTTGCAACCCATCTCTTATGTGGCCCAGGTGCACATACCTTGGGTGGTCCAGAATGGAAAGCCACCATAGCCAAAGTTCTCAAGAAGTCAGGACAATGCCACACGGGGTCCTGAGTGTAACTGTGATAGATCAAGCCCAGAAACTGGATAATGTTCCCTGGATAGGCAATCTCCCAGGAGGCTTCTGTATCTGCAATAGGCTGAACACAGACAAACATGCATCTCGTCAAGGCAGCGTTCTCACTCATATAAACTTGTCTTTGCTCCTCTCTAGATATTCCTAAGCAACATGACAAAACTCTTACCTTGTCCACAGTGACTCTAACCATTTCCAGCAGTAACACAGCTGCCTCTGCACACAACCCAATTTTGAGGACATTCTCTGTAAGGTGGTGCTGCAAGATCCACTGCAACATAGACTCAAGATCTTTCTACAACAGTAGGAGAAGAGAAGAGACAGGAATTATTTATGATACATCAAGAACAAAGCCTGCTTTCTCCACATAATAAAAAACCCAAAACATCTTCACCTCTAGCAGCTCCTCCCTCTCCTATTAAATGTGGTTCCCCAGGATAGCTTTAATAGATTGTCCTCTTCCGAAGTGTATCTTTGGCACTGCTGGAGCAAAAATGCCTTATGGCATCTCAGGACACTGGGGAAATGTACTCAAATCCACTAATTAAGAGATCTTAAATGAGTCTTGACAATGTAAGAACAGACAGGGAAGCTAATCTGAATTACCTTTTAAAGTACAGTAGTTAACGGACCTTTAACTTGTGAGTGAACAAGTTTCTTCTGAACACAACTTTCCTTAAATCAAAGTTAATTTACTTTGTTTTTAAAGTATGAAAGTTTAACTTAAACTAACACAACAATCAAGTAGAGTTAACTTGCCTGAGAATCTTCAGAGAAATGACCACAAATGCCAAAGCAGTAAAGCAACAGCAGCTTCATGCCTGTCCACTATTTTTTTCATACCTTGACTGCTTCGGGTGGTTCAGGCTGTGGAGTTGCCAGAAAGAGCCCCGCCACGAGCAAGTAGATCTCAGGGATGTGGACATGATCAGTCAGACACCTTTTCAACACAGAAAACCCAAAAACCAAGAAGGGGCCGTTGCCAGGTACTGGAGGATGAGCTTTTAAATTATCTTTAAAGGAAAAGAAAAGGAAAACATTCTGAGGAAGTATCTAAAAATGAATGCTATATCAAAGGAAGGATTACAGACCAAATTTTATCTTCATTTCTCTGTCCCAGAGGCCACTCAGTACTCTGCTAGGCTGCAACATCAACAGTTTACAAAACTTTCTGAGGCTAACAGATCATTTTTCCCACTATCGCTTTTATTACAGGAAATTCTCCCTGAATTCTTCCTTTCTCTCCCCTTCCTCAGAAAAACAGGTCTAGTTATCAAAAAAGCAAGCTGAACAAATCTTAAAGAAATAGAATGTTTCAGGGCACAAGCTGACATCTGAACACCTCACCTGATTTTATGCAAGACAAAAAGGTGCATCTCCCTACAACTGCTAATCAGAAATGTCAACTTTCATGCAAAGGAGAAACAACACTTTCCTCTCTTCAGCACAGAAAAACTAAAGTACTGGTACAAGCTTGCCCTAGAAAGTAATATCAATTCTTGGTCTACTGAGATCAGTGGGGATTCTATCACCTCCATCAGTGATCTCCTGTCACTGAGCTGGATCAAGGGATTGTTTTGGGAGCATTAAAGCAAAACATACCCATTAGAATACTCAACTCCCCGGAGCTATTTTCCAGCCAGCGCCCAGCCACTACCCCCTCCTTGAATTTGTTCAGCAGCAAACGGTTGTGGAGGAAGCACAGAAGTAGCTTGATTCCCAGCACAACCGTGGTGGAGTGCAGGTAGCTCTGTGTAAACAGCAGAAACCAGTCTGGCCCCAGCGCCAAAAACGTCTCCTCTTGTTCCCTAAGACAGACAGGGAAATGAAAACACATGAAATGACACATGGTCGAAGACAGAAAGGGGATTTTATTTAAAATTATCTCTAAGTGATTTAGAAGCTTAAGTTTCTCTAGAAAAAGTCTGGTTAAAGGCATAGAGCAACACAGAATTACAGACTCATCCACACAGTCCAAGCCACTTAATTCCCACTAAATCCAGTCTTATATTACTGTCAGACAAAAACATGAAGCTCCTTCTGAGCGTGTATATCAATAACTGAAGTCAACTACATCCCAGATTAGATCTTTCAACCTATGAAATTCGAAATTCTGGTTTAAATTTTAAAGTCCAAGATGTGTCAACTAATGAAAATGCAAAGTTACAGCACCCAGCACTATGAACTCTGCCTTTCAGTTATAAAAGCTGGAACTATAGTAACTGCATGTGGTTATGATTGAGAGGTGCGAGTAATCCCACATTAGACTGAACTGATTTTCAAAGACAGCTGAGATTTCTTCAACCCTTGCAATGCAGAAGAAACAATATCCCAGTTTCTCCTTTGAAACATTTTCTGAAAACATTAAGCTTTTTAGAGGATGGATCTCAGATGTGTGATCTGATCACATATCTGTGTGAACGCCAGATAAATCACCGACAAAAAATAACTCTGAATCCAGCCTGCTCTTAATTACTATTTTGTTGAGACTTAAATATTATTGGTGTGTTTAGTCCTGATCAAGCACCAGCAAAGAGGAAATCTAGAAGACAGAGACACTTACCTATCCCTTCCTAAATTGTTTCTACTTACTCAGAGGACAGATGAAGTTTGTCTGAGCGCATTACATCTAACAGCATCTTCAGTAACTGGTTTCGAAGCCAGATTGTCTTTCCAGATGTTTGGCTTAAGGCTACAAATATCAGAAAGTAATAAAGAGTAATGAAGAGACAAAACACATGTTCCATTGCTTTGATGAACAACCTTGTTTGCACCAGATTAGTTCAATGGAAGTACTTAGTCTTTTGTGGAGTAAAAAAATGCAGACATTAGATTTTAGACTTAAGAATTCCTGCTAAAATCAGAAGTGACCAGTGCATACATTGTCCAAGTCCTCTCTTTAGAGTTACTCAAAACTCATTCAATCCACATATTGAACAGTAATGCACAGGAAGTCATCTCAGGTTAAGCAGAGAGGGAAATGTAAACGGACAATCTGACTTGTACTGCCTTGCTGTGGTGTCTCCATATATAAACTACAGTTATCGGTCTCTCCTTATTATAATATATTGTTTAGATGTGCAGTAACAATATAGTCTCAACTGAAAGATCACAATAAAAGAGCCAGAACTCCCTCATCAGGAGGGGGATCATGCAGTAGGGTCAGGCCTTCCTTGATATACACACACTGACTGTCACTTCACCATTCTTCACCTCAGGCCTTTGCAGTAACATAAGTTTTCCCCACAGTTTCAGGTCACCTCAATGTAGCCTGTCCCTTTCCAGACTAAGTAATTTGAATGGTATCTCTTCCTGCCACTGGAGGTGGAAGCACACTGTTGCATTTAAGGTTCATTATACCCTGGGGAAGAAGAGAAGTACTCCAGCTGTCTATCAGAACACATCCACCAAAGGCAGCTCCTCACCTTCACTGGGCATCTCAGCCTCACTCTCCAGGCAAATCTGATTTTCATCCACAGAAGAAGGTTTCAAAGTGTAAACAAGGAACAATCCAATCCTTGCAGAGGAAAAAGGGAACCAGATTTGGTCAACAGAAAGACAGACACTCATTTAATCACTTTGAGATTACATGCAAATCTCAATACTTATTAACGCTGAATGTTAACAACAATCGTTGGAAATTCTAATTGCTGCAGAAGTAAGGTTGAAATAGGAATGTTTACATTCTGTGGAAAGCAGACAATGATTTAAATTCTCTGCTTCATGAAGTCCTGACTAACATATCTTAACTGATTGAAGGTCAAGAACGAAAAGGATAGTTACCAGCATATAAACCAAACCAACAGGACTAGGTACATATTTGCACTGTAGTTGCAAAACTACAGTGATTGCAATACTTTAGGGGAGGCTTTAATGAAACCAAATATTAAGCACAGACGTTGAGTAGTCCCAGTCATACCAGCAGAACTCTTTGTGTCATCATGGTAAGAGCCATCACCCAACCCATTGTCACACAAAGATAAGGTAGGACTGAACTCTGTTCTGAAGGCATGAAAGAGTTTTTCTTCAGTGGAGATCCTGCAGTGGCCAAAGATCTGGGGGCTCCTACCAAAGATGAGGTGAGGGAAGTTCTACTCTAAAGCTCTCTCCAACGCTGGCAGGAGCGTAGCTCATCCACAAACTGAGAAGAAGCTGTAGACTTGAAGGTTACCTGAGAACACCCCTTGTGTTAAAGTGTCCTTGCAACAGATGGGAGAGAATAGTACAGGCCACTGTGATCCTGGAGTTACTGATTTCAGGATCGTTGAAGAGGAAAATGAGCTTGGGCACCATTTGCGCCCGGTGGGCAACTGCAGCGTTCTGACATCCATCTCTGTAAGAAAGCACAGTGACTATTAAAAGCTTTTACTGGAAAGAACCAAAATTTGCTGGGTTTCAGCTAAAAGGATTCTCAGGTTGCACTGCTACTTTGCACCTTTGGCTTCTAATGTTGCCTTGGCAACATTTCAAACACTGTCAGAGAAATTGACTATGTGTCAGCGATGGAGATCTGAAGATTTCTTCGTGTGTTCTCTACCCTTCCCATCTGCCCTCTCCCCCGGAAACTGCTGCATTTCAACGAGTTCAAAGAAAACAACGTTATTGAATTTTCAAGCAGTGAGTTGGCGGTAATAAACGCTCTTCCTGTAAAACTCAGCAAGGGACACCACAGCGCTCTGCACAGAGCTTTCTGGCACCAAAAAAGAAGGAATCTAGCACCCTGCTCTACTCATCCCCTCGCCCATGCTGTGTCTCTTCAGGTACATTTAGCTCTAGTACAGCTGATTAAGGAAGATACTGTTATAAAAAAGTCTTCCTGGGTTGTGTTTTGGGTTTAAACACAACTTCAATTATAATTTTTTTAATTATTATTTCATATTCAATTCAAACATTCAGATTTCCTCTCCCCAGCAGACTGTTAAACTGTACGGCAGTGGTTTCATGTGAACCAGGTCACCAGGTAGCTTTTCCCAGTCTGGCCCCACAGTCATCTCAGAGGGTGGTCAAATCACTAACTCCAGCCTTGAAAGAGCAATACAGGAATGATTAACTCCCAGAGTCCTCTGATTCCAACTAAGATTGGACCCTTCAAATCCACCTCACAGTCCCAGCTCCATGCTACAGGTGATCCTGTCCCACATGTTTCCAATTCAAGCATGAGCTTGTGTACCTGGAGGACTGCAAGATCTCCACAAGATGTGAAAAAAGAGTAAGGTCAAGATTTTCCGGTGCTTTCATCCAAAGCTGCAAGACAAAGGAAAACAGGGGATTTACTGCTCTGCCAATCTGAGAGGGCAGTAACCTGTGGCAGTGGAGCAGTTACAAATTGTTCCAGGAGGACAACATCATAAACTCTCAGTTGTTTCTGCAATGACAGCCTGCAGACACTGGACAATCCCGGCCAGCATGAGAAGTTGCTGGTCCTAAGGTAGTCCTGAGGAACAGGCCCTCAGGGTCAGCAGGAACACTCCAGAAACTGCACTGGAGCACAGTGGGGAGCTGTGGTGACACAAGACCTGCAGTTCCAGGAGCTACCACCTCCCCAGGTGAGGCGGATCCAGATATTGGATCCAGGAGGTGCTATGAACAAGCCGTCTTTAATACAGCCAAACCCACAAAATAAATCAGCAGTTTTACCTCAAAGTTGCAGAGAACATAATGGAATGCACTGTAGTTCTTGATGACTGAAGACTCAAAGCCAAGCTCAGCTGTGCCCACGAGGGAAAACATTAACTGCAAAATCCTGTTGTTTAACAGCTGTGTCTTCCTCTTCAATAGGTAGGTCAGCAGCTGAAAAAAACAATTTAATAAGTATCTTCTAAGTATCAATCTGTATACATAAACTAACATATAATACTTTTTAAATTCAAGACAAACAGAGTTCGCTTGGCTGTAGTAGTCATGCAGACATACATCTTATGTAAGCATCATGAAGAAAGTGAAGATTTCAGTCCAGGCATAAAATTTTGTGCAGCAAGTGAAAGAGTAAGTTTATGAAGGAGTTTGACAACTCTGTGGCATCGAACAGGAGCAAAATACATGCCATATTATGTCAAATGGAATTTACAAAAAGCAACATAGAAATATAATTATAAATAAGCACAGTAGGTTTTCTAGATTATTCTTCATGGATGTATTCTTAGTTGCTTGCAAATGGTGATAGCTTAAAATAATGTAATGTTGGCGTCTTCAAATAAAAGACATTTGTGTGAAACTGCCAATTTCTCAACCGAGTCTATCTTTTCTTTATTCAATGAATTCCTGATACAGTGAGAAAAATATTCAGAAAGCCACTGCATTTTGAATAGGCTGGGAGAAGTAAACATTCATTTGAAAAGACATAAAGACTAGTTGGCCATAAAAAAAAAAAAAAAAAGGTTCAGAGAGCCAAAGAGCAAACCCACTCCATTGCTACGTGATGACTAGTCAGGTGGAGAGAACACTGTTTAGCACAAAGACGAAAGGAACAGCTCGTACACGAGCTAAAGGCTGGCATTCACCTACAAGAACAGATTGGGCAAGCAATGTCTAAGTACGATAAATATCCTCATATGAATCAGCATCAATTTATAAACAAATCACAAACTGGGAAAATAGAGAGTTTATAATAAATCATGCATGAAGCCCTAATTTCAAGAGTCTTGTTTGGAATCATTTCTGTTAAAGAGTCTTCTCTGTTCCATAAGACTCTGCCCAGCCTACACAGCAGAACGTAAACAATACTGAACTGAAACTTCACACTTGAGCCTTAACCCTTCCAATATTACATATATAGTGCTTAAACACACCCAAACTCTTCAGTCTGCACAGATTTCAGGTTTGAAAGATGAATTTAGGACAGACCAATGAAATCCAGACAACACTTGTTTATATCAGCATAATTCCTAATACACAGTGAAGACTGAGCCATAGGAATTAACTGACAGCCCTACTCAGGGCAGTCTGTAAAGAGAAACCTTAGGCTGGATGAGCCATGATGAGGAAGCAGACCTGCCAGAGAAGTCATCTCTTGTGGGAAGGACCAAGTGTGTTGGGAAAAGTTGAAGGCTGGGTCACTCACAAATCTGCTGCACTGGTTTGTTTAGTTTACTAGATCACACCTGACCAAGAGGCATCTGTCCTCACCTTCCCATCAGCAGTCATACTTTTATGGAAGTTCCCAAAGGTTGTAAGCACAGGATTTAGAGCTCTATCTTATATGCCCCTCTCAAAGACCTCATAACATATAAAGTTCCAACCATTAAGTGCCTATAGCCAGCTCGGGTCATTGCCATTGATAGGTTATGGGATAAAGTTCTCCAACAGAGAGACTATAATCAGAATGAATGAACAAAAGAATATCTACCTGGTATCCATGCATGTGCCTCATCAATTTTTCACTCATTGGGCTACTGTTCAGGATGGAGTTGAGGAC
Organism: Tringa tobata; assembly: GCA_033628505.1. Taxonomy (NCBI): domain Eukaryota; kingdom Metazoa; phylum Chordata; class Aves; order Charadriiformes; family Scolopacidae; genus Tringa; species Tringa tobata. Next base: position 956,866 of record JAHREE010000533.1, on the reverse strand, counting down.
TTTGACAGCTGCATACATGGTGTGGTCATCACGGGCCATTGCAATGAGACCCAGGAGAATGGCAGGGCCTCCAATGAAGTTCAGGCTGGTAGCTGCTGGAGAGGACTGGAACACTCTCACCCCTAGGAAATTGCAGCGTTACTCTACCAGGAAGTTACATGGACTAAATCTGTTATTGGACAGAGAAAGGCCCAACTCTTAAAAAATATGAAACGCTAAGGCATAGTGCATTTACCATATTGGCCCACAGCAACTGACCCAATAGTCCGCAAGGAACCCGAGAGGTGTCCAGCGATATTCTTAGCTAGGAATATCGGAGTTGAACTGTCCCGAGAGCTAATCCCAATCTAAAACAGATGAAAGAGACATTCTAAGAAACACCGTGGTGGTACTGAGGAGACAAAAAGTAACAGACAGATAGTCTAATACCTTCGATTATTTTATTAATTTTAGACCATTTTCCTTCAAGGTTGATTGTTAGGACAAACATTCACCCACCTAAAATATCCCACAGCCCCATTACTTCAACACGTCAGTAGGCCTGGCATTGGCAAGAATGCTAGAATAGCATGTGAAGGGTCATTGTGAAGGTCATTACAGACTGAAATAAATTATCATTAGATCTGAAAACTATGGCTTCTGTTGATGTTTCACAAAAGGCTTTTAACATCGTGTTCATACTGTCCAATCTATTCCTCTCCACAGATAAAAACAAAACTGTGAGTAGAACAGAGTTAAGGAAGCGGAAGAAAAGCTGGAAAAAAAAATCCCTGAAGGTATGTAACTAAGACAAAGTCACAAACTTTCCTCTAGGCAACCAATCAGAAACAAGAGAAAATGTGTTTAAGACAAATAATGGAAATTTGTGACCTCTTTGGCAATCAGTCGGCCATCTACTTCATTGTAGGAGCTCTTTATATCTTGGACTGTAGTGAGAGATGAGCACGTGGCATTGATTCCAAAAGAAATCTTCTCTTCTGCCACCAGAGGTGTAGGATTATGGTCACTGTACTTGTCCTCACCTAAAACAAGAGAGATTATAAACCTCTGAAGGAATTTTGCATGCTCAATATTCAAGACAGGAGAGAGGCAGATGAAAAACAAGTGGAGGAAACCAAAGTTTATACAGGAGTTTGATTTTCACTTAACCATAATCAGAAAAAAGCTTTGACCCTGTACAATACCGTCCACGTCTTGCCAGGGATGTATTTTGATATAATTTTTCTTTCAGCAACTCCTTCCCATGCTTGGAAATTTCTGTTGTCTGGATAGACAGCATTCTGAGCACTTTCAGCCAGCCTTTTCACTTTGCTTTAGGCTGGAGCATCATCAGGTGAGACTATTCTGCTCTTTTCAAATGGGAGATGACCATCCCATTTCATTCTGAGCTCTAGTAGAGAGGTGAAGGCACTACTTGTTGAGCAAACAGTAATCAATAACTGAAATGTTTTGTCTGCCTGTTTAATAATTGAAGCTAGTAGTACACTTTAGTTAAAAAGCCTCTTCATTAAATGGATTGTAACTTATTCCCTTACCCTTCTCTCCCCAGTGCTCTCTCCTACTCTGCAGGCATTTGCAATTAAAGATGATGATGCTTCTTTTTCTGCAGCACCATAAATGCAGAATGTCTCAGTTAAAGCTGCTGCTTTAATGTTTGTCCAACAGAAACTGCAATCTTACATCTCCTCAAGGACATGTTATCCCTCTTTATTCTCCAGCTCTCTCTGCTGCTTGATTCCTGCCCTTCTTTTTCTGTTCCATTTACAGTATGTTACAAGATCCTCACTGTATCTTGCTACAATCTTGTACAACACTCAGTAAGGCAGAGTTCCAGGCTTTTAGAGTGAGCTCCAGGCACAGCTGGAATACTAACAGCAAATTATAAAACTAAAAGGAGCGTTGCCCTGACAAACAGTGGTGAATATGGGAATTATCACATACCTTGAAGCTGTACTGCTTGGAAATTGCTACAATACTGTGGCCCAAGCTTACTAATCACCTCTATGGTTTCCACAGAGATGGCTTCTTCAAATAAGTACATAGGGCCAAGACGCCAGGTCAAGGAGGACTTCTGTTTCCAGATTCGAGGAGTAGCTATGTACCCATAGACATCGATAAAGGAAGTGGGTTCCATGGAAATGCAGCTGCCTGGTAAGGGCTGGAGATACTGCATCTGCAATAGAGGAAGAATTCACTGAGGAGACCCAATACACCCAGGTTGTCTTAAGCTCTTGTCCCTGGAAGGTACTGTCTGCCCCCTCTTTCTTCAATGAAGTCTCAGTCAGCAATGCAACACAATTAGGAACTACCGTTTACAAATTGGACTTTCCAAAGTATCACAAACATAAGCATTTTGTAAAGATCAAGCCTACATTTTGTTCAAGAACCACAGAAAAAAAAAACAAAAAACAAAAACCCCATCTTGACCACAGACTTATTTTTCCTGTTCTAAACTCCATAACTCAGACTGTGATTTCTGACACAGAAAGCCAAGTTACAGTGAGCACCTGTGAGTACCATGCACCTAGAGAACAAACAGGTTTTGAAGCACAGTGTTGAAATGCATTAGTCAGCTTTAGTTAAAGTGACATAGTTTAGGAAATTGGACCATTGCTACCATTTCTTTTTGGTATCAAAATAAGGATTCAGCCTCCTAAACTGAATTTATTGCTTTATTTAAATGTGGAGAGCTCTAGTAGGGACCAGTTGGATTTTTTTTTTTTTTTGGTAGAGAGAAACTATATTATAGTTCAGGCTCAGACCTGCCTTTAACAATTTGCTGTGAGGATAAGAGACCCTGAGAATTTACTGATCTCCAAGTACTGAGATGTAGAAGGACCACCCACCCTCAGTTCCACCACCCACAAATAGCTTTTGGTATTGTTAACAACCTTCGTGGAATTCTAACTTCTTACACAAACTCTTCTTCACCATACACATCAAGATGAAGGCTTGCATCATCTCAGAGACCCCAGCACTGGGACCATCTTTTATTCACTAAATTCTTGTTTTATTTATTATGAACTGCTTCACCGTATGTTAAACACATTTGCTGTGAATTCTTTAATCAATTGCAATGCTTAGGCCTAGTTTTATTGATGACTTTCAGTCTCATTTGAAGGAAGGCAAATTAAATTAAATTTTCATTCTTGAAATGGATATAGGTCCCAAAAGGCATTTAGAAGACAGATCATTTTTCTCAAGTATGGGAAAGAGAATATTTGGAATTAAACAGGTTGCTTTTACAAGGGAAGTATAAAACACACAAGTGAGCTTTGCATGTGTTGAGATTGATTTGAAATATGGGAACAAGAAGGAAGAAACCAAGGTTACAAGATCCAATTAATAAGAAGATTCTATTCAAAAACAAAACACAAAACACACTACACCAAACAGCTGCAATAGAAATAGGCTGCATTTTTAACATTGCTGGTCTGAAACATTCAAAATCTGAGTATCAAATCTCAGAAATAAGTTGAGATTAGCTACAAAACCAGGAGCATGATGATAATGATAATATAAACCAGCAGTTCTTCTCATTTATCCTGTGGATTATGAACCCTTCAGGTGCATTTGGATTGCTTTCTTGTGATAACATTCTCAAATTCCCCATTTGAGAACTGACTCCTGTGCAACAAGAAGATGACAAGAAATGGAGCAGTAGGGGAAGTAGTAGCTACACTGGCAATTAGAGCATTGAAATTTACCAACTTCTCATAATTGAAACATTTCTTTCATTTCTATTTACTCGAAAAAGAATTATTATTTTAATCCAAGAGCTATCACACATAGAACAACTAACCTGGATGAACACCTATCTGTTCCTGAATGCTCAGAGTGCCAGTGGGGAAAAGGCCACCGGTTGTTCACTGGGTGTAAGAGGAAGAGGACAGCCCGAAATGTGCCTGTGTAAGATGCTTGAGGAAATGCCATCCACCTTGGGATTCTTGCAAAGAGCTGATCAGTCACAGAAACTTACTTCTTTATGACCTTTCCTCTTTTCCAAGCTTTTCTTCAAAAATTGAAGCTCCCCATATCACTCATCACCTTTGTAGGTTTTAGACTAAATCCAAAGCACCTTCAGTTTAGGGTTCTCTGACCACAACTTAATGCGATGTACTTTTTACAGGTGAAAACTTCTGAAAATCTTGGGTGTAAACTGAGTGTTCCTCAAAATCACTAACCAATTCATAAAATGGCCTAGGGGTACAACTGAATTTCATCAGTATAACCCTGAGCTACCTGTAAACTAGTTAACCCCAACTCTCAGATGAATGTCACCACTCAAAATCGCCCTGGTTATCTGCATGCTGAGTGGGGAACTACTTCAAAGCATCAGTATAAACTGATAACATACTTCTGAAAAGCAGCACAGAGACTTTTTGTATGCATTTCTGACTCCATTCATGCACAGCGCAGAGGGGCACATGTTAATATATGCAAATCATCATGCTTTGAGTCTCAGGTTAATACTGAAGAGTCACGGTATGTGCATGGGGAGATGAAAATGAAAAGCAAATGTCAGGCACAAGATCTACACAGAGAGCCTTTACCTTCGCAGAGCCAAGCATCTGAGCATTTATATAAGCTGACACAATACAGCTCTTCTTTGCTTCCTTAGCAACTGTCACTGTGAGATGATGCCACTGGCTAGTGACCAGCAGATTGCCGCAGCCAAACTGGACTTGTCCTGGAAATGGGGAGGGATTCAGGACCTCACCCTCAGGTTCCATGATATCTGTAACAGCAAAAACAGGGGGCTGTCAATAGAAAGTCTCTCTTACCTTCCCTTGCCTCTGGAACACACTAACAAAACACACACAAAGAACATGACTGTGGGTAGGGAGTGACTTGGTGCCTTTCTGTCCGATGTCTTTAAAATGTCTATTATAAGGACCTGAGACTTGCACAACTCTCAAGATCCCTCCAGTGTGCCACACTCCTAAATAACACCTTCCAGCTGCCTCAACACTGCAAAATCAGACTGAACTGGGACAAAACCGACATATTTCAAGAGGAGAACCCCTCAGGATATTCACTGAGCTAACCAACACAGAAAACAAAGTGAATTCATGAGATGATAAAACTGTGTGTTAATTTGTAGTTTTTATGAAAAGAGGCAACCTGGGATTTGTAACCTCATCTAAGGGAATCAGAGCACTCCCACAATGTCAGCTGTGCATGAACTATCCCAGCTACTATTCCCACTCCATTTCCAACCTCCTCTGCAATGTTCAATCACATTCACATTTGAAGTACCTACTCTGCTCAATAAGGGGAAAGGAATAAACATCAACAAGGCAAAAAGATTAACAGGCTGGCATGATAGAAAACATTCTAAAAGCATGGCTGAGAAGAGCCTACCGAGTGGCTGGAATTCCACTTCTTCTGTGGAAATGACCAAAGACCGGTCCTGCGGGAAGAAGCTCACTGAAAAACAAACAAATTCTTGCTCTGTTCTTGACATGTGCCTCACGACCGTGAGGAAACGGAGCGGGTGACTGTTGTGCACCAAACCAAACCTGCTAACAAGAAACCAGCAGGAGAGAGACAGGCCACTTGGGGGAGGGAACATCCTGGTGCCTGTGGACAGGAAACAAAAAGGCAGTAAAGAAGTTGGTTTCCTGCTTTGTTTCATTTGTAGCCCAAACCAACATTAGAATATGAGGTTTAATTTCCATTCTTTTCTATTAGATTTCTGTGCCTATCTTCAATAACGTAGAGACTGGACATATGAGTGTGTGTGCACGTATAAATTACTTAAATTGACTAATGAGAAGTGACTACTAGATCTCCATGCCATGGAGCTTATCAATTGGGAAGCACTCAGCCAGAAATGAGTTTTCCCAAAGTTCACAAAACCGAGGAAGCAAAAGGTACAGCCATTACCTAGTTCATGCAATAGGGGATTTTCATCTACAGGAGTATCCTATTTTGTGTTTAGTGATGGTTTCTACTCCTTCCATGGGAGATTACCCTAAAATCCTGTGACTCTAACTGGCTAAGACTGTTTTCTTAGCAGTGTGCTTTAAATTTGTATTGCCAATGTTAATGGTAATGAACCACACTAGTAAGTTGCATCTGATACTGCATTTTGGTGAGCAGTCAGAGTTCTACAACTCAGAGCTGGGTTGGGACACAGAAATGGAAATGTATTGAAATATAGCTCATTTGCTGCTATTTCTTACAAATATTGAATCCTTTCAGTGGTGCTGAAATATCAGGGCTTTCAGGAAGCTTCAGATGAGTCAAAGTGAATTCGCTTTGAATTCAATTATTCACCTCAAATACCGTGCCCAGTTTTGGGCCCCTCACTACAAGAAGGACATTGAAGTGCTGGAGCGGGTCCAGAGAAGGGCAACGGAGCTGGTGAGGGGTCTGGAGCACAAGGCCCGTGAGGAGAGGCTGAGGGAGCTGGGGGTGTTCAGCCTGCAGAAAAGGAGGCTGAGGGGAGACCTTCTCACTCTCTCCAACTCCCTGAAAGGAGGGTGTAGCCAGGGAGGGTCGGTCTCTTCTCCCAAGGAACAGGCCATGGGACAAGAGGAAATGGCCTCAAGTTGTACCACGGGACATTAAATTGGATATGAGGGAAAATTTTTACACTGAAAGGGTTATTGAGCCTTGGAATGGGCTGCCCAGGGAAGTGGTGGGATTAAACCCCTGGAGGGATTTAAAAGATGGGTAACATAGAGATATGGTTTAGTTTTGTCAGTGTTGGGTTGATGGTTGGACTTGGTGATCTGAAGTGTCCCTTCCAACCTGGGCAATTCTATGATTCTGTGATCATCAGGTATGTAAAAGATGGGTAGATGTAGTGCTGAGAGAAATGGGTTAGTGGTAACTTGTTGGTGTTAATGGTTGGACTAGATGATCTTAATGGGTCTCTTCCAACCAAAACAATCCTATGACTCTATAAAAGTGCTTACCCATGCCAATTCCTCCTGAGACAGATTGCTCTGCACTGGGTCCCAGGACAGTGGCCAAGGTAGGGAGGTATAAACACCTACAAGAGCAAGCAAGCACCCATTCATTAGAAATGCAAAATCATCCCTGAAGGTCATCAGTGACTTAATACTGCAAAATCACCATTGAAAAGCAGAGTCTATGCTATCACAATAAGACAATAATAAAACAGGTTGGCAAAATTGCTGCAAGGCAGGCAGCAATAGGGCACAAGGATTGACTAAGATGGAGTAAAAAGCAATTAGTTGCTGTCTCCAGAATAAGGGGTTGAATACTGTAGAGCAGCTAAAGAGAAAAGCAACAGCAGCAATACCCATATCCTTCCATGGACATGTCAAACTCCACAAATGACGGAGCCAGAGCAGTGCTGCGGAGCTGGAAGTGTCGAGGTGATGTCATGGAGATGAGACTCATTGCGGTGTGGAGTGCCAGTGTAGATCCCTTAGACACCCAAGGAGAGCTGCTGACAGGCACAACTGTCTGAGGGTCAGTTTTATTGTCCACTGCGTCCTCTTCTGAACCTACAAGATCAACACAGTGCCTAGTCAGATCAGTGTCTGCGATACTCTTTTCAATCACAGGCTTTGACCATACTCAGTTTATCCCTGGTAAAAACAGATTCTTCAAATAACAGTTCCCCAGCAGCCTGAAGAAATCCTCAGCAACACACAAAATGTTGCACTGAAGGAATTTCAAAATGGGAAGCTGGGAGGAGAGATGAGCTGACAGAAGTGATAGCCATATTTTCTCCCCACACATCTTCAGGCAGTTCTAAATTTCACCTTTAGTAAAAAAAAAAAAAAGTTCCTGACCTATTGGCTCCATTTTCCTTATACACAGACCATTCAATTCTTCCATAACAGAATGGTTACAACCAACATGTGGGAGGGGATCTGAAGAATGACTGCGAACAACATAAACCCCAAATTTGCACCATGCTCTATCAGGTGTCTTATTGGCACGAGAACAGTTTAAGCACCAAATACTACTACTATGGCCTTTCACCTCCAATTTATGTCAGAACATAGAAAGGACTTGGATGGAAAATGGCCTGCATGAGCAAGGTAGACTACTGGAATATTCTAGGGATTACAAAGAGCAGTCCTTTTTATTTGCATCTTTATTCTATTTCTAGCTACCAATCACGGGGAAAATATGTTGAAGATACTCCTCTTGGTTTGTGGAATATGATTAATATTTTTGTAGATCGCTTCCATGCCTGTCTTGGAGCAACCTACTTTAACAGCAGTTTCCTGTCATTACAGAGACATCCATAACCCAGCCCCTGTCCTTCCATTACAGAGACATCTATAACCCGTCCACCGTATCAGCATCAGGCTGTTTCACAGGTTTGACAGAGTTGGAAGGGAGCTCTAGAGATC
>JAHREE010000533.1:894833-938713 GCA_033628505.1 Tringa tobata | reverse complement strand
TGATGGGAACTGGATTAGTACCAGACCCGAGCATGAACACATGCAATATCCTCTAAATACAGTCTACTTCCTCAAAGGCTGCCTCTTGGGGGGTTTTAAGGCTTTTAAGCAAATTTTCATACCTGTATGACATTAAAATGATTTTTTGATCATACCTAGGAATGTCAGTAACATACAACCACAGATCTATTCTCCTCAGCTTTTAGTTGCCATTCTAGAGAGTCAGAAGAAATGGCTGAAGTGCCAGACCCCTTGTTTTACTGTCTGGTTTTCCTGTGCTGACAGGCTCAACATTGCTCCAGCCCATCACTGCTCGGGTCTGACAAAGGTCGCTGAGAAGCAGCAAATTTGGCAGGATACAAATATTATCTCTGAGGGTCAGAATCAAAGTACATTAATTTTATTGAGTTCCATTAATGTTTCTGTAAAAGCAGTGGGGTTTTTTGACATTTCTGTGAAAGCAAAGGATTTGCACATGACCTGAACTGATTCTGAAGATTTTTCCAGATTACTCCAGAACACCTGAGCCTAAAAGATCTACCAACAGCACTAAAACAAGCAGAAAGAGATAAGTTACTACCTGTCCTTCACCATGGCTCATAAAAAGTGTACTCTTTGACTCAGGCTTAAACTCAGAGAAGGAAACCCCTTCAGATTTTTGAATGAAAGTCTACAGTCAAAAAGCTCCATCCACAAAGAAATTGTTTCATCTCTCATACAGCTGTAAAATGCTGCTGCGCTAAAAGAAAGAACAGTACCCTGTTTGTGACTGAATAGATCTATTCAAAGGGATATTCCTTCAGTTTTTATCCTTTACTGAGTAGCTCCTCTTCATTAGCAAGTGAGGGTCCACCTTTTGCATCACATCTTGCCTGACTCCCATGTTCTGAGTCATACCTCATTTCACACGGGTTCATTCATGTTATGAGCAAAGGTATTGAAGTCCAGCCTGGACTTCAATGAGCTGCCCAAGCTGCCAGACATGAGGTTCCACTCATTCCCTCATCCACTTTTAAATAGAATTCACTGGAAAAACCTTTAATTTTCCTCTCCTCTGTTTGTGGATTATTTAATGAAAACTCTTCAGAACATGTGTTGACTCCTACCTGGAGCCAGGACCCCACATAGCAGTGGTCCCATTTTACCTGAGGCAATCCTATTCACAACAGCAATCCTAAACAAACACTAGCAGTATTAATTTCTTGTTGACTAAGAAAAAAAAGGAGTGAAAAAGAAGAGATGAACACGCTTAACTACATAACTGAAATTGCTGGAATTTGTGCTCTAACCCTCCATATTTTTAAGAACACTGCCATCTACTGAGGATCTGAGAGGCTTTCTCTCTCATACAGCTCAGCCCTAGAGCGAACGCTGGTAGTTTCTTGATGACACTCTCTCTCATCCAATTAACCATTCTACTTGTTTTTCAGAAATTAATTACTGTAATTAACAAAACCTCACTCGCTGCTGGCTTGGTTCCGCTACACAGAGCTGGGATGCGCTAGCATTTAGTTGCACTCCCACCTTCCACAGCTCTGGGTGAACAATCTGGTTTTATTCCAGCCTCTCCCTACGTACTTAAACTGTATCCAAGTATCTTAGACCAGACAGCAAATACAACATTGGCAGTATATTTGTTCAGAGTGGGCGTATGTATGGAAATTTTGATAAAGCAAAGCAGATTCTAAGCTGCATTGGAAGTTTATGGACCATTAGGCCTGAGGAGACAGACTGTTCTGGTTACTGGGTCCCATTAGCAATATTTTAAACAATTTTCAAGGGATTTTGACTCTTGTGGTGCCTTTGCACTAAATATTCTGGGACCAAGACCCATCCACTGATCCACACTGCATCAGACAGGTACAGAAACATTGAGTCAAACTGAGAGCCAAGAGCCTTTTTTCTTCTAATAGCTGTTGACTCCGTGAAATTTGCACTGTTCTTTCTGCCAGCGTTCTAGGTAAATTTTAATACTTCCACATCTGCAAAGAGTAAGCAATTTCCTGGAAATGCAAGTAGAGAAAAGCAGAAGACACTGCTCAGATGGCACTTGGATATGTTCAGACTCACCTGAGAGTGTCCCTCTTTGTACAGTTTTGGCAGCAACCTCACCATGACACAGACAGCACCGGGATGTACAACGGCACAGTTTCCCATCTCCCACCTGCAGGAAGAAGACACATGAGACTTATCACCATAATTATCATTAACAGCAGCCAGGAGGGTCCAACAATGTTCCAGCAGAGTACAGCATTAAATCCTCCCAGCAGTAACCAGACTCAGCATGTGAAACCAAGTAAATACAGATGCCCTGGAAGAGCTGGAAGAACCCCTAGAGTACCAAAGGCAGGACATAAGCTGCTCATGAGCTCACAGCTCATGGACCTGCAGATTCAAAGACTGCAGCAGCCTCTTTAAACAAACTTTGCCTTTGAAGGCATTTGCCATACAGAGAACAGACAACTAGAGGGATCTCTCTGATGCATCAGCCCAGAACTAGTGCTGTATTTTCTATTTTCAAGGCAGTTTGTAGCTTTGGTCAGACAATAACTTCAGTACTTTCAAAGCAGAAGAGCAATAAGCAAACATCAGACAGTCTTGATGAAACCAGAATGCCACCATTCCCTTCCAACACCAGAATCTGCCTAAACTAGTAAAAAAATAGTTAAATATCTCTGCTTCCCAATCAATTTTCATTTTTTTGGCCACGTATCACCTTTGTACATTCAGGCACAGGAGGGAACTGAGGCATCAGAGTTATGAGACAGAAGATCAGCTTTTGCCACGATGCAGGCTCGAGATCAGCTGTATCTCAGAGACACAGCACAGCAGTAACTCTAGTTTAGACACTGCAGGCTCGTCGTGTTCCGACTGTAATCAGCATTTCTGAGTGCACCTCTGAACCAGAGATGGGATATGCACTGTCAAAAACATCCATCCCAAATGGATCTTGTGAGAAAAGCAGAGCCAACATCTAACAGCCATAACTAGACTGAAAAAATAAAGCACAATATGCCTTATGGACTGCATAAAACAAAGGGTACAAGTAAAAGAGTGAGCTTAAAAAAAAAAAAAAAAAAAAAAAAAGCTTTTACAAGCGACCTAAAGGAGGGTAAAAAGGCTGTAATTAGCTTTTGAGCCACTTCTGAAAAGGCCCATCTGATACATCAGAGCAGCACGTAAGGTGTAGCACACTGCCACACAGCGGCAAATGATTCTTACTGCACCATCAGGAAAGAGACTTTCAAAGAAATTGCCCTTTTGCAGTGTTTTTCTGTGTAACGAAACAAAACCAGATTTAGTATAAATGCTTACTGCAACAGTGGCTCCCGTGTGGACACATACACCTGTACTTGACATGAAGGTGGGGGAGTTTTTAGATGTCAAATAGGAACACAGAATCACAGAACTGCCCAGGTTGGAAGGGACTTTTAAGATCATCTAGTCCAACCATCAACCTAACTCTAATAAAAAACCATCACTAAACCATGTCTCTAAGCACTATGTCAACCCATCTTTTAAATACCACCAGGGTTGGTGCCTCAACCACTTCCCTGGGCAGCCCATTCCAAGGCTTAATAACCCTTTCAGTGCAAACATTTTTCCTAATATCCAATCTCAACCTCCCCTGGTGCAACTTGAGTCCACAGTACACAGTGAGAATACACTCTCCTCCCATCTCCCCCAAAACACCCTAACCACCTTTAAAGAGAAAAATCCAGTCCCACCAGTATCAATCGGATTGAAATTTCAATCTTTTTTTCCTGCTGGGGCTGCAACCCCAGAGCAGGTTCATTTTTAGCCTAAGCCACTATATTCAAGGACTGACTTTCCAAACTTCAGAGTCCCTGACCAGCATCAAACTACACCTCAACTTCCCTGCCTGCACCACACACTTTGTCCCCTCTAAGAATATCATATAAGCCTTATCTCCAGCCTGTTCTGTGGTGTTTCCAAAAGGCCCCGATTTTCTGTCTTGTCTTAGTACAAAAGCTGTCTCCATGTACCAGCTCCTCACTCCTGCCTCAGGGCTTCCCAGTCAGCCCCATGATTCCACTCCATCTATGCCACCAGTATCACGGTGTGAATCCCAAATCCGCTCTGCACTCACTGCTACTTGAAAGACAAATAAAAGGGCCTGGGTCAAAATGAGACCCCAAAGAACCTGAAGAGCCGTTAGCGCAGTGAGTCTGTGGTAACAGCAGCCACTCTGCTAAGGTGGGCATGAAGAGGGGCTTCCCTCCCAAAGAGATGTCAGCCTCATTAACACAGCTTGCAGCAAGCTCTCTCTAATCACCAGGAGCAAAAGGAGAAACAAAGACCCCATGTGCCACAGAAGGTGTTTCAAACATTATCACAGGAGCAGGAACACAGAGGGCTGCTTTTCAAATGGGAATGAGAGGGTCAATTCCCCTGCAGCCCAGCAGCTTGCAGCATCACTGACCACAGAGCAGTGTAAGGGGCTTGAATGTTACTCATTAAAATGCTGATTTTTCCCCTCATTTCCCCTTTTCCAGGGATGTTAAATACATGTTTCGGGATGGGGCACCACAGGCCACCTACACTGAGGGCACTCAAGTTCCTCCTTTCGCGTGGCACCGCCCCAGGCTGAAGCCTTCTCCAGGAGGAAGTGTGAACGTGGAGTACAGCGAAGAGGAAGCTGCCTCAGGGGAACCACAGGTTTGGAGGAACTCCGGGAACTTGATTTCTTGTTGTTTATTTTCAGAAAACTTGCTGCAGGAAAAGGACAGAGGCTGTGTGGCCTGAAGATTGATGGCCTGCCTGTACACGCTCCTCTGCTGTGTTTGTGTACGCTTGTTGCTGGACACTCTCCAGCCCCCTCTGGCTTCCCTTTGTGCCTTCATAGCCCAGAACCAAAGCCAAACTGTCCCAAACCAGACACTGGGAGCTGAATGGATCACAATTTACATGATTAATTTCCACTGACCTACTCTTTCTCCAATATCTTCCCCAAGCCTCCCTTACCCAACCACCTAAGCTGCAGGCTATGGACTTCTCACAGTCACCACCATCCATACACTTTCCGCACATCGATCCATGTTCTCCCAAACAGGGCCAGGAAGATCTACTTTGAAAAGAGTACTTGTTCCTCCTGAGCCACCAAGTCCTCTCCCCGGTGCCGATTATTTTGTTATTGATTCACAGCGGACAGCTACTTTGATTTCTGGTGTAGTCTCTCCTTCCTGCAAAGGATATATATTTTGATATAATCCTCCATTATGAGGCAGGCAGCATTACTATTCCTTTTCCAATTTTCTCTATTTCAGCTCTATGAGTAAATGAGCGAGAGTGCGTGTGTCCATACACATGTGCCTGAATGCACATGAACAGGGGAGGATTCAAAATAACTGAAAATAGTTTTTATTTTTAACATACCAGGTGACTGGAAACAGCTTTCCACATAACTGAAAAAGTCAAAATTGAGCGGGACAGATTCAAGCAGAGACTAAATCCAAGCTTCAAGTCCCAGCAACCCTTTCCTTAGAGCCCAGTCCCACTCCCACGTTGCACATCAGCACCTTCAGCACAAACTCTGCAACTCTCAGGGTCATGTGTCCCACTGCTCCACTGAACACTTATACCTCAACATTTACCATCATCTACCTTTCAAAATGAGGTCACTTCTGCTTTCCAGAGGCCTACGGGTTGGGACTACGGCACAGATCTGTTTGTTCTAGGCAGGTTATGTCACACCTTATCTCAGTTTACTACCATATAAAATGCAGATACCTGTCTTAATATTATATTTCCTGTATTAAGTAAAGACTTACTTCTCTTCAGGGTTTCTCCATAACCTATGGGAAGAGGCAGGTAATTTGTTGCCTGGTCTTTTCAAAGCAACAGGATGCTCTTCTTGAACTTGGGGTCCCTCCTGATCATTTCTCGAGGTATCTCCCATCTCTGGTTTTCTCTCTGTGAAGTAGTTCTCCAGATGGAGAGTTCCTTTGACCATGTGATCAAGAAAATTCAGAATCCATAAGCAGTTCTTTAGCCACATTGGAAAAGGTTCTGAAGAGCAGAAAGCTGCATCCAAGAATTCTCCAAACGTCCTTGTCTTGTCAAGGCTCAGAAAGATTTGCCCTTCCCCTTCTGTCCAAAAACATCCAAGTGACCCGAGATCCTCTGCCATCTTTTCAAAGAGACCATTCCTCTGGAAGAAGTTGCTGTTGACAGGGTCCAGGTGCAGGGCTGCTGTTATCCCCTGAAGTGTGTAGAACACAAGCTCCAGTACACAATTCTGTCCAACTGCTGCCCACAGCCCAGACGGAGGGTCCTGCAATGCACCCTCCATGTCCGAGAGAAGGGATAGGAGCCCATTGAATCCACTGCAGGTTCTGAAAGCTGAATGGCTCTTGGGACTCTCCAGTATCCTCAGGAGTGACTACAAACATGGGGAAGAAAGGAGACAGAAGAAACACTTAAACCAAGGGACAAAGAAGCTTTAGAATATTTTAAAATTCCAAGTTTGTACCAAAATTCTTTCACTGAAATTTCACTCTCTTAAGAAAAAAATAAATTAACAGAAGTTGTTCAAAGTAAAGGTCACCACTGCACAACTGTTTTCCTCCTCCCTTCCCCAATATACCCAATGAGTCAAACAACCATGACTGCAATGCACCCTCAGGAACAATCCACGGAGCCAGCCTGAGGTAGGGAATAGTGCTCACAGGAATAAGCAAAGAAATCTGATTTCTTGCATTACATATCCTAGTTAGTTTGGCCAGAGGTAGTGTCAGACCTTCTCAGACTCTCTCAAGAAATCTGCCTTTGCCTTAAATAAATGAAAACAAAGATTCAACTGTAAATAACCTCCTACAGAAACTGAGAAGGTGGCGCAGCTCGCTATAGGCAACTCTTCCTACAGCCCTGAATATGCACGAGGGGCCACACTAGACTTTTGTTCATATGACTGAGCAGACCCTGTCCGAAAAAGCGGCCACACAGGATGGCCCAAAGAATACTGCAAGCAGCAGTTTCTCCTCATTAAGACAGGCAATAACAATTCCCTTGCTCAGCAGAGTTAGTTTTAAAGTTTGCACAACACTTTGGAGGAAAAAGGCCATAAAGAGTCAGATCCCAAGATAATGAAGTCATTAGATTTTATCTAACTTCAATGGGTTAAAGTAGGTTATGAGTGAATCCCACTTGACAATACTATAAATGCATAAACCCCAGCCTATACCACTTGTAAGTTTTGAATGCTATGGTCTTGCCATTTAAAAAAAAAAAAAAAACCTAGAAAAATTAGGAAAAGTCATAGTAGTGGAAGTAAAATCAGTGAGAAAAAAAGAACTCGCAAGAAAACAGTCTGCTGTATTTGAATGTAATCCATTTTTGGGATGTTGCACGGTTCACTTTGTAAATATGATGCTCTTTCCGGCACCAGGAACCTTTCAAATTTGAGGCTGTACCTTTTCACATTGGAAAGGGCTAATTTCCCATATAAAGTTTCCCAAGAGATATCCAATGACAGAAGTTCACTTCACAACCTGCTGAAGAGGAATAGTTTCTAACATAAATATATCTCCCTGTAACAGGATCTAGGATTGTGAGAAATGGTTGCCACAACTGGAGGGGGAGGGGGAACTCTATTACTGTCATTCAATTTTGTATGATAATGTATCAAACCAGGCAGAGACTTCTGAACAGGGAGTAAATTTAATAACTCAGAGTTGAAGTTATCAGGATGGCTTTAACACATTTCAGAGAAGGTCAACAGTAACCACATTTCCTCCAGCTCTAACTCGGTTAGAATTTAATCGCCTGTGAGTTAGTATTCCTCTGTCTCAAATCTATAAAACTGATGTCTGCTGGAAACCCCCTAACTCAGTTAACGTTAACAGAATTTATTTCACATTCCATTATTTGTTATTCCTCATAATTGTCCACGTGCCACTCTGGAATACGGCAGTGCTAATTGCATTTGGGCTCAGGCTTTAACAGCTAAATATATATTAGCAAATCAATCTGAATTTGTGTGTAACACAATCACAGTCCCAGTCGATGTAGATAATAAATTCATTTGCTTACATTATGCTTTAATACAGTTATCATTTGTCAAAATTAAACACTGAAGCTGCATTCATTTTCATATTAGTTTGGACACCCTACTCAACTTTTCCACAAACAGTGTTAAAGTTTTCTGTTTTAAATCTAAGCTATAAACTTTGTCACACTTTGGTTTGTGGTTGTTTTTGTTGTTTGGTTTTTTTTTTTTTAGGTAACATGGTTCTTGTATCACAGAAGAAGCTGCTGAAAGGTGAATTCAGTTCACACTCAGCAGAGAAGGTACCGTGAAACTCTAAATCAGTGCTCACAACACTGCTGCTTTTCAACTTGATGCCTATGATCGAAAGCAAAATAAAGCCCACTGATTCCTTCCCCTGCTTCATTGCTTATGGATCAGACCCTCTATAAACACAATAGAGCTATGAATAGTTCCAATTTCTTCCTCCAAACATTCATAAGACTCCTCCTTTCCATCATCTCACATCTCTTTTTCCATGACACCAGTGTGTGCAAGAGATGACAAAATTAAGGACAGCAAAATTTCAACCTTGTGAAAATTATCACAATCAAACTGTTCATCTCATGCCTACCCCACCCCTTCCAATCTTACTCCTTCACCTCTTCTCACATGCTCCCTCCACATCTTCTCCACTTTCCTTCACATTTGTTTCTACTTTCTCTGCCACATTACACAGAACCGCTCTTACAACTGTGACCCTTACCATTCCAATATCTCTGCCCTGCATTATTATGTAAGTCTTCAAAATACTTCACAATCTGATAGCAAGCGAAGGTGTTGACCACACACACATTGCTAAAAAAAAAAATAAAGCACCCAATTTACCAGAATCTAAAACTGGTGCATGGCTCTTTTTTCTTCTGCACTTACCTTCTCAGAAAAAAACACAGTGCTATGGGTGAGATTAAGAGCAATTCACAAGCCAAGCAGTTTCCAAGAAAACAACAGCCAAGTGGGAAGCTACCCCAATTACCTTCAGCAGATCGAGTTTCAGCTGTAGTTCCCCTTGAGTAGAAGAACAGAGGGCCCCAATAATAATGCTCATGTATTCTTCATAGTTGATGACTGATAGCTGCTCCAAGATGCTGAGAGTAGCACTCCGATAGCACTCATCGTCCAAAAATATCTTGATATATGGCACCATTCCATAGTCCTTCAGAACAACTGGGGACAAATATGGTATCATTTGTTACTTAAACTAGTTTTTACTTGTAGTTTTCACAGGCAGATTTTCAGTGTTGGTGTGAAGTGCCACATTTCTACAAATACAGCAGGAGAGGCAAGAAGAGCCAGTTAAGACGAAGATGACACAAACAGAATCAAACAAGAACAGTTAGGGAAAAAATAACTGGAAGACCATGGTTTCTAGTCATCCGAGATTACAGCTTCCCAATATAACAATGAATGAAAAGGAAAAGATGCCTTATTAGTTTTCAGCTTAAACATCTCTTTAGTTCATGAAGGGGACTGTTTGATAGTTGGTGACAATATATTTGCAGTCATATGTCCTATCTTACCTGCGTTCCTCACAGAGCCCACTGTAAGGGCACCCACCATCTTCAGCATCACAGCATTTAATTCTTTCTGAGTGCCTTCTTCCAGACCAGGCACATGGGTTCCAGCTGCCAGTATATTAAAATTAATAATACAATTTATACAAGACACAGTTAACTGTAGCTAAAATATATTAAAGCAAAAAGGAACACCTGTTCTCCAGCACATTCTAGTTTTCTCTTAAATATTACTTAGAGGCTATTTAAATTAAATAATTGCTAATGAGCAACAAAATACAGACAGGGCATTGTCTAATCTGGGATTGGGAAACTGGTGTTCCCACTTCCCAACTGATGGAGAGTTACCTGCTCAGTGATACCTGGTAGTGTAGGAACACACACAAATATAAGAACATTACAGATGATGAGCTACGAAGTGGTAAAATATTATAGCAACAGGCAGTACTTAAATACCTAAACTAAATGTGAAGAAATCTCCTGAGGTTCAAAGGCAAACAGTTCCAGGATCAGACAGTGTAAGGCAAGTTATTTTTAGATCTAAAAGTCTTGAAATTTGCAGGACAAGTTTCTGGAAACCAAAAGAGGGAAGCAGTGATCACTTCATGTACTGTTTTCCCACCTGCCCCTCTTCATGTGTGTGTCTAAATGTACAAATTACATATCCATTCCATTACTTATTACTTCTTCCATAAAATTTAGATCACCAAGTGATCTAATGCAGAGAACTTAATGCAAAGATAGAAGAAAGCCTTGGTATTTATCTTGACAATCCTTATGTAAGTACTCTTGTACAAAACTCTAGTTCTCTGATATCAAGAACACAAATCTAAGTGTCCTTGCAGGTAATGGATGTCTGCACTCCGGAACTTCTGTTGCAATTCATATTCCTTCTGTTGCTTGGAATAAAAGTGTATAAATAATTCAACTGTGCTTGCTGCATCAGAAGTTCTACCCTAGTACTTTGGGTCCCTCCTCTTTTACTAAACTACTATCACACTGAAATTTAAAGGCATTTCCCAATTCATTCAGCACAGAAAATGTTATCATGCATTTTTCTTGCCTTAAAATAGCAGTTATAAACTTTTCAATATGTGAGTCTGTCCCCTAAGACAGCTGTACCCCACAGTTACCACACCAGGAGTATTAGCTTCCTGTTTTCATAATAGGAGACAACTATATCAGATGACAATGGGTAGCACTAGTTGTGGGTAATATATACCCAAAATTAAAAAAATTGCTTTCCTTCATCTGTCCTCAGGATTGTGTTATTTTCAGAGGAACTAAGCACTGTGGAAAACTCTTCTACTACTCTCAAGCTGCCACCCTAGAGAACCCCAAATTGAGACCTGTTTAAAAGCGTGGGCTGAATGGTACCCTCCAGGATAATTCATCATACACTGATGAGGAACAGCCCAGAAGCATTTAGGCCAGCGAACAGAACAATAAACAGCTAAGATTTCAGAGAGGACCCAGCTTAGTATGTCATAAATTTAGGCCAGCTGGCTTCCAGACAAAATCTAGCTACTCAGTATATAAAATTTATAAATTGACTGTAGAAAAAGATGCACACATTCCTATCGATCCACCTACTTCAGCAATCACTGTGAACGACATTAAGTTGTACCTGACTTCCTCAGGATCTTGGCTTGCTTCCTCAAAAGCGCCAACAGGAGGCCTAAGAGCCCAGAGTCACGGAATATGTCACTGAATAACGGGTCCTTCTCGGTCATGCTGAGAAGGCACCGGAGAGCTGTTAAGGTGCAGAATGGCACTACATTTTCCTTTATCAAATACTGAACCTTCTTCAAGATTTCATGGGGGACATAGGACAGGTCTAGCACTATGGATTCCACCAGTCTGAAGAACTGGACTTGGACTGGGTGTGGTTTGAAATGGATTATGTCAGTAAACTGGTTGATAGGTTGTAGTGTCCATTCCAGAAGGAAGAAGTTCACTCTGTCCCAGGCCCATATGGTACCAATGGCTTCCAAGATTCTTCCACACAGGTGCTGATCATTGCTTTTCAGGAAAATGGACTGCAACACCTGAAAAGCCTGAAGGTTTTTCACTGTCATTCCTGTGGGACAAAACCAGGTGAGATCATTTTTATATCAATGCCATTTAAGACTGCAAACACCATAACTATAATGTTAAATCATGTGTGAGAGTGGAAATAGGAGTCACAGACATGAGGGATGTGTTCAGGAGGCATGTTCTCAACTTGGCTCACACCTGACACGGTCACTTCAGGTTCCAGCAGCATTAAGCACATGGACCAGAAGATGCCATCTCATACTCCTTTCTCCATCTTGAGACACATAATGCATAGAGTTTCACTTTTCTGTGACCCACCTATATAGCCACACATATATAAATAGATACTGTACCAGAAGATCGTGTCTGTTCAAAATCAAAGTGCGGTAATTGCGGGTGTACAATATTGCCAGAAACTTTCAGTTCAGTTTTTCCACAGGTTGTCAGGCAAGTCAGCATGTCCAAGATCTCATCCAGATAGGGGTGTCCTTCATTTTCCTGCAACCCCTCACACCTAGGAACAAAATTTGGGATGGTCATATGTTGATGCCTTAGTAATACAAACATTTTGGATATATCACCAGGTCCTGAGCACACAGGAGCTACCCATTTTACTCCCTGCTCCTCCCCAGACTGTTTTACTGTCTTCTTATTTCTGTGCCTTGTTTAACCCTCTTACAAACAGTAACTCCACACCAGGGTGGCACATTCTGAATCAGAACAAAACCTACAAACTGAAGAAGAAAACTGAAGTGACACTGTAAGAAAAGGAAGATAGAACTTGGAATTTAGTCAAATTACGCATACTTCAAAAAGAAAGTAATTCTCTCCAAAAGAACACCTGCTTTGGGGAGTAAAAGTTTAAATTTTCTGAGACATCAAAAAATTAAAGCACATACTTCACATTAAAAGGTAGGCATATTGTTGGAAAGGTCAGGGACTGGCTAACTGAGATAAATAACAGAAAAATTCTGGCCCTCAGGAAGGGAAAAAAATACTGTATTGCCTGAGCTTTGTGAATCAGACAGGAGGATTGCATGTCTCTCCTGCACAAGGAAATAGTTTAAACTGTAACCCCAGATTTGCTACAGTTTAGACTGAAGTGAGAGTCTGTCAAAGGGCAAAGAGCTGCTTATCTTGTTGTCCTATTCTGTACTGCTTAAAGGGATCAGTTCTTAAGGAAAACTGTAGCCTCTGGCCATGTGTTAGCAGTAGAGCAACAGACTGATACCAGAAGCTAGAAACATCACAGAAGAAAACAAACAAAAATATATATTCTGCTTTAATCCAAACAAAGAAAAAAAAAAAGGCCAGAGCAAATGTTAGTATCCATTTTGACAAGAAAGAATGCAATCAGCAAGATTCTTTTTACCTGAAAAAGAAATTCCAGACATCAGAGAAGAGGCAGGCTACTCACAGAGAACATTCAGGAAAGAAGCTCAGTCTTATCCCCTCCAGCCAGTGTATGCTGGGAAAGGAGACTAACCTGAAGCCCTGAGCACCTGTGTGCTATTTCTGTTTCTCCACCCTAATTACATCAGTTAAAAAGGACAGGGGCAGTCTTACTGATAAAGATCAGGTGTTCTGAAAATGAAGTTTTACCATCCTCTTGAAGCCCACTAAAACGTCTCTACTTACCGGAGTAAAATTTTTAGCAGGAGTTGGTAGCCATCATTATTTTCAAACTCTGTTAATAAAGCTGATGATATGGGATAGGAATCTTTCACAAAGCACAAGACAATACTAGCAGCTTCACACACATCACAAGGAGGTACGGTATCAACCAGCTTAAAGAGATTCTGAATAGCTATTTTAATGCAGTCCACAGCTGAGGGGAGAAAAAAATAAATACAGCAGGCATTTAAGAACTGACTGTCAAACAAGTTCAAAGTTACTAACAAAACCAGAACAAGTTACCAGTAAAAGTTATTTCCCAGTAAAATAGGAGTCAGTTAACTCTTTTTCTACAAAGAAAAGAGAAGAGGATATATGAAACAGCACCCATCTCAGAGGCTACATGAAGAACAATTCTGGTTTCAAAGCATGCATGCATTTCTTTGCTTAATTCCCAGAAGCTGATTCACTCTCAGGAGTATAAACTTCCAACCCAGCCATTCACCAAAAGTCATATACAGTGAATCCAAGGTAAGTGGAAGCTGACATTTTTAATTATCTTGTACTGAGTCAATCACATATTCCCTGCACAGTTCACAGACTAATTGTTTGCTCGATGAGACATATGTAACGGGGTACACACCTCTTGCTCTGAGCAACGAAGCCTAGTCTTTCTTGTCTAGTCTGATGGCTGGTCCTTCCAGAACAGCTTCAAAATGTCTAAACAGTTCAGTACTCTTAGAACTATTATTCCTCAGTCCTTCAAGTCTCACCCAGGAAGCCGAATTTTTATTAAAAAAATAAATAAAGATACCTATATGCAATTACTCCATGACAAGTAATACTGATAGTAAAGAGTGGATTATAAAACTTCTTTTTCCTTCTAAGAAACTGAGACTCATGGCCTTTGCACTTCTTAATAATTAAAAAAAAATTGCTGACTCTAATAAAGCCTAGAAGAAATGTCGATGCAATTATGATGTTGTCCCAAAAGATACTGTCCCTCTAGCAGTGCCTTCAGCCTTGTATTTAGAGTGTGCATGAGCCTTAGACTCACACATTGAGTCACACAACTTAAAAAAACCCATAATACATCTTGCCCTTGTCTACATTAGTGTGATCAGGAGGGATTGACTCTTGCCTGTAGTTTTATTTTTCATGTAAAAAAAGCTTCAGTTTCCAGATGGCTACCAGTACTAAATAAAGCTCCTGTCTAGAAAGCCAAGAGCTCATGCTTTGCAGTTGAATCACTACCAGAATGATGTAGATATAAAAATCTGTCCCAGGGAGACTCTTCTTGAGAATTCATTCTCAGGGTAGCTACGAGGAAAGGAGAAACAAAAATACCGAACCAAACCTTGTAGGTACACAATGCTGTTTTTGGTCTGAGCCTTTGAAATCGTTCTCAGCACACGGCCTGTTGGTACTTTCCATGAGTGGCTACACTGGTCCCAGAGGGAAGCAGTTGCTATAATTAATGACTGAAGCTTATCAGCTGCCAGAAGTTCCTCTACACCTTGTTTCTCTCTGTACATGTTAAGCATTATCTGAAAAGCAAACAAACATCAGCTACAATAAACACCTCTATAAAATATCTGGGAGATGAAGAAAATCCATTGGGGTTGGGGATTATAGTTTGATACTAATACCAGGAGAAAGGATGCAGTGAAATGAACAAGTAAAACTACCACTAGGATATTCCCAATGGACTTTTTCCCACCTAAAGTCATGTTGTTTTGTTTAACAAAACATACATAATATAGTGGGATCATCTCAGTTTGTTTTATACTGCTCCTGATGCTTGTTCAATGGTTTTCAGTCCAAATTTGTTCCTTTTTTTTGGCAATTTGAATCAGTTACCAGCTAAAAGCCTTAGTGAACATCTGAGTAATCAGAGCAAATGAACTCCCAGAAACACATCTCACCTTAACAAGCATTTCCTGAGTTTGAGTGTCATCCTCACTTTTCTCTCCGTCATCACTGGTTTTCTTCAGAGGAAAAGTAAAGAAAAGGTACAGGCACTGCATCAGAGCCGCTGGAAGGCCAGATCCAATGATGTTGCACAGAGTTCTCTAAGTAAAGAAAATAAAAATCAGTCCCTCTAGAAGTTGACCAGTTTCCTTGTGTTTCTGCACACTGATTTTACTCATGGCAGATGAAAGAGCTACTTGAGTATTTTATCCTTACAAGCGCTCTAGGACATAGGAGCGCGGCAATCGAATAGCACGGCTCTACAAAGCCACTTGGCAGAAGCCAAGACACTGACCATGTGCGGCCAAAGCTGTTCCCAGGACTTCCCACGCCAGCTGAACTACAGCTTTGACTGAGTTACTACGTCCTGCATAACGAGACCTACAGTCAATAAAGCACACAACCTGCAAACTAACTAGCAGCTAAACCAGCAGTACAGGCAGGGACAGGCAGTGCCCCCTGTATCATTAGTTTACAGGACACCCTGCAGCTATGGAGGCCTGATATGTTAAAAGCATGTTTCATGTTAAAAGCACACATTCTCCATGCCCTCCGTGACCCAGCATAGCAGCAACTTAGCTATAATGCCTTTGCTTTTGTAACATACTGAATAACTACACACACACTTCTAATTATAGCTTTTATAAATGCAAGAGACACTGTTTCTCCATGATGTTTCTCAACACTTAGTTTCTTCCCATCTTTGCTATGGCTGTGTACAACTTACAGAGAAGTCCCAGTGTGCCTGCTCGGCACACAATAATCAGAACAAAAATCAACAGCAAATTAAACAAAAGAGGGAAATTTGTGATACGAAGTTTTGTGTGTCCCCTACAAAAAAAAAGAAAAAAGGAATGTCTTAAATCTGTGAAAAACACAAACCTCATCAGGAACACAACCTTCAGGATGTGACTTAAATAATTTCATAGAGCTCCTTATGAGACAGAACATATCAGCTAGAAGCTGACAGTAAGATTTTATTTTCATGTATCTGAATGAGGATGAGACAAACTGCTCAGCTCAACGTGAGGGATAAATGCACCCCTGGTGCCCATTGGCAGGCTGTACTGATGACACCAGCCTGCATTCAGGATGGCTGTACAAGTAAATTTTGTGAAATGCTTTTAAATGCTTCAAAGTGAGAGGCTATCAAGGTGGAAAATCCAAACACTGCATTACCAGGTAGATAGATCCTTCCTTTTTGATGTGTAAACTGGAGTGAAAAAGAAAAGTTGAAGAGCAGCGATACACAATTGAAAACAAAATTATAAATCAGAGAAACAAAAGCTGCTTGATGATCAAAACAAAAAAGGTATCTGAAAGCAAGAGCACTTACTTCCCTCTTTTAGGAAAGCCTGGACTATAAACCTGGTGGGGTGTTGTCTATCTGACTGTATGCCCTGGGCATGCTGAATCCCAAAGCATTGGGGAGAATGCAAACATTACAAGACTTGGGTGTTCCACTGCTGGGGTGGCTGCCCAGCTTTTCTGAAATAAAAAGAAAAAAAAACCAAAACAACAATAAAAAACCCCCATTTGTAGTCATTTCTCTTACCAAGTCAGTCTGTGAGAGCAGATACACGGATTTCAGGAGCAAACGGCCATTTTCTGCTTCCCCTTTCTGTTGCAGCAATTGCTCCAAAGCAAGACGAGCTTCCTCTGTAACCACAAAAACATTAAAGTTCAATTTCTTAATGAAAAATGAAAATGCTGCATTGATCCTTTCTGACAAATTTAACAAAATTACAATAGCAGGAGTCCACTGGAGTGGATAGAAGGACATTAAGGGATTTTGATCCAGCATCAGGCTTAGGTCATAGAATCATAGAATGGTTAGAGTTGGAAGGGACCTTAAAGATCATCCAGTTCCAACTCCCCTGGCCCTGGGGAAGGACACCTCCCACTAGACCATGTTGCTCAAAGCCCATACACCCTGCTCTTTAACACTTCCAGGTTGGTTCATGTAAACTAAGTGTTTCAAAAAGTCCAACTTCACTGGGAATAGCAGCTCAGTTCACGAAGGCTGCCAGCTGACCAGTGCAAAGAACATACACCAGCCACCAGGAAAGCCACATGTGGCTAGAAGTATTTATCTCATGAAATAAAGCTCCTCAGAATAGTGTGTATCCTACTCTTTTACTGCTTAGCTGAGGTATGATACATTTCCAGCTACAAAAGTTTGAAAATCAAGGTCATTACGGCATACCAGGCCAGATCATCAGTGCAATCGTCCAGAACCAGTGCTAGCTCACACCTACTAAAAGATCTGGCTTGCTACACTTGGCATTCTCCTGCTCCCCTTTTATTTCCCTCATGGTAAGCACAAAGGACAGCTGAATGTCAGCACATTCCCAGAATGACTGGATCCAGTGGATATGGTTTGAGATCGTTACCTGCAGGTTTGCCATTGAGGTTCCTCTTAATTTCTTTTGTCAGAAGCTTGGAAACCTCACTGGCCAACAGCTGAATGTTGGGGAATACGATCACTCCAGCGGACTGTTCCCAGGCCTGAAATCCAAGTGTAAATGTTAAGTCTTTCTGATACAGCATGCCTTTGGCAGATTGAGAAGCACTAATGAATATAAATAAACAAACATAAAGCTAATATTCCCCTGCAAATCTCCCTCCCCAGCCAGTGTAGTCCATTAAGCAGCATTTGCCAGACAGGCAGGAGCCTGACACTACAGATGTAGAAGTCGACCTGGAACTACCTTTTGAATCACGTAATGCACATACTAGAGAGCATTTACATTATTTTTCTCCATTGAATACAATCAAAACAATGTAACTGATGCCACGGAAAAGATGCATTTCTAAAATGCTGAGATTATTACAGTAAATGTTTACAGGATCAGGATTTTTAAACATTTCCCGTGCTATAACAAGCACCCCAGAATAGGAAGGTGTAGTCCTATATGCATAGCTAGCCAAGGGAAACAAATCTATAGACAAGCTTATAAACAAATTATAAATAAGTTTATAAATTGCTTGTTAAAGAACAGACAAGCAATTCAATGCAAAACTGACAAGAGGAACAACAGCAAGACTTGATGATTCCCTGCTCTGACTCTGACAAACAGATCCTCTCTCAAATACTTCTTAGCCTTGACTTTGGGGAGAAAAACAAAATCAAAAGCAAAAAAAAATATTCCAGTAGATTATTACTATGGCATTCAACTGACCTCTGAGAATCAGGTACCATTACTTTTATAAAGAACATCCAAGGCTACACACATCAATATATTAGGGATAGTGCAGCATTCACCTCTAAATACCAGTCTGAGACATCTCTCTCCCCAGTAGCCTTGAAAATTCTCTTTACAAAAGTCTCCTCCTGCTAAAAGCTCAGAAAAAATCAAGCTGTAAGGCCAGATGACGAGAGGAAGGTAACAAAAATAATAAGACATCTGTTCTCCCAAAATGGTTTGGAGCTGACACCCCATAATACTGCCTGCCAAGAAATCAGTAAAACTCTTTGTGAAAGAAGATGCTCTATAAACATTATTTCCTTCCCCATCATTGCTTTCAATTACTTGTTCTTTCTTTGCTGATGGCAGCTCCTGGACAAGCTCTTTCTCTCCCCAGAGTGCCACTTGTCTGTCGGCAATCAGGCAAGCACCTACTTTTTATTTCATTTTACTGCATTGACCTCTGGAACTGCACTCAACTCTTTTTTTCTAGGCTACAAAAGAGTGAAATGAAGTCACACAGTGTGCCTGTCAATTAATTTTAAATCAATCAACAATATTTTTTAAAAAATGCTAGTTTTTTCAGATTTTATCCATGAATTGTTTTCAGAGACACTCAGTTGCAGGAACAAGGTCCGCTGATTCCTTTACTTCTGGTGCAGAAGTGAGAGAAGATTTGCAAAGATCAGAAGCGAGCTGGGCAAACACAGTGACAAGAAACCCACAGCCACTTCAGAACATACAGTGTCTGTCATTAAGCAGTACGCTTTTTCAGAAGAAAGCAGTGATAGATTCCTGTCCCTCTGCCTCAAAGAGGAAAACCCTCTGAACACTTCAGAAAGGATTTGTTATACTCATTCTTCTGCTAACAGAAAGAGCAGGGTAAATTTCAGAAATTCAGACTATACTACCATTGTGCAAATATTTAGCTATCCCGTCTCACTACAGACCAGGCTTATAACTCTGATTTTATTTTTATAGGTGATCTCTCTGTGGGTCAGACACCACCCTCTAGAATACGCTCTCTAAGAGCAGACCTAATCAGTTCTATATTCATTTTTGAGCCTATAAAAGACTTGTCTCTGGAAGAATATCAACCTGACTTCATTCCAGGATGTCTGCCTTCAGAGGAAACTCAAATAATATGGTATCAATGTAATCTGTTTTAATTCCTCTTAAGGCGGTTTCTACATGTTTAAGACTCTGCCACAAGTTCCCTGTGTCTGCTGCGGCCATCTGTCCTTCCTATTCCATGCTTCATTGGGAGATGCTAGCTCAAAAGCCAGCCGTGAAATAGAACATTCTGATACTTGGAGGCACCAAGGAGGAAGATACAAAGGGCACATTAAAATGACACCCAGCCTAGGCCTGAATCACAAGCTAACATTTTCCTCCTACACCTTTTCCTTCTGCATCAAGGAGTACCAGTGAGTAACGAGCCTCCACACCCCAGGTGGCTCCTGGTTAGTGCCCTCTCTCTCCAGCCATCTGAGTAAGTGCTAAAGCACTCCGAGACAAAAAGAGTCTGGCATCTGCGTGATCAAATAAGGAAAGGAAAAGCAAGAGATTAAATCCTCCAAGGAGGACAAGGACTGACGCAGAGTCCTCCTGTTAAACAGGAGGAAGCAAGGTAGTTTCTGTAAGAACTTCATAACACGGGCAACTCAAACTGAGATGCGTTTCCCCAAGCCAGCCCAGGGGCTTAGTGCAAAGCACTAAGGCTGGGACATGAAGGGAGTAAAAGTCATATGGAGAAGGACATGATGACTCAAAGCTAAAGGGCCAGACACCCCCCCCAATGTACTCCTAAATCAACGATGCAAGGCCAAAATGTTCCAGCCACACATCTGAACCTAAATGCCTACAAAGCACTGCAAAGCCCCACTGACACATCTAAGAAAAGTGAAGGGGAAAAAAAAAAATCTCTCAGGGCACAAAATCAAGTGTTAAACTGATGAGAAATTCACATGTCCATTCTGAATGTACTCTGTAACCAAAATATCCTTTAGGAATTTAAAATCTCTTCGCAGGCATTACTGCAATTCAGAAAATGACTTTCTACAAAGTTAAAACATGTGAAGTTCAGCCCTACAGAGGGGAAACACACGATGGTTATGCACATGCACATTGCCAGTCCCTTAGCAGTACTCACCTTGCCTCCTGGGCAATAGCTCTCCTTTGACCCACTGGTTTAAATAACTAAAGTTTCTTTCTCATGTGTCCTGATAAACAAGCAATTTCCTGCTTTGTTGTTCAATTTTAAATTCCCAAAACATCTATATTTTATAGCTTTCATCACCTTTGTTCAGTAACAACAACTGTCCCAGTCCTCTGAAAGTTCCACTCAAAAAAATGACCTTCACATTGGACACATTCTTGCTATTCATACTTAGTTAATGATCAGCAAATCTGAAATTGCACTATATAATCTCATCTTGCCAAGACTTATTTCATATTCACTGTATGGTATTCAAAAACTAAAGCCACAACAGAACTCAGAAATCTTGAGATCTGAGAATTTAAATTTCATTGTAAATTTGAGGCAGGAAAACCTCAGCAGAAGGCTGAGGAACACATGGCTTACAAGAGAGGGAGCGAGCACTTCGGAGAGACAACAGCAAATCCGATTTTTGTAGGGATGAATTTATACCCTTAAAGCACTAAAGATGTATGTTTTGCATGGAGCTTCAAGAAGAAGCAAGACAGGAGGTCTGAAAACAGCTCTAGGAAAAGCAGAATAGATAGCTCTTGCTGCAAGCAAAAAAGTTGTATCTTGTTGCTGTCCTGTCTCAGAAAAACACTGGTGCAATTTTCAGCAAGCCATTTAAAAAGCAGATCCATGGAATAAGGTGTTTCTGTACAGAAAACTGTCAGATTATCAGTCCTGATTTGAGTATGAAGAGCATTCTTTGAAGGAACACTGCCTCTGCAAATTTTTGTGAGCTGATAGCAGTGGTGAGCCCCTAAGAAAGCTAAGTCCAGCACATGTAGTGCCATATGCAGAGAGACAGAGATTTGTTTCCAATGACCGGCATGCACGCAGAGCAACAGCTCTTCTGCTCAAATATAGCTTTCAGTCCAGGAGGAACACTCTTCTACACAAACAAATCCAGAGGTTGAGAGGAAGTGGTGAAAAGTGAAAGCTGTTCAGCAATCATAAAATATCTGTAGGGCCATTTAGACTAAATGAGAAGGTGGCTCCTGATACTCCAGGGTACGCACTCACTGCCTTGTCAGACCCATCCACGCAGTGCCTGGGACCAGGGCAAACTTCTACTCCAACACAACAACCTCTTCACCATCAGCACCACCAGATCCTACCCGCAACTCAGCTCTTTGCATCACACTGACACCACCAAGAGACCTGCTTCAGTGCTGCTGACACCAGCAGCCACACCGATTTCAAAGTCTCTCTGCACCAGGACTTACAGGCTTCACAGGTTCACGCTCCACCCAGCTGAGTGAAATATTTATTACTATATGGATGTTACTTCTGCTTTACTGCCATGGACACCAAAGAATTCCCAGGGATTTCCATGTGCACATAGTTCAAAATGTCCCTGTCACTACAGAGTATCACTTTTTATGTCCCACAATGCTTCCATATAAACAGAGGGAGCACATTATTAACTTTTTTTTTTCCCCTCACCTACCCACTGACTTATTTCTAGAAAACCAGCTCAGGCAGGTAGGGAACAGACGCATCTGAGTTTGGTCACTCAAGAACACTGAAAACTCACAAGAACAGATGGCTTAAATTACAATCATTAAAATAGGATTTCACCAAAAAGAAGCTTTTATTTTCTTTCTGAAGAACTTGCATAGTAGGAGAATGTAAAAACACGGATTCAACACCCATAAATATCCAAGGTAATTCAAGAGAGAAACAATTCTTCTCTACTGCAATGTGGCCCCAGTACATTTAAAGATAGGACAGGTTTTTTGCTCTTCTCAGTATAAGCTCTGCCACTCTGTCGCTGTATGGCCCACTCAAACAGTTCCCTGTACATTTCACACACTTTAGCAAACAAACCCAACACATAAGGCTCCCACCCATTACAGAGCTCTTCAAGTTTAACCTTTCAAAATGGCCTTCTCAGAAATCGTTGGCTGATGAAAGCTCTAGGGCATGGGTAAGGGCAGCCTGCTAACTGAAATGTTCTAGTTCTCAGTTGTGTCCCTCACCCACAGTAAGACCTTCCTCTCCTCATGCCACAGTTTCCCCATCTATAACACAACTCCTCTCTCAAGCACTAAAATTGGACATCAGCACTGTCATCAACCCAAAAATTCCATCTGAAGACTGTAACCCTGCATTTACCCCAGCTGGCTGCATGCCACAACCACATTTTCACAGACTAAAACTGTGCTCAACCCCCAACTAAGGAATAAAATAGATGAGACAGACGCGAAGTGACCTCTTCACTTTGAAACATGCCTGTCTCATCAACACAGCCCTTGACTCCAAGAATAGAATTTAGTCATTCATGAAAGTAAAGCAGTGCTCCCCCATATACTTTTCTCATGCTAATGTAGCAGGTTACTCAGACAGAAGGAGGATAAGAAACTGTTTCCCCAGGATCCCAACAGCATAAAAGTAATTATCACTTAGACAAAGGGATCATGCTCCAATTAACTTGACTGGCATTTGACTGGTGACCACAAAATGGATAGAGCAATGGAAACTCATACATCCTTGGCACCTGCACCAAATGCAACAAGGAGAACAAACCTTTAGGAAGAGGGGAAGAAAGTCCAGCAGCCTTCTCTGTTGCTCCTCTGGGATGAGAAATGGAGCCATCTGCTCATACTCTACAAACTGTCTGCCTAGTGTCTCCCACTGGAGTGGCTTGTCCTTGCTGTGTGCAGGCTCTCCCAGAGCTTCTGCCTTGTCTCCATCACCAGGGCTTTGCTCTTCCTGTCCTGCTTTGCCAGGTGAATCCTCCAGCTGCGACGTGAGCTCAGCTGCTTTCTCCATGCTTGAAATGAGACCTGAAGTTAAAGATACTCTGTTATTTACAGTTAGCATCATCTCTTACCTGTCAGCTGTCCCACAAACATAAACACTGACATTCTTAGCTATTCAACCCCTCTCCCATGAGGCACATATGTATGTGCTACACACCTCAACTGGCCTTTGGCAGAACAAACCGGTAAACCATGCAGCAAATCCAGATTCCAGCCCCAGCTTTGCCACTGAGACGGATCCTCTCATTATACTTCAGTCCCCCCAGTTGTAAAACAAATCATAACTATTACCATCATCAGATCTGGAACAGAGGAGGACTGCCCAAGAGCCAGGTTACACATTTCACTGAGAATGGATGCTAAACTAAGCTGCACATCTCTGATGCATTCCCCACCTAGAGTGGGGCTGAAGCACTGGCTGGAACTGGAGCTGTGTGGAAAACCAAGGAACCCCCACATGGATGTGATGGCCCAAATAGGCAGCAACATTCAGCTCTTCTATCCTGCAGATGTACAGCTCTGTGAAAGAGGGAAGTATTTTCACTACAACATTACCTGTTTTGCTGACCCTGTTAACTGAAATGGGTATGTCTCAGTGAAGTATCTTCTAGCAGCCTCATTTCCATCAAATTGAATCTACAATGGGTCCATCTTGCACTATAGGTAGAGGAATCCTTCTGGTACCCTCATCTCAACTCCAAGTCCTCTCCTCTACTTTCCAGCCCTGTTTTCACCCATAGTCTTCTGGGAGGTCACTGTCACAGCCTTGAATCCACAGCAAACCTACTCCTTTTCCATAGGCTTCTGTGAACTCACCCTGCTACCCAGAGCCTACATAATGACAACGCTTACACCAATGGAAATTGGGCTTCTCCAGTTTCCACCAAAATCGGCCATATGCATACTGGTGCCTAGGACATCATCTCACTACTCAAAATATGACACACATAAATTATCACACTGTGGGCAGGCAGCTGGAGAGTTGTCACCAAGACGAACTTAGCTCATCACTTTACTTACCAAATACATTGTCTTTTAAGAGCCTAGAAGAATCTTTAACACATCATTATACTTCCTCAAAGTAGAACACCAATGTACCTCCATTTCTAGGGAATAGGTCCCTCCTCTGTAGTGGCTCTTCTATTAGCACTCTAGCTTGTCAATAAAAAAGCCAAAAAGCAAACGTAACTAAAAAACTGAGTCAGATCTCCTGCACTACCAATACATACAATCCTTAAAATAATTTTTAGAAAAACTATTATGAGCCTGGTTTCAAAATTCTGAGCCAACACTATTATATTTGGGATTTTCTTCTTTCGCCATCCATCAGTTATGCAGTTTGATTACTGCATGCATCCTGCCCACTCCAGGCCAGATGAACCAGTTTCACTTCCACGCTCAGGCAGTAGCTCCACACTGCAGAGGTGAGGAGGGTGACATTATCTTGTCACTGTGTACCATAGCACCCGCAGCAGGCTGATGGTCCCTGCAGACACCTAGGCTTGGATGCAAACGTTGATCCTTCAAGCCACAGAAGAGGGTAATTTATTATTCTACCACAGCCCATATTCCATCCTTCACTAGGAGATGGAGGGCTACGAAATTTTGGCCTGTCTCCAGGCTTGTCAATCTGGAACTTCCTGCCTCAACAACATTTTGTGTTTCGCTGCTGTTGTTTTCCTTAATTATCTGCATTAAGACAACACAGCCCTGTGAGCAGAAAAAGTGTGATGACCATCTGCACAGAGTAAACAGGAAGACTGTTCCTTATGACTGTGTGGGAGTTACATTTGTCATATGTTATACTTAACCCTAGAACAGGATTTCAGCCCACTCGATTCATTGTCAAGCTGTACAGTGTGTTAAGAAAGTCTGGGTACTGTTCTAGGGCCTTCAGTGAGCATGGTTCAGAGTTACTTTTTCAATGAGGCTGCTCCTGCATCCCAAATGGCACCATTCTCTCCCTAAGGAAAATCTCTCACCTTGGAAGCTACTCTGCTAAGCCTAAATAAATGCTAAGTAACAAGTAACTCACTCCCACCTTGATCATTTGTCTAGAGAAGCCCAAAATCCTTCACAGATGGTGAAACCGAGGCACGGAGAAACGAAATGAAGTGCTTATGCAGGCCTCAGAAGGTCGGTAACTGACCATCAACATCACAGCTTGAACTGTACTGCACTGAATGGTGACTACCAGTTTTTTACCACTTTTCTCTCTTTCTACTCGTAACTCACTTAACAGGCCTTTCTTACTGGTGGCACAGCAAAGGCAGGCAGGGCTGGTCACTCAAAAAATTCTCACTCTACAGATCTATGGAATGAAAGAATTCTTCTCCGCTCCACAGAAACTATTAAAACCAGATACGCGCATGCAACTTCATTAATGAGAACCTTAATGTAACAGACTATGTAAAACATTCAAGGGTACATGGAAATCTTTAATCCCCAGAAGTACATGAAAGCAAAGTGAGGATTATGATTTGCCTCCTTATTTACTCCAACTGTCCAGATGACAAGGGGCATGTTAGACTAAGTATCAGTCCTC
The DNA here is from genome assembly GCA_033628505.1 of Tringa tobata. Lineage (NCBI taxonomy): Eukaryota > Metazoa > Chordata > Aves > Charadriiformes > Scolopacidae > Tringa > Tringa tobata. The sequence goes on along the minus strand of JAHREE010000533.1, from coordinate 912,829 downwards.
TAGTATTAGTCTGCTGTCTCCACTTGCACTATCGGCTTTAAATCATTCCTGCTCCCAATAGCTTTTTCCTGCTTGTTGCATCTACGATTTCATTCAGACTTCTAAATCCTTTGCATTTTCTACTCCTCTTGGAGGATAACTATCCCTCTAGACCAGTCACAATATCACATTCAAGTATCTATGGTATTAAGGATAGCTTAGATATTTTGAAAAGGTCTTATATGTTGGCTCTGTACTACATCCCACTATTTGTCCTCATCCTCGGTGTAAATTAACGACTTATTTCAGTTTTGATAAGTTATAAATATCACAATGATACAAAAAATGAAGTCTAAATAATAAAGATTTTAAAAGACATGAAAGTGAAAATATATCAAATAAACCTGATGCTATCATTCAGAAAGTAGTGTCAGGTAACAGAGAGGAAGTGGAACTTATTCATGTATTTTCCCTTTTGTTCTAAATAAAGCTTGTGTGAAATCTCACTGCAATGTGGCTACACCTCTTCAGACTGGCGAGACAAAAGGGAAGAAAGGCCTGACCAAAGCTGGCAGAAGGACAAGATCCAGAAGTTTGCTTATACACTTAAAATCATTTGTTATCAGAGAAGGGTCTCATGACAAGATGGTTGACTAAAACACAAATCAAGTCTCATACCAAACTTCAGAGTTTGGTCCACTTTTTGTGGTAAGTATCTGAAAAAAAAAATTAAATTCAGACGTTTGAGCGTATATGGAAATCTTTAATCTCCAAAAGAACATAAAAGCAAAATGAAGACTACAAGTTGTCTGCTTATTCACTGCAACTGTCCAAATTACAAGAGGCATATTAGACTAAATACCAGACCCCTAGTACCAAGACTACCTGCCTTAAGTATTCCTTCTCCTAATAAGCTTTTCTTGACTACTAAAATGCAGAATTTTGGCAACTATCAGAAACACATGGCTCACAGCACCCCAAAAATGCACTATGTGATGCTTCTTTATACTCCTTTCCTTTCCTTGGCAGCCAAGATAAATCCATTCACAAAACATTTGTGCCAGTCAATAATTTTAAATGCTAATAGCAGAGATTCCAATACCTCCCCAGGAAAGCTGTCTGATGCCGTAACAGACAGCAAAAGGCATTGCTTCTTTTACACAAATTCCACTTTTCATCCAATTCAATCACCAACTCCCTTTGTGGCTCACACCATTTGGTTCACAGGAAATGACAGTACCTCAGAACAAACACTGTGTCAACCAATGTCCACCTACTACTCTCTTACCTCTGTCCCACCTAATCACCTCAGTTCTTCTTCCCTGAGCTCTTTCTGCCTTTGTTAAATTATCTACACTCATAAGTCCCATGTCTAGTGATCATACTGGACATATTTTATGAGGCAAAACTAAAAACACCATCAAAAACATTTACACTTTGATGTCACTCTATTTAACTTCTCCAAGATGAGGACTGCAATGAATTAAAACATGTTGCAAAATTAAATATCCTACCCATCCTTGCCAGCTCCAGTTAATTGTAAATTCTAAAGTTAAGATACTCTCTCTTCCTAAGTTCTGGCACAGCACTTTATATAATAGGAGCCTACCCTGGCTGGTGCCTTGAGATACAAATAGCTGACAAAATACAAACAATACAGGGGTTTTAAAACACTTGGGAGCTTAGAGAATGTTGAGTATTGTTCAAAGAACAAGTCCCATTTCAGTAGGACACAGCCCCTACTTTTTCAGCAATATAAGTATCATTTCAGCTTGTTTCAAGGTTTGACATTATTACTGCCAAAGTATTACTGCATTCATTTACAGTGGCGCTTCATTTGTCCAAGCATACTTTTACCTTGAGTCCGTATAAGTTGGACAAGGCATTTCTGCAGTATAACCTCACAAATCATTAATTCATTTTCAAACACTTGACTGCACTTGTCTTTCTTTATTTCTGTTTGAAGAACATCTCCATGCAATCCAAAAGTAGCTATGAAACTGACTTAGGCTCTCCCTCATGTTCCCACTCTTCATTTTCTCTGTTTTAAGAAGTAGTTTCTAAATATCTAACTGAGAACAGTTTCTTCTCTGACTTGCACAAACCCCTTCTGCAGGCAAGAGAGAAGCAGAGATACTGGGCATACTTGCTTTTGAGATGGGGCCCAGCTGGAAGTGATGTGCCCGTCTCAAGAGCAAACAGAATGCTTCTGGTCCGTCACAGGCAATATAGTTGTAACAAACTCAAAGGAATAAGACCAGGGCAATTCTGATCATCTCAAAACAACAGCTCACTAGAAAAGGACATGCAGTTAAACCATATCTAGCAAGTCTTCACTAGCACCAGCAACAGATAGAACCCTTACATCCACAATCCTATTATCCCTAGATTAAAGGATACAAGCAAACCATTCTTTTTCCTCCTTGTCCTGCAGTTTAGGGTGAACTTTGACTAAAAGCTCTGCTGTTTGAGAATGATCCTACCACAACAAACCAGTTAGCAGATAATACTGCAGTTTTCTTCAACAGTTAACAGGCTATTCCTTTTGTTTTCACAGAAAATCTCTCGACATACCTGGGCTCCTAGATTTGGCAGCTCCTGTTGCAGTCAATAACCACATGCAGAGAAATGAGCTTTACAACTGCTGTCCTACTCGGCATCTTGGTGTATGCAGCAGCTCCCACTCTGCTCTTTAAACTTTCCAGTGTGAATCACCTGATTAGCTGCTGCACTTATTTCCTGAGGAAAGCAGAAGTGAAGAGCAAATGAACCACATGCTCAGGACCCGCCAAGCTCCCAAAGCAACTTAGAACAATTCAGTTTATGCACAAACCTGGCAGCCGCTGCATGCTTCTCCCTGGCTCGAGAATAACCGGTATTCCCCACCATACCATATCCATGAAGAAAAGGTGGGGTGGGATGGGGTCGTCATTTCATTTTGTTTTTAAATTTAAGGTTTACCAAACAGCAGCACAAAGCTCCTGCTCTCTGTGCAACCTGTGCCCAAAGGACAGGCAGCAGTTGAAGTCCTTCCTCAAATGCAGTATCCTAAAAATGAATACATTTGAATGCTGAGGTGAATGCTAAGTCCTTGACCTCTCTACTAAAATGGTCAGGGCAACTACTCAGATCAAGAGGCTAACGAGCACCATAAACTCACTGACAACATAAAGGAGTGTGGATTAACTATGGGGCTGGGGGAAGGCTACTTCTCAGTTGTCTAGTTGCTTTTTTATTCTCCCTAATAACACCTCTGAAAGGCTTTATAATTGGTTTTTAAGGGGAGGTGGAGTTTAAACATTTTTACACAGAAAATTCAAGTGTTTCCTAAACTGCTTCTCCCCAAGAATTTTATGGTGACCTTGCCACAGGACAAGGAATAATGGCTTTAAATTGAAAGAGGGTAGATTTAGATGAGATATTAGGAAGAAATTCTTTGCTGTGAGGGTGGTGGGACACTGGAACAGGTTGCCCAGAGAAGCTGTGGCTGCCCCATCCCTGGAGGGGTTCAAGGCCAGGCTGGATGGGGCTTTGAGAACCTGGTCTGGTGGGAGGTGTCCCTGCCCAGGACAGGGGGGTTGGAACTTGATGATCTCTAAGGTCCCTTCCAACTCAAACCATTCTATGATTCTATGGACGTGGCTGGGAGGCCTCTGGGCAGCTCTGAGCACAGGCTGAGCAAGCTCAGAGCCTGTGAAAGGCTGTGCCAACATCCATGAGGCTCAGGCCTTGGGACTTCCACTTTAGGCGATTCATATATTCTCTGATATGGTATTCATATACTCCCAATTGCAATCTAGCCAAAAGCACAGTGGTGAGATGAATGACAGACACACAGGAGACGCAAAAGAGAATATTAGTACCAACCCATAGAGAAAAGAACATAATTGTTTTCCCTTTCCTAACTCAGAAACAAGTCTAAAATATGTTCCGCTTCTGCTCTTTTTGCATCAGTTTAAAATGACACAGCAGAAGGCCATTTGCAGCAGCCCCCCCATGCTGTTTGACCAGAGTTCCCCGGATTCTTCCCCATCCCTCACTAGATGCTGCCAGGGCTCAAGCAGCCACACAGTCATTCGTAGATTTCTAAGCCACACAGCAGAAACGGAAGCACTGTTTCTCTTTTTCATCCTGCACGAACTGCTGATGGGGCTGAAACGTCCTGTTTCAATACACCCTCCCACTTAATCTCCGCTTCACTGGAGCAAAACATCTGTAACCAAATCATCTGTAGTAAAAAATAACTCAAGGGCTAAAGACAAGCTTATGTTGATTCTCATTAAATTGAGGATGGGGCCAGTCATTTTTCAGTGGTGCCCAGGGACAGGACAAGAGGGAATGGGCACAAACTGGAACATAGGAAGTTCCGTCTAAACACGAGGAAGAACTTCTTTCCTTTGAGGGTGGCAGAGCCCTGGCAGAGGCTGCCCAGAGAGGTGGTGGAGTCTCTGTCTCTGGAGACATTCAAAACCCACCTTGACACGTTCCTGTGCAACCTGTTCTGGGTGGACCTGCTTTGGCAGGGGGTTGAACTAGATGATCTCCAGAGGTTCCTTCCAACCCCATGTCATTCTGTGATTCTGTGAACTGCCTCTCTTCTTTGAGGCAATTGGAAAAAGCCAGTTTCATGCCTTTGTAGTAATGATACTACCCACACTGATGTGTCTTAGTGGTCCAGAATGGCTAGAAACAGCACAACAGTTCTCCAGCTTGAGGCTGGAGGTCTGCTACTGCAGGTTTCTCCTGAAACCCAACTTGCAGTATATTTTGATTGCATTAGATTCACCAAATGGGCTGACTGGTCACACCAAGAGCAAACAAGTCCTCTGGCAATTGCTATGCAGTTGCCGTGGTGCAAGGGGCTGATAGTTCAGCCCCACTGCAAACTCAAATGGGATGGATCTTTGCCAAAAAAGCCTGCATTTCTCCCTCAGCAAGTTTCTCTCCTTGTAGACATAAGAAATAAAATGCAGCTGATTTTGCTGAGACAATACATTTTTGTGCTGCACATTCATAACCTTCAAGCTAGAAAAAAAGCCAGTTAAACACATGCACCTTTTACAAAAGTTGAGCTAGCTGCAGGGTTTTTTTTCCATTCCTCATCTTTCCTGCTAAAATCCAGCTATCTTCTTTTTTCTCGATAAAAAGAATGTCGATTAAAAAATGTTCATCAAACCATTTTTCATTTCTTTACCACCACAAAGGGAAGCACCGCTGTTTCATTTTCCTCCACTCTTTTCCATGGCAGAACAGAAGCTGACAGGTAGACCACAGAGAAAGGCAATGCAAAAAATTTAAACCATCTGCTTAACCATCGTTTTTGCTCATCTTTTTTTTTTTTTTTTTTCTCAGGGAACCTTGAAATCTGCAATGCAGGAGGTGCCAGGCAGCAGGGCCCTGGAGAGGGGGCCTTCCTGCCCAGGCCTGCTGCCCCCCGGCAGCCCCTCTACCTCTGAGGAGAGTCAGTGAGCACATACCCGCGCACGGCCACTCTAAGATCGTGAGGTAAAGTGTATATTTTTACACCTGCACAGATAGCTAAACTTCAGCTTCAAATTAAGTGGAGCTTAGGCTGATGAAGGCATGAGACTGGTAGCTGGTAAAGATACGTGTGAGGCATTTCTCTGCCCGTTGCCTTGAACCGGAGCACTCACTTTGGAACACGAGGCCTAGTTACACCAGGGGTTGGAACTAGATGATCTTTAAGGTCTCTTCCAACCAAAACTATTCTATGACTACTCTGACACCATGACTGATGGGCTGTAGAAAGAGGGCAGTTTGCAGTGTCAGTGCAGGAGTCAAGCTCCTAATTTCTTTCTGGGAAGGAATCCATTCCCTCCCCCTGGCAGATCCGACACCCTCCCGGCACCCAGCCCGCACCTCGGCACGGGTAAGGTTTTTGTAACAGTGGTAGTTGGTGAGGATAATTCACTCCTGAAATTCTGCTGCTTCAAAATGTTTTACTTGAAATTGGAACAAATTCCCTCCATCAACAAAAATCTGTGAATCAAAATGGGATTTTTTTCCCCCTGATCGGGTTGTTTAAACTGGCATGAACCAAAGTATATCCATTTTAGATCCATGCATCTTAGAGGTCAGACTGGAGCAGTGCTTGCCAGCCTTTTCCAATCTGTTCCATCCTGAAGCAGTTTCCTCTGAACCCTTACACAGAAAGTGTAGGTCTGCTGCTTGACACCCCCATCCCTCCATCGCCTTTTGTCTCATCTTTTTTGTCTCCTTTAAAAGTAGTCAGTGGTGGGGAGGGGAAATCACTGAACTGCACAATCACAGAAACACCCTGAATAATTTTAAAATACTTTTGGTTTTGTTTTGATTATATGCATAACTAAATGCCACCAAAATTATTCCAGACTCAGTAAAACAGTATCAACTTTTAAAAACACAAGAAAAAAGAAGCCACATTTAAAAGCTGGTTTGTAACAAGAGTGAAAACATTCTTGTTTGAAACTGTCAGGCCCAAACATCTTGATCAAATGAAAAGAATCTTTTTTCCACAGAAGGAAAAAAAAAGTATCAAATATGAAAGTTCCTCTGGGAAACTGCTATTTTGATTAAATGCCACCTACTGACTAGAAAAATGTTGTGCAGGAAATTTTTAAGGCAGCTTGACTGAACACATGATCTCCACACTGGAAGGCATGTTAGCCTAATGAGATTGAGGAAGTTGAAAGGCTAATGCAAAATATAATGGCATACCATTTCTCCCCCCTCCTGTACCTCAGATTAACTTTCTACTACGGGATACACAGTAATTCATTGTTTTTATGATCAACTCAAAAGCTGTCAAACAAAAGAATCACAACAGCTCTGCAGGAGCTTTACAGATATTTACAAAATAGAAAGGTAGACTTTAACCCATAGCGCTTCTCAGAAAACACCACTCTCAGACACAGCCTCAGACAAAGGATATAAATTACATAAACAGACATTGACCAAGAGCTATACCTTGAAAGATTTACTCTCCTCACTCTCTCTGCAGAAGAAGCACCAAAACCTCTGGAGACAACACCATCTTCTTAAGTCTCAGAAATTGGTCCTAGTTCCTGTTTAACACCCCTCTTTGCTCTCTGCAAGGATGTCGTGTAGCTTGCACAGCCTACTGTCATCGTCATCTTAGAGGAAATAGGGAGCCTGAAGCTCAGACTAAACAAATCAAGCAAAATCCTTGCAAAACAAGTGTGAGAGCAGAGGTTTTTCTCTCTCTGATATGTCCCCTACTAACTACTATTATTTTTCCTTTTGCAGCTTCGAAGTCTATTTATAAACTCCTGCTCCTGTGATCTTGCTCTCCTATAAGCTGCGCTCCCAGGAAGACTCTGCATATATCCAGGACGACTCCTTTCTCACAGTGATAACTACTCAGGTACCTTCAAATAGCTAATAAGCATTCTTAACGAGTTGTCACACCCTATTCATGGATAAACCTGGCTTTTCTACAAATATTCTTTTAGCTCTTTGAACTAGACTCATGTATCTTCCCTTCTCTTTAATTCCTTGTTTATAGAAAGAATACACCAATTGCACTTGGCTGCTGGCTTTTGCCATGTCATACAAAATTCCAGACAGAAGGAATTTGAATGGGGACAAACTGATGAAAGCAGTAGTTTTGCTCTCTGGTATGTTCCAGTTTGGAAAACAATTTTGGAAGCGGAGTAGTCTTCCCTGGGGACTGTAGTTTCCTTTTTTCTCTCAGAAAAAGACTGCTTTTAGGGTGTTCAGATGACTCTGTTCTAGGCTGGTAAATAATAAGAAAAATCTCCTTAATCTCTACTTAATTTATAACCAGATTCTACATTAGTGTTTTCTTTTGTGCTAGGAACTTGAGCTATAAAGATACACAAAATTGCTGCTGCTGCTCAGTAGGGAGGTAATACCGGACTTGAAATTAAACTCTAACCCTAAACGTGTAGGAATACTTTGTTAAAAAAAGCAAAGTGGAGCAACAAGAAATTAGTCACTGGCTGTGTGATCCTTTGTGAGCTCTGTGTGTTCAGCAGAACTTAAAAGCACAGCTTTTGAGTTTGAAGCAGAGGCTGCTTTACCCCACGGAGTAAAGGAGGAACTGGTAAAAAAGCAGTAGTTACCTCGCAGAGAGCCTCACCACAAAGTGCAAATGCAACAGGCTTCTCAGTGAGCTGTGTCAGATAGGAGTCCCTTTTGCTGTGACACTTTTCCAGGGCTGGAGAGCGGTGGCTCAGAGCTGACAAAACAGCAAATTCCTTCTGCAAGGGTGCTTGTCAGGATGCTGGTTCAGACACAGGGTCGCTAGGGCTGGCTCTGCCTGGAGGAAATGCCTCTCTGTAAGCAGAGAAATAAGGTATGGAGGTCTAAGAAGGCTTATGGAGTAATAAGAGTTGTTAAGCTGTATGAAAAACAGACATCAGCCATGAGGTAAAACTTAATTGTTTTGTGTGTCAGTGCATCAGTCACTACACAATGCTTAGAGGAATGTGCAGATACCTGTAACTTGAAGGAAGGAGAAGTCTACCTTGTAGAAATCTGGGACCAACATACGTTCAGAATTTAATGTGCAAGGCTTGTCCTCTTCATGCCAATTATGTAGCAAAAAAAAGTAGTACCCGAACCTGTGTTCAGATCATTGGCAGAGTCACCAGTGCAACTAAATTGGCCAAAGTCAGTCCCGTGGCTTTTATTTTATTCTGCACAACTGGAGGAGTAGCTTAGAGATGGGATCCATCTTAAAAGTCATCCTGACTGCACAGATGACAAGTGTATGACTAAACACTTAATGTAGACATGCCAGGCTCTAGTGGTATTTTTATTTTCTATTTTTATTTCCTATTTTTTTGCTCAAATGAGATTAAAGATGAAAAAGTTGAACAGCCTGCATTTGCACAATACAGGCATTCCTGCCAGAGATAGTCAGAACTCTTCATTTTCCACACGCTTATTTTGCCATACAGACCATAAATAGAAAACGATATCTTTGAATTCCCGATATCACCTGGTTTGATTGCCCAAACACGGGCAGCCTTAATTCTGAGCATCTTTTGTGCTGGCACCTTCCTCTCCGAGCGTCGCCAGGTGGCAGTACGACAGAAGGGCTTTCAGGTTCTGCGGTTCCATGAGGCAGCAGAAACCACAGATAGCTGCAGCTACGCAGCTCATTTTCGTAATTGCATTTCATAATTGCAGCTTCCATTTCTTTTCCTCGGTCCACCTTAAATAACGAGACAGGGAAGTATCACGGCACCAAATAGAAGGACTTACTTTCCTGTGTATTTACTCTCAGCACTTTGAGCATTTAGAGGATTACATTTTCATACTCCCACCAGCCTCTGGAATGGACGGGTTTCAGTTGGGCACCCAGCAGAGAAGCCACTTGGAAAGCAGGGGTCTGCTTTGACCACCTCAGTCTAAGGGCACAGATTATAAAGGTGTCAGCGTGTAGCAGAGCAGATAAAAGACTGTGAATGAAGAATGGACCTTTTAGGGGAAGCAAATTGCTTGTAAATTGGGTCAGCTTTGACAAAGGAAAAAAATAAGGACTATCTAACAGAAGAGAGTTTTTTTTTTTTCAGTACTTTAAAAATTAAACTAGTGGATGTTTTCTTTTGAAAGGGCATTTTTCATTTAAATATTGAACAAAGATATTAGTAAGGCTGGATAAAACATAACATAAAACAGAATATCATAAGACAAATGTAATTTGTGGGGAGTTAAAAATTTTTAGAGGGGATTTAATAATTTTTAGAGGGTTATTTGGTTGTTTTTAAACAAAAAAAAATCCTATTCATACAACTTTAATGAACAATTTAGTTCTGTCTCTGTAAATCCAGTACTATAGAGCTTTTCGTTACTTGGTTGTTTTTGGTTTTTTTTTCCCCAAGCTGTAAATTCCCTGCAGGAACACAAGCTTAGGAGCTGTCTTGCTAAGGATTTAGAACCATGGGGAGGGGTTGGTGCTACAAATTTCTGATTTTCAAATGAAGCATCTCTATGCAGATTCATTACATTGCAGCTGCTATGAGTGGACAACATCCACAGGAGATCATATCTGAGAAGAGATTTGTATAAATACAGTTACATAGTCCAAATAAGTCTGCTCCATACATTAACACTGGGGCAGGGAAAGGGAAGAAGTGTTTGTCACTCTTGTCACCTTCTAGGAAACAGGTATCCTTGTAAGTCAGATGCTGATTACCAAAATTCAGACCACTTTTATTAGGTTTATATCTGCTCTAAACTGAATGCTGATTTTAAAAGACTATGATCCCTACATTTTTTGATCCAAAAATATTTCCAGGAAGGAATTTTCAGGTCAAATTTTTGCTTCATAGCTAATATTACTTATATTAAACCCATTTCATTGGGCATTTTTCTTCCAATCATCTTGAAAAGTTCAAGAGAGGTCAGTATTACAATCTCCATTGTGCAGGCTGGAAACAGTGACATTCAGAATTGAAGTGACATGGCCAGGGCCACATTGCCAGCCAGTGGCAGAGCCACAGATATTACCTGGGCCTCCAAAACCCAACTCCAGAAGTCACTAATAATTGCAACTCTATTTTAATTTCATTATTGTCTCTCCCTCTGGTTAAAAATGATTTGAAATAGAAGAAAAACAGGTCAGTGTTAAAATAACAGCACCGTTGAAATTTTTAGCTCCCTTCATTTTTCACCTAGCCTCCAGTTTTCACCCTAGTTTCATTTTGAATCAGATCTGCCTAAATGACTATATTTTTCCCTGAGACAGCAGGAGGAGATACGTTCCTGAGGATGCCAGCCTCGGTCCCCAGCGTCTGAAATATGCATGCACTGCTCTTTGGTTCTTACCACTAAGAGAAAAAAAAAATAATCCATTCTGCAGAGATAGCATTGAAGTTTTAAATAATGCATTTCTGTATCTCCTCTCTGAATCAAGGCACGTAGATGACAGATAGGATAAGTGATCACCCAGGTTGCCACTTTAATGCTGCTTATTCATGAGGTCCTGCAGCTCCTGACTAAAGGATATATTGCTGTTACTGTTATCAAAGGTGCAGGGAAGGTCTTGGGGTGTAGAGGAACAAATGAATGAGGGAAAAACAGTAATCTCTCCAGGATTTCACATCCCACCTGTCCCAGGAATGTCAGAGAAGCTCAATCAGATAAATTTTGTTGGGAGATCTGAGTGAGAGCAAACTGATGTCAAGATACAAGTGGAGGCGTAACTCTGTAGATAATACAATTAGAACCAGAGTCCTGGGCACAGTTAACTGGGACTTGGCTTCTTTTGACACTTGAGGCTCTGTGCTCTGCTTACATAATGCAAAATCCAAACAACGTGAACTACTCCAATAAATTCTGATCCATCCCAATCCAGCCATGTTGAAAACCTCTGAAGACTGAGATCTCACCAACTCTGTGGTTATCTGCCCCAATGCTGCACAACCCTCCTAGTGAAAAAGTTTTTCCTGCACTCTATTCTGATTTTCTAAGCTGAAACTTGGGAGCATTGCTTTTTGTTTTAGCATCTGCTACTACCTAGAAGTGTTCTGTTTCATAGTCTTTGAAACTGACCTTTAACTAGTTGTGGGTTGCTATTGGATCCCCCATTATCCTCATCAGCAGATTAAGCAAGCTTTTTTCCCCTCAACCCTTCCTTGTAGGCGATGGGCCCTCATCCTCAACCATCCAAGTAGCCCTTATTCAGATGTGAAACAGATTTCAAGACAAGTATAATTCAGGAAGAATTTATTTGTATTTACCTTAATTATTTTACTCTGTATTCTATCTGGCTATGAGACACAAGTTGCACTGTCATTGCTGTTCTATTTTAGATTGGAAAATATCTACTAGATCTTGTATGGAGCAGAAACAAATAATTCAAGTCTCTGATTTGCCCTTGCGTGTCTCCAGTAGATATTACAGAAGGTAAAAAGATTTCTGTTGGTTTCATTTGTAAAGTTATCATCTAGGCACAAATTTGAGTTAAGCACTGGTTGTCCGTACAACTACAATCCATTCTATATGTAATTTATCTCCTTACCCTGTGAAAGGCAAATGAGATGCTATACTTGGAGCCACTCTGTCTCAGTAACCTTGTGTTTACCTCCATTACTAAAGAAAACTTTGCTTGCAGCCATGTTTAGGAATTCTCTCAAGCTGTAGCTGCTCCCTCGAGATTCACTCTTACATCCTGAAATGAAAGATGAATTACTCCTGACCTATTTGTGGAACGTGACTGTAAAAAAAAAATGATAAAGTTACCCGGAAATTGCCTAGTTTCACTCTGCAAAACATTCAAAATTATTCTTGTTTACAGTCTCCACCTTATCCCTCATTCCTGAATGTAATTCCAGGACATCATAGTTCTGTTCTCTCTTAGTAGCCTTGATGCGTTTGGTGTATTAACTGCCTCCTCTGGGAAGCATTACCCCTGGAAAGCCCAAGATGCCATTAGGCTTATGCATTTTCTTAATTTTCAGCCAAACCTAAGGAAATTGCTCCATTTCTTATCTCATGGCCTTAGGTAATCCCTGACCTGAAGTTTTTTCCTGAACTATTAATTTTTCTCAAAAATACCTTTGAGCTTCTAGTTGTTTCCAGAGCTGCTCTAGAACATCTGCACAGCCTTCTCCATCCTGCATCATCAGCTTACCTGTCAGGGATATAACAATTTCTTGCTGTATCTCCTAAGACTGCCAATAAAACCGCTGGTTAATGGCAGCCGAAAGACCAGTCATCCTTTTCATCTGGAAAACCAGATGGCATCACAATCAAGATACTTGAACTGGTGATCACTTAGCCTCGAAGCAAGGGTCATATCAAACTGTAATTCCTTCTGGTCACTACATACTTGAAAAGCTGTCAATTTATGTCCACTCTTCTTCAGCAGAATTCCCTCAATTCCTGTATATGCAGTTATTTTAGCTTGCCTTGCAGGGGCAATGCTACTGCAGTTATTGATCTCAAAATGCACACCATGGTTCTTGGTTCTTCTTGTTTCTTTAGACCCTTTCTCATCTACTCCATTTTATACCATATGAGAACAGACTGTAACCGAAGTTGCAATCTAAATAAACTGGATCTGGATTTCAGTGGTGCCAAAGTCCAGAGCGATTAGATCTTGGGCTTTGATCCAGATGCATCTTGCTGATGAGTAAAGAAAATATATCAATCAGCTAGTTACAACAAGTCCTTGGCCTGCGTATGGAAGCAGAAGATGAGGAGGAGGAAAAAAGGATATGCTGTGTAATAATTGGTAGGTGACAGCATGCTGTGTGTGCAGCCTGGGGAAACAGAGATCCATTCAGTGCCCCCCACGCAGATTCAGCAACTTCACTGGCCCACGCACTCTTCCGACTCAAGCATCCGACACGTTTCATAGCCTCCAGCCATCAGCTTTGGCGCCAACAGATGAATCATATCTTCTGCGAGTGTCCCTGCTGCAGTAACTTATTATCATGATCATCCTCTGCACTTAGTACTTGCCAATCCCAGGTCTCAAAACACGGCACGGAGGTGGATGGCACCGGGGACTGAATGTCTTGCTTGTAGCCGTAGGAAATGAGTTGGCATTAAGGCTGGAGGCCATGCCTCTCCACTCCTTCAGTTTTCTAATCCCTAGGCCACATCACCTTCCTTCATTAAGCGTGCTTAGCAATCAACGGTAAACACTTGTGATATACAGAAGAGTTTTTCCACATTCCAAACAGGCAGCAGATAATTAACAAGCACATTTATTTTTAGATTCACATAAGAGACAGATCATAGTGCTTCGTTAGTGCTGTGTTAGTGAGCTGATTCCTAGCCTTGTAGGTGCTTAGTGCTGTATAATAGACTGCCATTCTGGATTTGGACAAGCAGAGAGATATAACCACGAGAGCAGTGGTTTCCAACAACTAGTACATACCTTGGCATCTCAAGCCATCAGGAACATGCCTCTTACCTCAGACCAGTCAGTCATAGAAGTCCTACTTTTTCCAAGAAGCCTGCTAAATCAGGCCACCTTTAGCCCAGCTCTGAAAAGGGTTGACCAGCAACAACCATTTGCTCCTAAGGGGAAGAGAGGAATAGCGCAGCAGGGTAGAGCACAGGCCCCACAATACCTAAATAAGGAGGAAAGACATAGAAACTGTGGTCAGATTCAATCAGGAGTCCAGATCAAACACATGCATGGTGATGTAGCAGGTCTCAGGTCAAGTCAGGAAAACCACCCATAGCTCATAGTCAGAATTATATTGGATGAAGCTTACAGTATCAGACACAATGCAGCAATTGCTAGGGAAATCCACAGCAACAAGGTGGATGCAAGGTCAAACTGAGAAAAAAGTCCATAGATCACAGTCCAGACCCATATAGGTGAGCTGGGAATCAATATTCCTACAAGGCAGCTCAGGCTAGAAGTGAAGCCCTGAGCCTGGGCTTATATGGAACTCCTGGGCCTATGGGCAGAGGGTTGTAGCCAGGTGAGGTCAGTCAGGGCTGTTAAGATTATTAATGCATTTAAGGGCCACAACATAGGTTTCTGTAGTGTTTGCAGAATGTGCTTAGGTGCAAGGACAACTCTACTACTTGCTGTGGCTTCACTGTGACTCCTAGACATGCATGCACAAATTTTTCTGGTGTTGTAACCCCAGGCTTAAGCAGCAAGGATACAGAAGAGTCGTGTTCTGAAGCAGCAGGCAGGCCTTATGCAGAATTGCTGGTGCAAGGACTCAGGCTGAGGCTCAGCACACAGCTTCAGGTACTCTCAAACTGGGGAGCCTGCCCAGATGTCTTTTGGGGCATTTCTGTCAAAATTCTCTAATCGAGGTGTTTTCAAACTCCCCTCAAGGATACCTTTGTGAGGTGAGAGGGGAGAGCTGGTGTCACAGAACTGTATCTCTGTTTTCCTCAGTTCTACCACCCCTATACTTACCAGCTTTTGTGTAGCAATGAAATACGGGGCTAATATACCCCTGTTTGGGCTGGACTAAACCAGTATCCTGTTTTTCTGCTACATGACTGCATATTCAGAGAGAGACCTGATGCAAATACAGTGAAAGTAAAACTATCATGTATTATTCCTTCATTCTTCACATCTTTACAATCCTTTAAGTGAAATTACTGCACTGAAATAATTGTCCCTACATGAACTGCCAGATGAACTTCAGTATGCTTAAATGATGTACTCTTCAGATTGCAATTGCTGTCCTTCACGAGCAATTAAAGTCATCAATACTGTTACCATTTGGAAGCAGCATCTGAGTCAGGCAAAACTTGATGTAGGGAGAATAAGCTCAATCAGCCATTACTCAGGGGCTTTTTCCCCTTCTATATCACCGTGGACTATGCTGAGCTCTCCCACCTTTTGAACAGGGGCTTTTTATATAGAAGGGTATATGATCAAATAGCCTGTTGCCAGGTATACGTGTTGGAGGGGCAGCTGGAAGCAGTGCAGGACAGATGCAGGTGAAGAGTTGACCTGGGCGACAGATAAAGTGCATTCCCAGCCCTGCTCCATGGGCAGGGTCCCTGTGGGATGTGCTTCTGTGGAGTCCGTACAGCTGAGGTACCCACACCCCGAGAAGCTCACTGTGGGATGGAAAAGGGGCTGTGAAACTCACAAGAAAATTAAGGTAAATACAAGCCATTAAGATATGTTGTCCTAATCATTCTGCTCAGTCTAAGGAGTTCTGTATACAAGCTTCAGGCCTTAAACATTCCCATAAAGTCTGGTTCCTTCTAGACACTACCTTTCTATCGCACCCATTCTCAGTGTTTCCTTCAGGAAGTACTTCTTTAACTTTTCCCAGCAGTGGAACCACTTGCTGGAGATGATTGGCTTTTTCTCTCCCAGCTGGCATTTTTTAATAGCTTTTTTTTTTTCCCCTGACAAATAGTTTATTTGCCCCAAAGTGTACAACTGAGAAATTCAGGTCTGAGTTTATTGTGTTTAAGCTGGGGAAAAAATAGGAAACTTCTAACTTTTAAAAAATCATTTAAACGATGTTTCCTTTTTGCAACTTGCTTTAAGAAGGGCTGAAAATATTTAAGTCAAAGCAAAACATATCGGATCAAACTGAATATTTTTGTTTACACTGAGTACTTTTTTATTTAACCAAAAAACCTTCAAAGGTAGCAAATAATGTTGAACTTGGCTGTTATGTGTCTGAATGTTTTTATTTTATCCATGAACACGATAATTATTTATATAGGTCCCTATATAATGCCTTTCCCCAGAGAGGAAATCAAGCTTTCATGGGAAATAACGTTGCAGGATGAAATGTCCCATGTTTCCCATGAGGTTAAAAGTTCAGTTAGCTTTATCTCGTGTCGTGTTTTACTGTACACACCTTTCGGCTTCCTGCTCAAACTGCAAAATGATGTGTATAAACAGCATCAAAGCAGACAAGAAATGCTAAAAATATGGAGAGAGAAAGAGCCCTGTTTAAATGGTGGTTATTCACAGTACCAGGACACTTGCGAAGGTTCTTGGCCAAGGGATCACCAGTTGGCTTCTCTTCCCCGTGCTGAATCCCAGCTGATACAGATTATTAGTGGGGAGATAACTGCAGGAGCCGTGTATTCAGAACAGAGACAGCAGTTCAGATCCCACTCCTAATCTCATCTACAAGTGTGCAAATCTGACACAGCCACCATGGACTCAAAGATTTACCATCACTGCTAAGCAGCTGGTTCCACCAGCAGCTGAAGGTTGAAAGCATCTTAGCCATCGCTGCAGCCTGCACATCGAGAAAGACAGCCTCTGCCCTGGGCTGGAGAACCTCTTCCACTATTGGAGGTATGATTTGATGGCCAACATTCAGTATCCAAGATATGATGGATCTTCTTAGCAGAGGAGGAAGCCACCAATCTCTGAAGCTTTTTGTCAATGCAACAGATACAAAGCTGCAGGATGGTACCGTGGGGCAGCCTCATTGCTGGGGAGATACTTGCCAGCAGGACCTGCTGGGCAGGTGGGGATGGTGAGGAAGGAGGTTGTGCTGAGTAGCCCAGGTGCAGGATGTGTAAATTACTCAAATTTGATTTTCAGCTGAGTATCTATTTGTAGTTTATAGATACTATTTAATAGTATTTCATCAAATGTTTGTCCTTTCCTCTCTCCATTACTGATTGCAGACTTTGCATCCGTCTGTCCCTACTCCCCCACCCAGGGAGGGGTGAGGAGCAGCAAGGAGTCCAAATAAAAATGATGGGTGCTAAAAAGGAGTGATGCCCTTCTCCTGTGCCCATCCTGCCACAGGCTGTCAGTGCAGGCAAGAGAGAATTTTTCCTTCCTTGCAGGGAGCAGCGGGTCGTTTCTCAGCTCCCCGGCTCCCACCGGGAAACCCCACCGGGAGGGATGGGGAGCTCAGCAGGCAGCCCTGCCCGCCGCTGCCCTCTGGACCAGCGCACTTGGTATTTCTTCTAACGCACAACCTTATCAGATGCTCAAAGCTTCTCGGCGTGTGCTTGCTTTGTGCCCTGTTTTTCCCCCCTCCTGGCTGGGGCTCGGAGAGGAGATTTCGGCTCCTGATCTGATCCTTGTCGAGCCAAGGCGTCTGTTCAGCGCGACCGGAGGAAGATGCAGCGGGGGAGTGCGGGATCAGCGCTGCTCCCTCAAAGAGGCATATTAATAACACCGAAGCATGGCCAATTAGCAGAAGGAGCCAGGTCCAGCCCTCGTGTCTGCGTGTTAGTGATTTATCGACAGTAATTACCGGGGCACTTAATGCCTAGTTTGGATGGGAATTAATTCGAGGCCGGATAAATAATGCATTAGGGTTTATTTAGCCCCATGTGAAGCGTCGCCCCCGAGCCGGAGCTGGAAGCGGAGGGAGAAGCGGCGCTGGAGCGGCGGGCGCGGCGATGCGCGGGGCGGCGGCCGGGACCGGGACCGGGACCGGGCGCTGAGGCTGCGGGCAGCGGAGCGCCCAGCCGGGAGCATGCTGAGCCCCAAGATCAGGCAGGCCAGGAGAGGTGAGTGTGCCTGCCCGTCCGCATCCTCTGCCGGCACGGGGAAACTTCCCGGCGGTGGCGGAGACATCCCGCATCCTCCCCCCCCC